>CM042751.1:30907475-30989975 GCA_022496165.2 Catalaphyllia jardinei
ACGGATTTCATCTCGATGAAGGTACGTTCGAAGTAAACTGTTCTACGGTCATCTGGGCAACTAATGTGGTTGAATGTTTCAGATATCTCTCCCACGATCGGTCAATATTCAGTCGACATCCGCACTAGCATGCGTGAGAGAAATGTTATTAGGAGTTCTTGAGTTGTGTTTCTTTCTCGACTTGTTGTCAGAGGGAGAGTTCATATTAGCAAACAATTTTGTGGGGTGATTCGTTTTATTTGATACGCTTAAACTGCTGTTGTACTGGCGAATATAAACACACCACAGTGAAATACGATTCGTGCGTACTCCATGTTCAAACTATGACGACATGCTCCGTTTAGCCTCTGTAATTTGAACGTCGTTTCACTTCGAATGAACGTTTTATATTTTTCCCTGCGTACGTTTTTCCTCCTTTAATGAACAGGCGGTTTGAGAGCTCTTTGCAGATGACATTATAGCTGATGAAAATCGAGAAGGCCGGCAGATGGTTCGAGTTGGTTAAGTCTCACAAATAACATTAGTTAAAAAGGCCTTAACTTGCTGCAATATCCAGTTACCCTCATGAACGACTGCCCAGGCATCACCTGGCTCTATGTCTATGTCTAATCATTTGTAAACCTGAAAGCTTGCTTTATGGGTATAGTTTTTAAAGGAATGATATGGAGCGTATATCCAGCAAATGATTTATATGAAAAAGAAAAAGAAACTTGCCACAGTGTTGTCATAGGTATTAAATAAAGTCATTTGTCGACGGAGAAAACTAATAAGTTCACCACACTTATTGTCACTTGAACATGAATTTACTGGCGGCTTTTCGAGTTCTAGCGTTTTATAATTCTATTTTATGTCGAAGGTACCTGTGATCATTTCACGAGCATTCATTTTGTGTGATGTAAATTTTCCGTTTTGTTGTGCATACTAAACTGATAGGCCACAAGAAAACCGCCATTTCCGCGTACTGTATTTCTGGTCGTTTTTCCGTTTTGTTTATTCTCGACGTTGCCTTAGCATTAGGGTTTATAGAAAAAATGAGCTTTCGTGATAAAAAAAACTGGATTTACGTTTTCCGGTGTAAGCGTTCAACCCGCCGCCACCAAGACCGTCTCATGGTAAAGCCATTTGCAAAACCAATGTTAAAAAATAAAGCATTCAGTCCGGTTCGTAGGAATACGAGGCAGTGAAAGTACTTTCCAGTTTCTGCTCAATTGTGAAACAATCGTATAATGTAATGCATAGAACCATCTTTCGGCCCGGAGGAAGTCGAAAGAACGGACTTTCTTTGGTAACGTTTCATCCCATCGGATCAAAGAAGTTTTGAGCGAAAAAAATGCGATCTTAGCCGCAGAAGTAGACATTGAACCTTTCTTGCAAAAGAGCTAGGTTCAATGAATATGATATATGAGTTCTGCATCAGTGTCTGACCGAAAACGGCTCTGATGTGACGTGTGGTATAATTTCCAATATTGTTTGTTGATAGTGAAAGCGTATTTGTGGTGAGAAATAAGTTTCAATTGACTCTATCAAGAGGGCACTCGTTGGTTACGAAATGCTTTTTGTACTGGTTTCACGGTTTTGACGCTGGGATTTGTGAGAAACATTTCTCAAGCAAGGTGACATAATAAATGGCTGTTTTTTATAATCGGCGGCGGGAGGGGAGGCGGGTGGGTATACTCCCCAAAGTTTTAATTTTTTGGTAGGGGCGTGAGGCTAAAATCTGAAAAAAGGTAGTTCCTTCTAAAAGAAATACCCAATGCTTGACCATGGTTAATAGAGGGGAATGGTTATGAAACTCGACAAAGTCCTTTGTTGTATGTTTTTGTTCGCTTTTTTGGCCTTGACCCTGCACAAAACACAATAGTTGTTTACTCCGCACTGAGGAACTAACCAATAGAAACGTGTTGGTTACGTAATTTATGCATAGTGCATGAGCGCAAAACGAAAGATTGTGCAGGGTCGTGGACCTTCCAACATAAATCTTGGCATCTTTGTTTGCTCCTTTGATGTTTGCCAGGCTTCATAACCAGTCACCTCCATTAACTATGGCTAGCCTGCAGTGCAGGCGTATTTTGGACGCACGAGTGTACATTTTCGTATTAGGCCACCATCTTGGATTTGGTAACTGTGGAGGATTGGGGCGAGGAAATATTTCCCGAGGGAGGAGGCGTTAAGTTTAGAAAATGGCCCGGGGGGAGGGGGAGGGGGAGGTAAAATATGCCTGCATTCAATGATTTCACAGCCCTTGCCGGCAGGCGTTATTTTCGCCCCACCCTCCCGCCCGACATCCCATCTGCACCGATCCTCCCCTACCGGTCAAGCCTCCAAGATGGCGGCAACGAAAACCCGATATATTATTTAGCGTTCCGCTTCAAAATAACGCTTGAACTGCAGGCTAACTATGGCTTGACCAAACTCTCTTTTAGACCAAAATGACTGGTCAAAATCTGTGCTCTTTTTCGAAATAAAACAACTCAAAAAAACATATTTTAGGGCCACACAAAACTATGTCCCCCTGGGTTTGTAATACAAGACTATACGTGAAACCTTCAGCACAATCGTGGAGATAAACGTTGATCGCGGACTCATTTATCTGAGAATTGTTCAAAATTGAAACTAAGACGAAGTGTGTTTGGCTGATATCGTGGATCTAAGTTTAACAAAATTTACTAGTCACCGAGAAATGGGATGAAATTTTAGCTGAAGAGAAACGGCGGAAATTCACTAGCTGAACTGATGTTGATTCCAACAAGTCCCCACGCAGACCTCTGAACTGATGGTGGTTCTTGTTGTTAGATTGTTAAATATAGCTGCAGAAATTAAATATCAGGGATGTCCTGGGTCGACAACGGGAGTCGTGAACCAACTTATGAAAACTGTGTTCTCATGAAGTTTTGTTTCAGAGTGCTTGAATAATTGTTTAATATGGGTGAGGTGACAGATATCATCTTGTATTGAAATTAACAGTGGCGGTGGCGATGATGTGCTAAATAAGAAAATAGTCCCAAGAAAATTCCCGCACCATACTAACTGGTAAAAAAAAAACCCTTTTCTATAGCTCGACAGAGACATCGCAAATGTTTTCTACCTCTACAATTGCGTCAAATTTACTAAAACGGAAAACGCAAACTGAAAATGGCCGTTCTCGAATTCCGTGTGATATATGTATATATCACTATTAACACTATTAACCTCAATCAAGGAACACCAAACTATCACTACCCGTAATACTAATCGGCATTGTCGCGTTCGCTTTTACGATTGTGTGAAAACAGCTGTATACTGCTTCCAGTGCTGCGATCGGTGATAGACAATCGTTAAGGATTTTTTGGTCATCTGATCTGTTGTTGGACAAAAGCCACCAATAATTCAGTACAGAAAACATCAGATCGAATGTTGTCTCTATATTTTGTTGTGACTAGACATTTTTGTTTTGATGATTGTTTCTCCAAACGAATGTTTTTATTATCCCTCGAGACCTCAGAATATCTTTGTTTTTGCGAAAGATATTCAGAATTCTGATCTTGTGTCTATTATTTGGAGGATTCTACGTCAATTTTCGGAATTTTTGATCGTTTAGCATGTTTTAAGATAACTATCTACTGCAATATTTTCGACCATGCAGTAAATTTCTCTCTTCTCACAGGGAAAAGGTATGACTGAATGTTGACTAAGTAAGTACAAGACAAGACAATTTGTCCGTAACGGTTGCAAAAGATTAAAGGCAAACAGGTGTGTTATGAAGAAAGCTCCGCAGCTTCTACTTCTGCTCCTGTTATTTCTGACATTGACAACCCTGACATCTGGGGAAGAACTTACTTTGGGGTTGCTCATTCCATTTGCTTCCTCGGAGACGCCCACCAGCACGGAGGGAAAGTTCTACGCGCCTGCCATCGTTCAAGCCGTGGACGACATTAATAACAGCTCTGATCTTCTGCCCGGTCATCACGTGTCTTTCATCTGGAATGATACAGCGTGCGACGAGGACCAATCGCTGAGAGCATTGTCTTATCAGGTACACGAAAGGAAAGTGTCCGCCATAATAGGGCCCGGATGTACTTGTCAGGTGGAAGCCCGATTGGCCAGCGCGTTGAACATCCCAATGATTTCATACGTGAGTTTTGTTAATCTTATTATCTCAGAAAAAATTTCTCCATTTTACAAGAGCCGTATGTCAATATAGACATTTCATCCTAATTCCCCAGTTTAATATATTTTAACCCACAAGTGGATTGCAATCCTCTACTTTGCTGCGCCAAAGAGCTTACGCTCAAACTCGTCTATAATTTTTTTCCCCACAAAACGCGTCTACCCAGCCAAATTTACAGAAAAATGGGTAAAAATGTATGGAAATTTTGAAAAATTAACTGAGCGTCATCTAGCCAAACTTGGTGAATACAATTTTCTACCTAAAATTATAACGTTGCGATTCACAAATTGTGAAAAAATTATTTTTTGAAAAAGTTATACTCCATCGGATTCCCATACAGACACTGTAATTTCTAAGAGCTTTGTCTACCCGTCGAGATGGGCCGAAAACCGTAATTAGGCCTATTAAGCCTGCGTTTTGACATTACGGAGGATAATAAGAACAGATATTTTGAGCCACGGATGGCAATCGGAAGTAAAGTTTTTGTTTTTGCGCGCTTTCGTTCGAATGGACAAATTGAAGAGTTCTTGGGTTTAACATTTAGATGATTTTTTTGTGTACGGTTTTTTATCCTGGAAAAGACGATAATTAACTCCCAATTCTCTCTTTACAGATGTGCAATGATCCGTTGTTGGGGCTCGAAAAGGATAGTTACGCAACATTTTTGCGGACCAATATCCAAGTTGAGGTGCGCAAGCTGTCTAGGGGGCTCATCAAGTTGCTGCGTAAGTTTAACTGGACTCAAGTGGCCATCTTGTTTGAAAATCGCACCAACTACATTAAAATGAAAAGCAAAGTTGTTGACGAGTTCAAGAAAAACAATATCACAGTTCTGCTGGAAAAAACACTCCTTGATGACAAATGCTACAGTCGTTTGTACCACAACCAAACCTGTCAACAAAGCCATGTTACGAATTTGGCGACCTACATGCAAGATATGTTTGAAGAGCTCAAAAAAAAATCTAGAAGTAAGCTTTAGTCTTGTTATGGAATTATTAGTTAATACTTTGAACGTATTTGCAGTTAATTGTGTGTCGATGGTAGAATTGGATTTGCAAAATAGTGACAAGACACTTGACGAAAGAAATGACAGTGCCCAAGTTTGAAAATTAAAGAAATATGTTTAAAGTGTGTTAACGTTTGTCTGTCTGTCCATCCATCCGTCCATCCGTCCGTCCATCCATCCGTCCATCCGTCCATCCGTCCATCCGTCCATCCGTCCGTCCGTCCGTCCGTCCGTCCGTCCATCCATCCATCCATCCATCAAAATCACCGTGGATAAATAAAATAAAAATAAAATCCATCCATCCATCCATCTGTCTGTCTGTCTGTCTGTCTATCTATCTATTTATCCGTCTGTCCGTATATCTGTATGTGTGCATGTAAAGGGTATACTGTGTCAGTTTATTTGAAGGCTTGTGTTGATGGTTATTAGGCTCGCGGCCAGCACTTCTCTTTCAGAACTCAGGTATGTAAAGTGTATTTCGATTAATAATTGCGTGTAGCATCAGGTCGAGCTGTACTGATTTGCCGAACCTTTTCTGTTCTAGTTTTGCTTTACTTAAGCGAATACCGCGTGGCTCGACAGACGCTGATCTACGCATTTGACAATAATATGACCGACGGTGATTACGCTTTCGTTATGCTGCAACTTGAACAGGAACAGTTCATACGCAACATAAAGAACCCTGGGCAGATTTTCGTGTTAAAGAATTTGCCCCCAAATAGACCGTGTGATTATAGCCAAGCCTTGGAGTCGGTCATATTGGTAGAGATTAACAGTACAGTGGATCAGAAGGCCTACGAAGCTTTTGAGGAAGAAGTCAAGCAAAAATTCGACAGGTTCCTTGCTAATTTATCTGAAGAAAGTCAGGTCAGTGGCCTTATGGTTAGTGCGTTCGTTCGGATTCGAGCCCTGGTGGGGAGGGCTGGGGATATTGTATTTTGTTCTTGGGCAAGACACTTCACTCTCACAATACCTCTCTCCACCCAGGGACCCTGCAATAGACTAGCATCCCATCCAGGGAGGAGTAGACATACTCCAAGTTGCTTAATGAGTCAGAAACCGGAGATAGGCTCAGGCCTGATGGTTCACGTGGCTCGTATGCAGAGTTAACACGTACCTTGATATCGAAAGAGCATTCATGCACGTGAATGGGCATTGCAGTCAATTCACCACTTTTAAGTTGTGAATTGACTGTGGTGGTTCTCTCCTGGTTTATCTGATCAAAAGACAGGTCAGTGTGCTCAAAAGCAGCTATGAAAATAAATCCTGAAAAAAAGTTTAACCTTAAACGAGATTCGTGACCTTTCGTCTTTTATTGTAAGCAACTTGCGCCATGAACAAATTTCTTCACATTGTTAAGGCGAGATGGTGATTGGGAGATCGTTTTCGCAAACATTTAAGAGACGCAAAAAACAAACAACAACAAAAAATACGGCAATAATTCCTCTAAACCTGTATCCAATTTTTTTATTTCTCCGGCATCTTCGTGAAACATTACTGTGTTTGGTATTTTTTCCATATCAAGGCAACGCTGAAAGTCGTATAAATTCAGAAAAAAATTAATTCGGTACCTGGGTTCCTTACAGGCTCAATGAAGCTTTTTTTTACTATTTCATTACGTATTTTCTGTTTCCATGCTTCCTCCAATAGCGTAACTTTGTGCTCCATCATAACACCTATAACACCCCTAATCTTCTACTTTGCTCTGACGAAGGGCTAACGCTGCCCTCCCACAAAACCAGAAACCCACCCATTTTCCGAGTTCCGTTCTGTCTTCGTGTTATAAAACCATGCGTATGAAAATGTGTTTCAAACGCAGGTTCATTTTGATGCAAATCAAATTTTCATTTGAGAGGTTTCGCACGAAGGCTCGTTTTGAAATAGAGTCAATTCCGAAATGGCCTGTTACTCGCATCACGTGATTATTTAGTAGTATATTTGTTTATTTGTTGTTCTTCACAGGGGCAGCTGCCTTACAATGCAGCTTATCTGTATGACGCTGTTTACCAGTATGCCAATGCACTGAACAAAACCTTAGCCAGAAACGAACTTCCAACCGGACGAAAAATTGTTGAAAAGATGCTAAATACGAGTTACGAAAGTAAGTTTCACAAACGCCTAGGATCTTGTTGAGGATATCCATGCCAACTGAATGGCCTAGTTGTGTCACTTGTCTAAGATCTGTGCTCTATAATTAGGATTGTCAAAAATTTTTCGGGTGGCAAACTTGAGGTTAATTTCCAAAAGATCTGGAAAGTAGCAGACTGACACTCGACACGCATTCACGAACACTTAAACAGGGACAGGACCTCACATATCTTTCAACACCTTCAGCAATCCGAGGCATGCCGTAATTCCTGCTCTGCTGAATGTTTTAAAGTTTTAGATCATGCGACCACAAAATTTCAGGTCAAGATAAAAGAAGCGTTGCATATTCCTGGGACCAACCTTCTTTAAATAAGCAATTATATCACGTTAATTTAACTCTCTCGTTCTAATCAACACGTTACTTTTGTACACTCTTTTGTTATCTTTAGCTATTTTGTTGGATTCCTAATTTCATTTCACGTTTGTTATTTATCTTTGTTTAGCATTATATTATAAATTCAAATGTAACTTTAAATTAATTCTACTTTCAACTGAAGATGGTCGTTGAGCGACCGAAACATGTCTTGCAAATTCAAATGTGTCGTCATTTTTATCAAAAACTTGAGGTTCCGCTGAACGATTTCAGTCCAGCGATTTTAACTAAAGTACTTCAGATTCGAACGCAAAGTCATCCTCTTCCCCTGAAATAATAGCCAACCAATATGCTTTTTACTAGATATACCTTTAGACAGTACGCGAGACGGATGCAATAAGCATCTTATTAACGAGAAAACCTTGACCCGTTTCGTAGAGTATGAAGCTCTCTCTTTTTAATTTGCAGAGTACGCGTTTATAAAGGTATTAAAATTTACTGACCTTCATTTTGATTTGGAAAGAATTAATTTTGAGCGCACAGACTACGCGTACTGTCGGGTGCCTGCATAGCACTTCTCTGTCATTCGGGCCAGTCCTCCCAAAGTGCAGAATTAGGCTTTGCAAAGGTAGTTCGAAAATGGCATAATAAAGTATAACCAAGGAATATATTTGCTGGCGAAAAAACAATGTAAAACCTAGTCTAACAGAGAAACATCAATCTGAACGAAGTATCCCTGAGACAAGTACAGCACTGATGGGTTGTGTTTTTATTGCGCAGGCAAGTTAGGAACCCGAGTGATTATCGATCTGAATGGAACTGCCGACCTTGCAGATCTTCGTATCGTTGATATTCGTTGGAACAGCTCTGGCTCACGTGTAAATAGTAAGTGTCTATTATAGGTTGCTCCCCGGGTTTTTGTCATTTTGTCAGGATAGCCCAGATATTGCTAGTAGCCATGTTACAGGCGGCTGCTAGCTTTAAGACCCGCTACCATTGTCGCCTTCGTGCGCTTTCTGTGGCTATAACTTTCCCTTTCACTCTATGGCTTCTAATATTCTGAGCTCAATTTTTTTTCGGTAGTTGTAGTTGTTAATACCTCAGTCTACCATTGTCGCCTTTGTGCGCTTTCTGTGGTTATGACTTTCCCTTTCACTCCCCTTGTAACTAATGTGCAATTTGCTCTTTTAGTGGGTGCGAAATTTCTTAGTCATAATTTTATCCCGCGGGGGAACCTAAAGATGGGCGTGTTCGACTTACCTTTTAGGGCTTAAAAATGAAACGGTTTTGGCACGTTTTGGGGTGTTTAGCCTCATTAGGTCCAAAGCGGGAGGTTTTGCTTTTCCTTTAAATGGTATTAAGTTGTTAAAAGCCGTCCTTTTATATGAGAGTTCCCTCGAGAATTTTACAAAAGTTTCGATCAAAGAAAAGAACGAAATGGCTGTAATATCTATGAAAAAGAAAACATGTGCCGTCTTTCTATCGAGTTATACAGTATAGAACCACGAGTGGAAGTTTGGGAGAACCTTTTACGAGTGTTTCTATGACTCGATAGAAATACGGAGTAGATGTTTTCTATTTCTTTTAGAAAACACCCCGACGGAAAAGGAGAAAGAATTAACTTGTTTACTTTGGACATCAAAATTTAAATTCCCTTTGCTCGCGCCATCATTACGTCAACAGCTCGTCGGGCTAGTTCTGTGTTTCTGTGCAGTTATAGAAACACGTTTTTTAACCAATCAGTGCGCGGGTTGTTTTCTAAAACTCCTTAATACTGCTTTGTATCGAGTCGTGAATTGTAGTATATTCTTTTATTACACAGACTGCGAAAGTAACCCCCCTAATAGCCATAAAGTTGGAGATATCACGTTCACTCAAGAAGACTTTCGTCTTGATATTGACCTAGATGAGGTTAAGTGGCCTCATGGTAAACGTTTTCCTGCCGACGGTCCCCAGTGCGGTTCGGAATGTCGGACATCTACTACAGATATAACTCCCACTCCCACTGATGATAATTCTAGAATTGGTAGGTTGAATGTACAATGAAGAACTTTTTATATTTTTTGTAATATCTATTCTTCTTGCAGGTGTCTAAATTTCCAACTTTCTCGTGAAACTCTTCTTTTCAGTGTTATCTTGTTTTAAGGTACCTTTGCTGTATCAGCTGAGTAATCGTTTGAACCTAGTTTCTGAGGCTGTGAAAAATAGTGACATCCAGGAACTCACGTTCAAAGACGTTATGCGATGTCATGACAAACAGATAACTGTTCTACCATTAAATGTGTAATGTTTTCGGCTTGTCTTGACTCAAAGAAAACACAAAGAGTAAGGAGAGACGACACTCCCCACCCATTGTACGGTCCTGGGAGGTTTTCAAAAAGCACACACTGATACTGAGCCGGTTTAGTTACGTACTTATGAGCTTCATTTGAGTTTCGTTGAATTACATTCGTGACCGCGATAAGCGTAAATTGTTTAAATACTGTATTATAGGTAGGTAGCTTTTACTATTTTTTTTTGTGAATTATTTATTTTTTGTTGTATTTCAGAGGCAGTGATAGCGGGTGTTTCTGCGTTTGCAGGCATCACTTGTATCATCCTGCTCGTCAACATTATCAGGTAATATTCAATCTATCATGCAAGTTTCCAAGTACTTACTTTTGAAACGTAGAAGAAGGTTCCAATGATCAGAATCCTTGACGTATTTTATTTGCTCTTTACGTTACAGACAGTATATGTTAAAGAGGGAAATGGACAGCTTATTGTGGAAAATTAACTACAAGGACATACAGTGGGCGAAGACAACTTCTGATGTTAATTCTGTGTCAGACGATACTGACGAAACGGAAGTCAACGGTTCTTTAATAAACCGACAGGTAACAGACAGAAAACCCGGGAAAACGCGAGCGAGCGCGATGTTATTGGGTCAGCTGGCTTCGCAAATGATTGGTAGAGCAACTGCAACAAGTATAATTTAACGGAATCACATTGAGTGCAGTAATGCAAAACCAGAGCAATTCTGGATTAATTGTGACACTCAGTTGTAAACTTCTCATTGTAATCACGGTTATTAATCTCAAATTCTTTGGCTTTTCTCTCCGACCTGCCTTCTTGAACACCGATTCGCGTATAGTTTCAATACAAACAAAGTTGCAATTCTTTTGCAGGATGATAATTCTCAATCACTGTCTCGCAAGACGAGCACTCAGTTTACTTTTACAAACTTTGGATTTTACAAGGTGAGTCAGTTTTCAAAATAGATTCTATTGAACAACAACAAAAACAACAAACAATAACCACCACTACAAATAAACATCCATTGCGAAGTTATCTAATTGATGAGATTTCTTCATTATACCGAAATGATGTTTTAAGTGCCTTTGAAAGATTTGCCCGTCTGTGGAAGTAACGTGTTCTCGTTAAGTGCACCTTAAACAAGGACTTGGACTTGAACTAATGAACGGACATTACGTAAATTGGAAGACGTCAACGTGTGATCGATGTAGCTAGCAAGTTAAAAGAAGAATCAGAAATTTTGCAGACTGGACACTGATGTGTTTGCTTGGAAAGCGAATATTTAACCCTGAAAATATACTTTTGCGCTTAGGAAAATAAAGTGACGGTGAAGCAAGTTGGAAGCAAGGCGATTGATTTAACAAAAACTATTTTATTGGAACTGAAGCAGGTAACAAGTAATGATATGTCGCCCGCATCTTAAATGCGAGTTTGTCGAAAGCACTCTACAAATACACCGCGGTTATGAGGTTCATAAGCGAATGAGTAAAGGAGTGAATGAATGAACGAACGAGTGAGTGAGTCAGTGAATGATTCAGCGAGTGAGTCAGTCAGTCACTCACTCGTATGAATTAAAGATAACCAGAGGATATAACTCTTTTTTTCTTTTTTATAGATGCGCGACTATCGTCATGAAAATCTTGTCCAGTTTTTCGGAGCCACGATAGACCCTCCATACATCTGTATTGTGTCTGTCTTTTGTCCTAGAACCCTGAAGGTGATCATAATGTTACTCATAACTTTAAGTCAAGAGTTATATTTCTCTTTATAACAACCCTACAGTATTCGAGCGGCCTTTACCTTCAAGACATATTGGAGGCGATCCCATGCACGGCCGTGGACCTTTACCGGTTGTTCTATCATCATTGTCGTGGATTACCGATGAAATAAAGTAATTGAGATCTCAGAAGACACATGGTCTCAGACATCATGAAGAACGTACACGATAAATGCTCGCGAAGTTTGTATGCAAGCGATGATCTTAAAAGTTTCCTCCTTGACGGATTCTGTTGTTTTTGTGTCTTTGTTCCCACGCGTTTTGAAATCTAGTGTTGTTTTCACATTAAATAACTCCGGTTCGGCAGTTCGGAGATTCAGTTTTCCTTCAGTTAGTATTTGGAGATCTTCAGTCGGGCCCCTTGTAATTCTATGTAACAAATTGTTTGATTTAAACTGCAGGATTTTCTGGCTTGTTCAGACGTTAGCCTGGATAAAACTTTCGTCTCCTCTCTGGTATCCGACATTGTAAAGGTAAGTGACGCTCAAAAGTTAATGTATACCAGGGTGCATAGCCAACTTTTCGCCTGACATTCAAAAGCGTTAGTGTAATTAATGAACACTAGAGAAAAAAGGAGCCTCCCTAATATGAGAACATGAGATGGGTCTCTTTTGAGTTCCCTTTTCCCCCAGCTGGCGCCGATATTTCGAAAGGTGGATAAAAGGTGAATAACGCTATTCACCGTATAAATCGCTATCCAGTGGATATCGTAGTTTGTTTTGCTACTGGATGGCCGGATTTATCCGGTGGATAGCGTTATCCAGTCTTCTAACAAGTGAGACCTTAACAGTAGAGGTTTGCTCTCGATTGTAACAGAAGAGATCATGCGTAGTCAACGTATAGATCTGTTACCTCTTGGGCGCACGCCAATAGACCTTCCCAGCATTTCAACAAACGGCACCGAGTCGAGGTCAGAGTGGACAAAAATACAGCAAATGTCCACCCCAACCTCGCTCGGGTGTTATTGTTCGTACGTACTGAGGTGGCCAGGATGCGGGAAGGATCTATTATAAAGAGCGAATGTGATTTGAAGATTACTCCTAATCTAGGCTCCTCTTTCACGCCAGTTGATGTTAAATTAATAAACTCCAGCAGATGATTTCTTAAGTTATTCGAATTGACTGTTTGTATCTTTTCGTTCATCAGGGTATGGCATATCTTCACAGCACAGAAATCAAATATCATGGTAACCTGAAATCGTCCAACTGCCTGATAGACAGCCGATGGACGCTAAAAATCGCTGATTACGGGCTCGCGTGCATGAAATTAAAATGTAATTTGGGTCCAAAAAACAGCGGCGAAGGTGAGAGAAAGCATTACAACAACGATAACGATAACGATATCAATGATAACGATAACAACTGCAACAGAAACACTACAAAGAAACTATGCATTAGTGCCCCCAATTAGCCTTTTTAGCAGAAGCGTAAACAAAACAAGCTAAAAGTGATATATCTGGTGTATACTGTTGCCAACCCTTTTAACGACTAGCTGATTGGGCTATCAACTCGACTAACGGCGCAGTTTATTAATTTTTCCCAGATTAACAGTGGCTTTGAGGTACCACTGTGGGAAATTCTCGATATCCACTTTTACATTTTCGTTGATATCTTTCCTTGATATCTTGCCAAATTTCAGTCTGTTACGAACATTAGAACACGCGGATTTTGGACCATTATTTCCGAGAATTTACCGCCACCATTGATCGTCCTTGTACCAAGTCTTGGTTGAGGATTTAAGAAAGTGGTGTCATTTATAATAACAATTAATGTAGGAAATTGTAGAATATATTCCAAAGTTTCTGTTATTTTTTATGCGAGTTACTATACTAGTTGTTATAATAATTTCAACCTGCGTGGTATTTTTGAAAAAACGACGTCATTTCCTCCAACTCTCACCAAGACTTGGAACAAGAGAAATTAATGGCGGCCCAGGGTAAATTCTCGGAAGTAAAGATCCAAAAAACGTGAGTTGTAATGTGCCTAACAGATAAGGCCTATTGTGTACGAAAATGTTAAAAAAAATGTGCATCGAAAATTTCATAGTGGGGCTTTAAATTGCTTTTCAAACAGACAGTATCATTTACTACCAAAATTATAACGTTAAATAATTACAGCGATCATCGCGTTCATGAAATTTGTGTGCCTTCCCATGCAGACTTATTGTGGATGGCGCCGGAACTTCTCCGCGAGCGACAGCAACGTCCCTCCAGTTGCGAGAGCCACAAGAGATCAGAATATTACTTGAAAATGGTGAATCTCCAGAAGTGTGACGTGTACAGCTTTGCCATTATTCTCCAAGAGTTTCACACCAGGAAAGGACCTTACAGCAATAACTCGAACTTGAGCGCCAGAGGTACGTTAACTCATACTTTTTGATAACTGAGAGAAGTTTTGTTCGCCCATTGGTTGAGAGCTGTTGTCTATGAGAGTGCAGACCGTAAGAATGACGTGACTTGTAACGTGTAACGCAAGGCAACAAAACTCTTGAAATTGTGGGGTCTTTTTCAACGACCGTCGAGATTTCAAAAGGGAACCGGAGCATTTGACGGGGTGGGGTAGGGAAGGCGAAGAACGCAAAATGAACAAAAACTCGTTCTAATAGCAGGCGTCGCTTCTCTCGCACAATCTCACCTCCTTCCATGTCCGAATGAACACATTTCTTCACGGTAACACCGAAAGGCAGCGATCAATTAGTGCGCGCGCATAGATACTTGACTATGTGTTTTGTATCTAAGTTTGGCCTGGATGCCAAACCATAGAGGGAAATTGTTAAGAAACCCGGTAAACTTCAAAGAAGCAAACAAACCGGCTATAACTGGCTACATCATCGCAATGCTTCTATTGGTTAGTTGCATGAGCAAATATCACCCGCTTGTAAAAAATTACAGTACTAAGGCTAAAGTAATTTGCTTTTCTTTCTATAAGTGTTGTAGGTTTTATAAGTGGTTTAAGTTACAAAGAGTAGATACAAAAAGCTGGAGATTACCGAGGAACTGAATTATATACATGTGCTCTAGTGACAATTGTTTGTTTCGTTCTTTTCAAGAAATCATACGCAGAGTCAGGGAAGTCGAGGTTCCTATTTTCCGCCCTACCGTGTTGAATATCATTGAGGAGTTGGATGAGCTTAGAGATTTGATGAAAACCTGCTGGGAAGAAGACCCCGACAGCAGGCCAGACTTTCCGGAGATCAAACGAAGAATAAACAAGATTCTCGTGACTAGAGGAATGTAAGTAAAATATATTATAAGCAGAGGATAGATCGGAAAGGTGGACGCTCATAACAAGGAGACTCTGATTTCTTGTTGCTATAGATATTAAAGGATTTATGAAACCGTTACAAAACTGTTCAGCAAATAAATTTCATGCACTTTGATTTTGCGACCTCTAAAGGCCTTAAAGTCACTCCAAGTGAGGAGAAAATAAATATTTAAATAAACATAAATAATAATAATAATAATAATGATAATAATAATGATAATATTTGATAATAACATTGTGCATTTGCTATAAAATAATCAAATGCGCATCGCAAACATTACAATATTAAATACAAAACTAAAAAAAACTATTTACAATTACTATGGGATCAAAAGGCGAAAATTACCCTATTTACAATTGGCTATAAGAAACGTAATTTGGAGAAAAACTATATAAAAATCTAACAAAATCAGTGCCTTGCTGAATAAAAATGTGTCAACAAATAAATAAATAAATAAATAAATAAATAGAGGGAAGAGCAATAAAAGGAAAGTATGGAAATCCTTTTAATGTTAAAATTGTCTACTTTGGAGAGCAGAACAACAAAAAACGATTGAGCAGGGCGCGAATTCTTTAACAATGTTTTCAGATATAGATCTAGACATTGCGTATTTGGTTAAATAAACGAAATAACAAATACGAAATGGACATAAGGTACACATGTAATGACATACACGTCATTAGAAATCTCAGTTATCGGAAGAATTAGTCAGGATTTTTTTTATTTGTATGCGTTAAGTATTGGAATGCTAGTTGTTTTCACGTTTAAATACATCTGTCTTACAGGGGAATCCTTGTTTACAATATTTGCCTCATTAGCATAAGCAATTCAGTTTCTGAAGGAGCTACAAATAAATCAGTTCTGAATATTGAAAGGTCTTAGTACGATTAACTCTGCCAATGAATATGAGCCCGATGTATTGAATACTTTTTTGTAATACGGGTTTAAAAAATTCAAAATTTAACAAAGAATGTATGAGCTCATTAGCGCTTTTGCCACCCAGAAATTTTACAGTTTTTGAAAGACAATTTCTCCTTCAATATTACACACAAAGAGCTAAAAATGTCAGCATGTATTAAGTTTTGTTAGCTCTTTATCTGCCTGGAGTCAATTCCTATCTAACAGGTTTATTTCTGTAAGCAAAGCCGTATGCAAATGAGGAAAAATGTAAACAATGACGACACCATGAATCCCCCCATAAAGTTTAGATCAGTCAGCCTGTCCTTACAAATTCGTGCCACGCGTACAATTTATCTCTAATCGCAGTCTTCAAAACCTTGATTACCCCGATTCGTTTCGGGGAAAGACTCGGTTTTCCATAGTAAGAAGTTTAAGTTGCTCCTCTCTCACAACAGGAAAACGAACATCTTTGATAGTATGATGTACATGATGGAGAATTACGCGAACAATCTGGAGGATATTGTTACTGAAAAGACAGGTCAACTGAGAGAGGCAAAGAGAGAAACTGAGGAACTTCTTTATAAAATATTGCCAAGGTACTCTGTGATTTCCACATTGCATTTGTAAGAGAGAAGTGTCGTGAGTTGTTTGGAGTCACTCTCATGTGAAAATATTAACATGTAATTTGCGATAATCGGTATTGACATAAATTTTGCCGACACGGAACGGAGAACTGGGTGCGAGCATACTGTAGTACGTGAAGGCTCATGGTTAGTACGTTTGTAAAAACTCGTGACATTCTACGGTCAGCCTTGCCATTGGCCTGGCTGACCAAAGCGCCCATGCCTCAACCTTTGAGTGTCGTAAATTCCAAAAAAATGAGTTTTCGACACCAGTGCAACTGGGGACGAGCTACTGTAGATAGTGCCAACCATGTACCCACCGTCGTTGCCATTTTAATTTACAGACAAATTCTAGAAAGTCGAGCTGCTGGTTTTACAATTTGACACTCTTGACTGTTCAGAAGAAATCAATTCAATTAGTATTGTGCAAGCAGCAGTTTCTTCCGCGTCAGTTTACTCTTTGTTCACTTTGCTGTTTTCCTAACTCAGGGTTTCGTTCGAGGGCGAGAAAGATCCATCAATAATACTTATAATTACTTATAATTCCACATTGTTTTTTTCTGTACTACAGAACAGTTGCAGAGCAACTGAAAAAAGGGAAACAAGTCGAGGCGGAGAACTTTGATGAAGTGTCAATCTATTTTAGCGATATCGTTGGATTTACAGCACTATCTTCTGAGAGTTCGCCGATGCAGGTAGAAAGTCTTAATTATGTTTTTTTTTCTGATGTCAAGTGCTGGCCTTGAAGAAGACTAGCTCTGCTAGTTGAAATATTGGCCAATAAATTTTGCCCTTCTGCCGTAGTACCAGCCTTGCAATCAATTTGGTTTTATAACACTTAAAGTGACGTCTCGTACGAGCATTTCTTGATCAAGAGATTCGGCAATAACAAGACAAGCAGTTTAATTATTCGTTGCGTGGTCTCTTCATCCAAACGTTGTATATAACTCTTGAGTTATTTCTGAACCTGAAAACAAGAAACGTCTTCTGAATGCGACAAAATAACAAGACATAAAGCTCCTAAGAATATAGCTACTCCTCCAGTGAGGTGCTAAGCTTTGCTCGTCACAGTTACACCTCTGTATTTTCCCAATCGAAGGCCTAGTCCCCAATGGTCGTGATGAACCAAATCTGTGGCTGCGTATGGTTTCCTATAGCTAGCGGCCACGATGACGCTATCTTGCCCTCTTGACCCTTATATAATCTTAAGTGGGGATATATTTTGTTAGAGTTCTGGATTGCCAAAGAACGTAAGACATGGAAGCCAGCCGGGTTCGAACACGGACCTGTCAATCCCAGTGCACTGACCATAACAGTCTGAGAGAGATGTTCTCTTTTCTCAGGTTGTGACCCTTCTCAATGATCTTTACACACTGTGTGATGACATCATCAGCGAATATTTCGTGTATAAGGTGAGACATATTTGACCAAATAGAGAGGATAGTTAAATTATAGATTTGATTTCGTCCGGAAAAAAATTTCAATCGAAAGTCTCTTCAGGCATTATCTTTCCCTTTCTCTACTTAACTAAAAGGCGGACAGTTGTTATAGGGACCTGCTGTATTTAGAGTGATGCAAAAGAGAGAATATATTTCTATAGTGAAACGCTTCTCTCGGTGTATTTTGACATGATGACAGGTGTTGTATTTAGATGTAGAAAACGGTTCTGATTCTGAAGTGAATTTCTGAAAAAACGGGCAGAGCATGAAAGTATTTTAACAAGATGGTTTTAGGGTTGTCACTGGCTAAAACTAACGGAGAGTTGAAATCATTTGATCAGGGAAATGTTATTTTTTGTAAGGGAAAAGTCAAGAGAAAGATAAAAATTTGAATTGAAAACTGATAATTATGTTATTATTATTTTTTACCGTTGAATCTGCCATAAATATAAAGAGCATATTTATTACACGGCTTCGTGAAGGTTAGAATTTTATGAACAGGCGCAGCAAGTCAATATTGTTTTAAACACGAGAAAGTAAAATTCATATCGTCAAGACACCGTGTAATTTTCTTTTTGTCATTTAGACAAACTGACTGTTTAATGAAACTGTTGGAAATGACTCATCAATACCATCACTAGTAAGGATATGAAAAAAAAAGCCACTCAGTTCCCGGATGTAGTGTCGTATGAATTTTACGAGGATCTATTTCCAGTAAAACAATCGTGTCAATAGAGAAAACGGTATCTGGGTACTCTTCTAATGCTCTCCTTAGGAGGTAAATATATGCAATATTTGAACTCAACAATTGAAAGACAAACTAAAATAACAAATTTGACATTTCATGCTTCAGGTGGAGACAATTGGTGACGCTTACATGGTGGTTTCCGGTCTGCCAATAAAAAATGGTCACCATCACGCGGTAGAAATATCCCGGATGGCATTGCATTTATTGGACGCTGTCAACACTGATTTTGTTGTTCGTCACAAGCCAGATTACAAACTTGACCTTCGTATAGGCATTCACAGTGGTGAGTTAGCTAAAAGCCCACTGCCAGTGGTGGGCTTTACGGATTAAAACCTCAAGGCAGTGGCGTCAAAATTGTTGCTTTTTGTAAGCGATCCATTCGGCAAGTATATTTTGCAGGTTGAAACGACTTGTTTATTTTTGTTGCAGTCGAATAAACCCGAGTATAAAGGCTAATTGCAAGCAATTAAGCTAATTTAGGCTAACCGGATTGCTATTCAGGCTAACCGATGTTGCTAAATAGACTCACTCGGACTTAAACGTCGATTTTTCAACCTGCAATCTGCAATTTGCAAAACATACCTGCCCCAATCCATCTTCCAATTTGAGTGACCCATGGCCACTTTGATTACGTCTAACGGGCTCAATTTGTAGCCCGTTTTTCGGTTAATGGTTAACCCCAATGAGACCCTGTTTGTTGAGTGTGGAAGACCGGCCAGGATGCACAAGAGGCTTTCAATAAAGGAGCCAATGAAATGACATAGAATAAGCGAGGTGACAATTTTTCACTTACAGATAGACACTATTAATTCACATCAATTCCCATCATTGAATTGAATTGAACACTAAAGAAGAAAAGAAATAAAAAGAAAGAAGAAGAAAAATTAACGACACGTTAAAACTGGAGACTGCGAACAATATAGTTCCAATGAAAATGTGATTTGATCATCGCAGTTATCTGCACAACGTAAGCAGTTGTGAAACTAAAGCCTGAGAAAAGAAATCAGGATTGAACGGTATTCGAACCCATAACCTCTGCGATACCGGTGCAGTGCCTTACCAACTGAGCTATGAAGCCATCTGGGAGCTGGCATCTTTGAGAATTCGTAAGATACCCGTAGAAGGTGAAGAATACAAGTGAAGATATGAAATTTCATATATTGGAACTGCGGAGAATGATATAAAGATATGACTGATCATCACAGTTGTATGCACTGCAGTTATAGTTATAGAGTATCACAGAGGTTATGGGTTCGAATCCTACCCAGGCCTAAGTTTCAAAACTGCTGAAAAGTTGTACATATAACTGCAATGATCAATCATATTTTAATATCATACTTTCATATATTCACTTGTAATATAGTTGTAAGCAGTTTTACTTTTTCTAGCTTAAAGCCCCATTGTTATAGTTCTATTAAATTGTGATTTCTCATGCCTTTAGGTCCTGTCGTTGCTGGCGTGGTTGGCAACACGATGCCTCGCTACTGTCTGTTTGGTGACACGGTCAATACAGCTTCGAGAATGGAATCAAACGGGGAAGGTAAGAGCTCGTATTCACATTGTAACAACAACTGTACGCTTAAGAAAGTAAAGAATCCTCTTTACATTCGGTCTTGGCAGACACGTCTCATTTATAAGTGCGTTTTGTTTTTCTTCACTAAAATAACACACTTTTAACAAATGATAAGTAATTGCATTCTCTTGTTATCACTTGGCCATTGACTGAACTTGATAAGCAGCCGCTGTTCGGGAAAGGAGCCCACACTCCTTCTCTTCTCGTGGAGGAACATAGACCCTTTGCATAAATGGCACCTAAATACGACTAACAATACTTTGTACATTCTTAACCTCACATTCTTTTTTCAAAACGAAGGAATTTTAACATGAATGTGAGGTTAAGGATGTATGAGTATAGGCGTCATTTATGCAAAGGGTCTATGGGCTGGACTCGAGAGATTAGTCGAAATCGAGCCTAGTAATAGACGGGCACCTAAAACGCCTGTTATGCCGATCCACATAAAATAAAATTCTTTTTTTCGATGTTTGGCGCGAAAGACCCTATCCCTGGCGGGCTCCGTTCACGTATGGTTTGCATGCGCCGGCTGTATTGCACGTTACGTCGGCAAAACGGCCCGGAATTTTTCCACGCGTCCAAGAGAGCTTTATCCAGTGATAAAGCCTCTCACATATTCAAAAACAACTCTCTTTGAATCAACAATTACACCATGTAAATCTTCTTTGATCGTAAACAAGACTGTAGTAGACGGTGAATTATCACAAAAACTAAAAATACTCGACAGGCCTCAGACTACATTCTCGCGCATTTTGACATCATTTACACGTCGTGTAATGATCACGACACGTCATGTGCGGTCACCAAGCTGAACGACCAAAAATCGTTCCGCCATATTGGTAACATTTTAAACAACCTGAAGACCAGTAAAACTGGTCGAAACGTCACTTTTTAAGATATTTAACCTCGGGAAAGCCCGGAAACAATTCAAAATTTAATGTTAGATTAAAATTTACAATGATTTTTTCATCGTCTGTTCAGCCCGGAAGATCCATATCAGTGAAACCACAAAAGAGATCCTGGAAAAAATAGGAGGATTCACAATTGAAGAGAGGGGAGAAGTGTTCTTAAAGGTAAGGCACAGAACCTTTTTTCTTAGCAGTCCATTCCGTAAAACAAGCAATATTTCATGACGCTTAAAGCTCAATAAGTTTTGGGGGGCATTTCTGTGGAAATGCTTTCTGTTGAAATGCCCTAAGAAGGGAGCATAATGGATTTTAGTATCACCCAACTAGTGGACTAATGCAAATCCTGCATTTTGATTGGCTACGCTACTAGTGGACTAATAGTAATAGTCATCGAGTAGCGAAATTCACCGGTTTTTCTTTCGTTTTTTCCCCCAAACAAATATTTCTTCAACTTGCATTTGCTAACTTTGTTATTGCCTTTTCTGTCTGACTAGTTGGGTGATACTAAAACAATTAGACCCTTCGCCCTCGAGGGCCACGGGTCAATAGCCCATTCGGCTTCGCCTCAAGGGCTACTGACCCGTAGCCCTTTCGGGCTACGGATCTAATTGTTAAATGGAGATCATTTATAATCCTTGCAGCAAGGACGATAACCAACAATAATAATAGTAAAAAACAAAAACAACAACAACAACAAAACACGAACAACAAGTGAGATAATGGTTTGACACTGACTATTTTTTTGATGTTTCGTTCAAGTCGCTTCGGCCGGTGCTTAAGCCTTCATCAGTTGAAAAAATAATGTTAGTACGCGTGATTCAAATAACAGCCCTTCAAGCGCGCGCTGAGGAAAATAACGCGTGGAGTTTCTTGAAAACGTAGCGTGAGACTTATGCGCAAGCCAGAGATTTGTAGACCTCCTCGAGTTTTAAGTGATCTTTCAGTCTGACCGCAGTATACAAAACCATTGGACGGTAGATCGGTAGGGAGTTTCGACAGCGATCTTTGTGGTGCTACCCTATGTGCAGGACATTTCGGAAAGGATCAGTCGAATATTGAAGCAGCAACAAATCAAAGTCGCCTTTAAACCATTGAGAACTTTGAACAGTTTGTTCCCGCGACCGAAAGCCCAGGAAAGGGTTGACAGGCCACAGTCTGGCACAGTGTACAAAATCTGTTGCACCAACTGCAGTTTTGTATACTACGGTCAGACTGAAAGATCACTTAAAACTCGGATTGCGGAACACAAAAGGGCTGTTTCCATGTGTTTGATCTCCAGTTTCAACAAATAATACACACCGTTTCCTTCCGTTGTCTCACGTTTATTTCGCCCGATCTAAAACGTTTCCAGCACGAAACAAGCACAACTTTGACGGCTACTACAAACTCTAGCTCACATGAAAACACTCTCGTCCAACGAGCACATGCTAGATTCCCTCTCGCTAGAGGGGGGTACAACAATTCAAGACAATGTCAAAGTCACTTCCGGTCTCCTACCGAGACACCGGTTTCCGGTTTGCTACTCGAGACTAATAACAAAACGATTAAACTAAAATGTTCAGCTTTCGACATCCTCCACCTCGCAACTTGCGGTAGTAAGTTGCGACTCAGTCTCTAAAGCGACTTGGACAGACTATCTCTCTTCCACTCCGAGTCCTTTGTGGCATGGAGACTTCACGTTCAGCTTCTTCTCCACCGTCTGTCATCTCGGCTTCAGCATCCAAAATCTCTTCATCCTTATCAGCAGCCTCTGGTAGCCTTAACGTCTGCTACACGAAGGTAGGCTGCTGCTGCATAGGCTCTGGAGGAGGCGTCAGTGAAAACGTGAAGCGACACTCTTGTGTCCTTGTACTGAGAGGGTGTGATTCCCAACCATCGGTTGACTCTTAGTTGATTTCCACCAGAGAATCCTTTCAACACTTCTTCAACACGCCTTCGGAGATCCACACTGACTTCCTCATCCCATCCGAGCTTCTCTTTCCAACAGTCCTGGACAATTATCTTCAGAGGAGTGACAACCGGGCTCACCAGCCCACACGGGTCGTAAATCTTAGACAGGCAGGACAATACTTCTCTCTTCGTAAGTTTCTTGGGCACAATATCTTCCACGTCAACAAGTGGAAGAAGTTCATCAGAGTTTAAGTCCCAGCTTACCCCAAGTACTTTGTGTATCTGTTGTACCTGGCTGTCTGAAAACTCACGGAGGAGATCTCCATCATTGGACCGAAATTTTCGTAGGTTGAAGCCACCATCTTTAAAGATGCGCACCGCCTCATGCCAGAACTCTCTTGCTTTCTCAGTGTTCTCCATAGAGTTCACCGGGTCATCCATGTAAAGATTGCGGAGAAGTTGGGAAGCCATTTCTGATTTGCTGATGAAACTCTCTAGATGCTGTTTCAGGACTACTTGAAGCAGAAATGGTGAGGATTTGGCACCAAAGAAAACCTTCTTGTATCTGTACACCTCAATCTCTCCTTGCGGGTTAAGCCACAAGAAACAACAAACATTCCGGTCTTCATCATGGAGCGACAACTGTAGAAAAGCTTTCTCGAGATCACCCACAACGCCAACTTTGCCAATACGGAAACGGAGAAGTATGCCCCACAACAGTGGTAAAAGGTTTGGTCCTTTCTCGAGGGCATCGTTGAGAGAAAGGCCACCCTCAGACTTAGCCGAGGCATCATGTACAATGCGCAGTTTAGTTGTCTCCCGATCAAGCTTAACAACTCCTCGATGTGGAAGATATGACTGGGGAACGCAGTCATTTGGCAATGGCTCAATATGTCCCTCTTTAAGGAGAGTTTTTAACTGATTATCATACGCTGTGTACTCTTCAGGTGTCATCTTTTTAACCATGCGACGAAGCCTTGTTTCACAAAGGGCCTCGTTAAGTGCTAAATTCTTTCGAGCTTGAGGTTTCCAAGGCCACGACACAACATACTTTCCAGATTCGTCGCGTTGAACAGCATTCTTCACTTCCAGCTCCAGGTCTGGTTCCAACACCTCCTCTTTCACAACACCAAGGTGGTCTAAAGTCCAGAAGTTCTGCAATTGTTCATGAACAGTGGCTCTAAATACATGGGCATTGGCTCTCGCTACCACACCTGCAGCTTGAGGGGATCCGCTGCCACCATGAAGAATCCACCCGAAGATTGTCGGCGTTCCCTTGAGACCATTTCTCAATTTCCACGTCATTCCTGTAACAATGGTATCATAGCAATCTTCTCCAAACACAATACCAATATCGTCTGCACCAGGACCAGCGAGATCAGCAAGGATTGGACAACCACCAACAACCTCTTGAAGGGCTTGATAACACTCAGGCTCCACCCTCTCGAAGACACCAGACAACTCATCCATAACAACAGCTTGAAAGGTGAAGGTACTCGCAATGTTCCCTCCTCTCGCAGTCACCTCAACAACATCAAACTCACCCTCCAACACATCCCCAAGCGTCTCAATCCGCAAATGACGTTTTCCAACAACTCTCTTCGGCACACTTGCAGCCAACTGAGATGACATCATCGTAAAGGTTGCCCCAGTATCACATAGAGCTCTTACAACCACATTCCCAATAACAACACACACAGTTCTCATCATAACTCCTGTTGTTTTAAAATCAGCATTCCTTGCAGATGACATCATCGCCTCTTGTGGAGGTCGGGACAATGGTGGCACTTGATTCTGGGTACCGGTCGAGGGTACGTAGGGAGGGGTAGCTGGATTCCAACTAGGGTGACTTGGTGTGTTGCTTAGAGGGGTCACGATTGGCTGTCTCTGGGCGTCTTGAACCTTTACTCCACCAGTCTTACACAGCTGTGGGATGTGTGATCCACGTCCACACGGGCAAGGTTTTCGAAACCTGCAGGCACTCATTCGATGGCCACTTCTAGCACAACGAAAACAGGCTCTCACTTCTCTCAGCTTTTTGAATCGGTCCTCTACTGACATAGGTACGGTACACTGTTTAGGGGTGTGTGGACCCTTGCAGAAGGTACAAGTTACAGGTTTAGCCATTAAACCAGAAGCAGTTGGTAAGACAGGTTTTTCTTTTTCCACAGAGGGGTGATGTTTGAAAGACAGCTCTTTCTCCACAGATGGGTCTGCACTCTCTCGAATGTCCAATTCACGTTCCAGAAACTTTAACATTTTTGAAAATCCTACCTCTTCCTTAGCTAAACCAGCTTTTTCTCGGGCCCACTCCAATCTCCAATCTCTGGGGAGTTTCGATTCGATCAACGGCATCAAAAGAGCTCCATATTGTTCTGTTGTCACTCCTTGGACTTCAAGTGCTCTCACAGTTGCACAAAGTTCATCCACTGCATCCCTCATGGCCTTGTTTGACTGATCAAGTGATTTCATGTCTGCCAGCTTGGACATAAGTCGGTTTCTTTGTACTTCATCTTTGCCATAACGAGATTTCAGGCGTTCCACAGCAACTTCATAGTTGGCTTCTTCAGTCTTAATGTTTGCAACATATCCGGCTGCTTCATCAGTCAGCAGGGACTTCAAGTACACAAACTTCTGGACAGCAGGTATTTCAGGGTTGTCATGTATGGATACCCTGAAAATGTCCCAGAATTCTGGCCAATCTAACACCTCGCCCGAGAATTTTCTGAGGTCAGTTTTCGGTAATTTCATCTTAGGCGTACATGAAGTAGGTTTTGGCTCTGGCATAATGGGTTCGAACTTTTCAGGCTTTTCACTTGTATTTTGTTTTTGTTTTTCTTTTAACCACAACTTTAAAACATGAATGCGATCTGTTACCATGTCGAACCAAGGTCCTTGAGCGTCAACTTCTTCCCGTACATCAGAGTCATCGCTCAAGAGTTTTTCGATTTCCATCTGAAGATCCTCTGCTTTGTGCAGTCTCGTAGTTATCGACTCGAGTTTTTCCTCCACTCTAGTGACATCCGGCGAGTCGGACTCAATGATCTCCCTAACAGCATCCTTCAACCTCCTCCGAGTCCTTTGTGGCATGGAGACTTCACGTTCAGCTTTCGACACCATGTTTGACCACAACTCTAAGATCTCCTGCCATGTCCATGAAAACAACCACGAAATGAATTTTGGAAATGTCAAAGTTGTTGGACATGAGGTTTTCAGTACAGGATCCGCAATCCGGAAACGACTACATTGCCATCCCAGAGGTCTACAAATCTCTGGCTTGCGCATAAATCTCACGCTGCGTTTTCAAGAAACACCACGCGTTATTTTTCCTCAGCGCGGCTTGACGGGCTGTTATTTGAATCACGCGTACTAACATTATTTTTTCAACTGATGAAGGCTTAAGCACCAGCCGAAACGTCTTGAACGTAGCTCGTAGCTCAGTCGGTAGAGTAACTTTAGATCTAATCCGGAGGTCGTGGGTTCGATTCCCACCGAGGTCAAAAGATTTTTTCTTTACCTCGTGTGGTTCTTTGATGCCCTTTATCAGGGCTAACGCCCAATGGGTTATTCATGGGTTAAATTAGCACTAAAATTTACACTTCAGAGTTAA
The DNA here is from genome assembly GCA_022496165.2 of Catalaphyllia jardinei. NCBI lineage: Eukaryota > Metazoa > Cnidaria > Anthozoa > Scleractinia > Caryophylliidae > Catalaphyllia > Catalaphyllia jardinei. The sequence goes on from CM042751.1 coordinate 30,934,117, forward strand.
TTCTCTGTCACATCATTATCTCACTATATAAGCTCCTGACTACCATTACTCTCTTTTTAAACACGAACAACAAGTTCTGGTTTCTTAAAACCGGAGTGAAAAAGCGTTTAGTGTAATGTACGTAACCAACAACTGAAGCTGTTTACAGTCAGTTTGTTTCTCCTTTGTAGGTTTTTTTTTAAACTTTTGTTTTCGCTCTTATTTATTAAAGGGAAAGGGAAACGTTAGGACGTTCTGGTTGATCGATTTTGCGCAAAGAAAACGACCAAGACCCCTTCCTTCACCAAAGAGGCTCCACAATCGTCGAAAGCCCTTGTTCGGCAGCACCGGTGACGGTGAAGACCTACAGTCATCATTCATCACACGTTCCTCGTCATTACGAAGATCTCTCAAACAAGCGTCTGGGAACTTAATTAATAAACCTCCTGTCAAAATTGTAATCGACGACGCTGAAGACAACCATATGCATCCGAGGAAAGAAAGCTCGCACTCTATCACAAGCGTCTAAAGATTTTACGTGATCCATATTCCTGGTTTTCCTTAGGAGAGTCGCGTTACTCTCATAATGCGTTACGTGACTACCCGCTCGCAAAAGAACTGGAGTTGTCGATAATTTTCTATTTCCCCAACTCACCATCAACATTCGGCACTGTTCCTGATTCGACCTACTTTGGGTGCCGAGAGAAATTATCCAAACGGCTTGGAGCATGAGAATAAACCTGTCCGTATATGTGTGGGCGTTGAAGATCCGTTTACGAGGACCTTCAATAGACTGGATAATAGCCTGATGCCGGGCTGCTAGAGATTTTAGTTTTGTAATTTTGGCTGACGTGCCAATCCTCTGCGTTCACTCATTTCGCGTGGATTTTCCGCTATCCGGCAGCCATCCAGGTCTGATTCCTTCAATGGAATATACAAATGAATAGTAATGTTGTCCTTTAGTAAGTACACTGGGAACGAAGATGTGTCTCCCAAGCATTTCAGTGAAATGGAGGCTAACAGCTTCAAATAATCTTTGTTAAAATGATTTTTCTTCTCTAACTGAAATTTTTTTCTTTATTACATTTTTATGAAAAGCGGCCACCTTAAACTTTATGTACTTCCTTGATTCAACTTTTGTTGTATTTACTGTTATTGGTTTTCAACCCCTTGACGACGAAAAAGTGCTGTAAAGTTTAATCGGAAATTGCAGCACTATCGAATTTTGTACATTTTCAATTTGTGTAGCTTAATAAAATTGAACCTTAACCTCTATCTGTTCTCTTCGGGAGAAGAAATCTAAATTATTACCCTCCATTTCTTAAACATTAACATTATATTTTTCCTTCGCACTTGTTGTGAATATGTAAAAATAATCCAACATGTGTAATTTTTTTTCTTTTATTGTTTCCGCCAATGAGAAATCCATGTTTGTTTTGATATAACAATACACACGTTCGTAAAGATACTGGTCTTCTTAAGGTAGAGTAAAAATTAAATTGAGCAAACATAAAATAAATAAATAAATAAATAAATAAAATTAATTCGGATCCACTGAGCGCTCGGTGATGTTTAACAACGATGCATGGCTCGCTAACCCGTGAATGCCCCACTGTGGGTACACTTGTTCTTCACATTCCTTTCTGCAGTTTCCTTTATTCCTTTATAACTAAATGTTTTGTTACCTTTTGTATTCTACGCGGGACTTTGTGACTATTTGTATGTCTCTGGTGGTCCACTCGGGATGCGCGGTGGCTTCATGGTCAGTGCATTCGCCTCCAGATTGAGCGGTTCGGGTTCGCGTCCTGGTCTTGGACATTATACTCACCAGGAGCCTAGTGGGCTTCTGCTCTCACAGTGTGCCTCTCAGGTATTTAAATAAATATCGGCGAATTTAATGTTGGGAGGGACCCTACCAGGTCTGTTGTTGCCTAGCCGTTTGTCGGTGGGAATTGGAGGGCATCATCATGAACTGAATGTGATCCCAACCATGCATTGTCATTGTGGTCAATGACCTTAAAGTTAGTGTGAACCGCGTTCATAACTGTAGATGGCAAATTTATACATACATACATACATACATACATACTTTATTAGGTTTTCCAAAAAGAAAGGCTTTTCAAAACCTATTACAATATAAAAATAAAATATAATAATATATGATATAATATAACTTGAGTCCGTTGACCTTTATGATAATCGCTATTATCATTTCTCGACGCGTTCTACATCAAGAGCCGTAAGCCTTGCATAAATGACGGGATTTGCTTGTGTAGCAAATGCTTCCTCTCTATTTTCCAGGCGGGAAGATCGAGCAAGCAATTCAAGCGAGCAAACAAGCGCACCTGCCGTAAGAAAAAATGTGGAGAAGTGGGAAAGGGGTGAGCAAAATGAACTGAAGAAAAATGTAAGAAGGTGGATTGGAAAGGAATTTTGCCCCACTCCCTTCCCCTTTCCTTGTATACGGCTGGTGCGCGGGAAATTTGAATTGACCAATCAGGAATCAGCAGGTGGGAAAATTTTAGTGTCCTCACGTTAATGTAAGTTGAAAGGAAAAGCACTGAAATCAGTAGTATAGAAGAATGGGCTCACGAGGACATAAAGTATTAAAAGGCTCGAGAGAGGGAGAGAGAGGGGGGAGGGTAGAGGGGTAGATCGGGTACTAAAAAAAATATTGATACACACTGTTTATTCTAGGATACATCACAATCATAAGGGTAAAGATTGGTGCTTCCTAAATCACATCTGTTATTTTCACCTTGTTTTTTGAAACTCTTATCCATATAATTATAATTAAATTGCATCTCTTGTTGCAACAACTCTATCTTTTACTAAAGTTATTTGGTTTTTAGGCTTCTGAAAGTTATAATAAGACCTTACTATTGCTGCCTCAGCCTCACTATCTATATAACCATCATTGATAGGTATATTATGGTTTAATTCACTTTTTACATCTTCTTTTAAGTTATACTTAAATTCTCTCTTCTTAAAAACATCGAGCGCTCTAGAGTAGTATTTAGGAGAAAAACACTCCTTTGCTAAATCTTTTAGATTTTCATAATCTTGGCTATTTTCAATAATAGGTTTAGCACCATTAATTTTTTCTTTTAAATACATCTTATTACCACCATACTTCTCTTCCATGTTTTTAACAGCTTGTCTATATCTTTCTCTTTCTTTTGAATAATACTTTTTTCCTCTTCCCATATAATATAAAACAGGTATCAGATTTTTTTCTCTAATCAATCTTCTTCTTCATCTTCTTCACTACTCTCTTCTTCTCCATTATATATTTCATCTAGTTCTTTAATCAAATCACCTAATTCAATAATAATTTTACGTAATTTTAAATAACTAATTTGTGTTTTACTACTTGAGAGTCTTTTAGTCTTTTTCTTTATTTTAACAACTGTTGCTTCTTTTTCACTACCCATATAATTTAAAAAAGATAATCAAATTTGTATTCACAATACTTTTTCCAATAATATTTTTCATACTTGCCAACAGGAGGGCAAATATCAACAAAGAAGTTATCTAAATTAGCAATATCACCAATAAGATCTGCATTATTAAAGCTACCCCTTCTCAAAGCACTCTTAATTCTAATAAGCATATGAGCATAACTATGGAAAGCATAGTTACAGTTATTCATGTTTTCATTAACGTTCTTGTAGTCAAGCAAACATTCAATTAGCATAGAACCACTAAGAGTAATAATAGTCAAAATAGATCCTGAGACAATAGCTGATACAATACCGCCTCCGGCAATGGCACCTGAAAACAATCTTGCTGCATATTTAATATTTCTGTAATACCTATGAGCTTTCTTATATAAAAACCATTTTAGATGAATTGTTTTGTAATAACCCATCAATTCATTGATTTGATCGCTAGTCTGGTGAAATATGATTGAAATCGCACATTTTTCTAGTCATATTTATAAATAATTACAGGAAAATTATTTATAAATGTGAAGAGCTGTTGAATTGATTATGAACAATGCATTCCTGAGCGCCCCCAAAAAACGACGCGACTGAAAAAAAATTTTTCAATTTTATTTTATCTCAACATAGCCCGTTTCTAGGGACTTCAGGAATGTGCCTTTTGTGACGTATTTCCTATAAGTCAAGCTCTATAATTAGACTTATTATAGTATGTGTGACATTGCTGTTAGTTTTACTTCTAAAATTAACTCTATCGCCTGGACTTAATTCAATAGGTGTATTAAAAGCAGTTGTAGTTGAGAAATGTCCAGAAGGTTTTGTAATATAATATTCGTTTCCTACTTCATTACCATTTACAATTACTGCTACTACAATTAATTCAGGAGCGTTATTGTTTAAAGTAGATGACAAAGCACCATATAAAATTCTAGAAGAAATAGGAATTGGAAAGCCATAGTTTTGACCAGTTGCTCCATTTCCGAAAGACCATTCAAAAGTATCGAGAGAGAGAGAGAGGTCCATTTTCTTCGGCATGGATCGCGATTTTTGGTTTCGGAAAGGTAATATAGTCATTTATATTAACAATTAGAGCGTTAAAATCTGCACTGTCTGTTTTGTTTCTCTCGAGTGAATCTATTGTATTAGATAGGGTTGTTATGTCTGAAGCATTTCCTTTCAGATTTATAGCTGTGTTAAAATCTGTTAAGTTAACTTTACCTCCTAATTGGTTGTCTACATAACTCTTTTCGACTTTATTGTTTTGATGCACACTCAAAGTGTTATTTCTAATGTTCAGATCGCTCGCTTCTAACTTATCACCTAATAATGTCTGAACGTCTGTCTTATTGGCTTTTTTAGCTAACTCATTGTTTACATATGCTGTACCGGCTTTATTTTTTAATAAATCCGTGACGAATTTTTTAGTGGTCGCGTCACTGTTATCTACTGGAGCGGATACATTAGTTAACCTCCGGTTTTTAATATGATAATGCTGGTCGGCTGTAAGAGAGAAACCAATACCTCTATCTCCCTTTTCACCCTTAACTGCTTTTACCTCATTTTTTGTTCTCCATTAGTGAAACCCATATATTATAACTATAAATAATATTCTTAAATTATTGTTCCTTCACTCTCTTCATATTTAATAACATCAGAATAAGCATCGGTACCAGTATTATAAAAATTTTTAGTTATTAAAGCTCTATTAATTGTAAAAGGAGAATCTGACACATAGATAAGCCAAAAATCTTGATTTTGACTCTGGAAATGAGGATGTGTTACAGTGATTTCACTTGTTATACCACTAAAAATAAAATTCATATTTTCACTATCAACAATTAACCAAAAATAGAATTTTTTTCCTTTGGCGTAATTTGAAATATTAATACTTCTTAAACTTGGCTCATTCATTAAGGGATTTCTGGAAACTACTACTCTATCTTTACTAATAAAAATATAGATGGGGTAAGAGCCCCCTCTCCAATGTAAAGTTATTATCATACTCCCAGTTACACTGACTTTATGTAGAAAGCTTAAATAAAAAGTGACAACTCCATCGTTATATCCACTTGTCTTATATGCAAATGAGTTTTGAGTTTTCGATACAGTAGAATCAGGGAAATAAATCCCTTTTATTAATGAAAATCTTCCATCATTTCTTATTAAATTTCTATATATAGCTTTAATTAAATTACCATTTTTGTCTAATTGTGTTTGTAGATCAGAATGGACTGTCCCTATAGAACTCTGCAAATTTGCGACTGAAGTTTGGAAATAATTTTTAAAATCATTTAACTGACGGAGATTGATAGCATCACTATCTTCATTTCCTTCTGGAAGGTTTTTAATACTTTTATTATTCATGTCAATAGGAGCTTCAAAAATTACCACATCATTATCAAAGTAATACAATCGGTCCCAGAGATGAATCGAAACATCATTCTGGTAACCTCTAACACCATAGACTACCACATAAATATCTGTTTTAGGGTCTGACCTACCTTTAAGACGAATATCAATATCTAAATCATCAAAACTAGGATTGATAATACCCTTATTAAAATGTATCACACTGCTTGTGTTATTATTTACTATTTTGCTATTAATTTTACTGACATAGAGAGTGCCACTAGATGCATTAATTTCATCAACAGAGAGTCCATCACTAATATACATTTCATAAACTATAGTATAGTTTCCGATTGGTAAATAAACTACATCAATACTTAGTCGAGTACTATAATAACCTAGACTTGAGTCATAATCAATTTGAAAATGGTATGTTTTTTGATTTACTTTATGATAATCTTTATTTATGGGTCCAATTTTATGAATATCACTATCATCCTCTTTGAAAAGGTCATCACCCATTACTTTTTTAAAGACGTTTTCTTTGTCAATAGACTCAATTGCGCTCTCTTCAGAGCTTTGTATTGCAGCATCAACATAAGCTTTATCAACATCAGGTGTTGCCACTTTTGCTATTTCTGAATCAATATAATTTTTATTTGCTAAATCTCCATTATCAACATAACTTTTATTTGCCGCATCTCTCCCATCTGTTGGGTCTGCTATTCCCTTTACCTTTTTATTTACTATCTGACCGGTATTGGGGCCACTCTGCACAGTGTATTGGAAATTAAGGTCACCAGTCATATTATCGCCTTTTACGAATACTCTATTAAAAATTAATGTTTTAAGATATGCTCTCTCTTTTTCAAAAAAATCAAAGTTAACTGCACTCTTTAATATTTCTGCCCTATTATCAGGGTCACCATCTCTCTCAATAATTGTGGCGAGATTATCTATGTATTTATTACCCATATTTAAATTACCACTCATCGCTCTCGAACCATCTAATTTTAATAAATCTGAAGTATCTGCCGAAGGAATTTTAGCAATTTCTCTATCTACATATAATTTACTAACAAGATTATTATCACTAAATAAATTATCAGAATATGGCGCTGTGTTTTGTATTTTTCTCTGCTTTAGATCAAAACCCTCAGTTCCATCAGCATTGCTCCTTAACTTAATAAAATTTTCATAGAGATATTCTTTATTTACTACGCTATATAAATCTTTTTTCTTAACGGCTAATGAGTCAGTATCTATGTGATCATCTACGTTTTTTATTTGAAGAATATGGTGTGTATCCATTTGGAGATCCCCGGTCATCCGTCTACTACCATCTAAAAGTAGTAAATCTGATGGGATTTTAGCAATTTCACTATCAACATACTTTTTATTTGCTGCCTCATCATCATCATTTGGTTCTGGCAAACCTTCAATTCTATTATTATTCATATTAATATTCTCAAACTGAAATATTTCATGATTATTTCTTACTGACTCAATGTTAAATATATCATGATTAAAATCAAGGCCTATTGAGCCCTTTACTACTCTCTTATAGAACGCAAAATTAACTGTGTTTGAACTCGAGTATTGCCCATAGAAATATATTCTAAAATTAATGTCACCGGCATTTCCATTACTCCTGAATCTAATATATGCTCTATGGGCTTTTGACTCCTCTCTACTTGTGTCAAATGTTAAGAGACTATATCCGCCACCCGCACTTACATTAAATACTTTCACATCATTACTTATAAAGTCAATACGATAAAGAAATATCTCAAATATTACTGTAAAAACCCCCTTCTCTAACTTGTCATTTGTCATGACCAATCCAACCCATGCATTTCCCCCAAAAGCAGAATCAGAGCCTGTTTTTCTTGTGTAGTAATGTTGTGCGTGACCTGGCGGTGTTAGAAAATTTAGTGGATTTAGTATTGACCCGTTCTTATAAACTTTAAAACTCGGCTGTAAATAATAATTTACACTATGGGTATCGCCTAAACCATCAACATATTTCTTTGTGGCAGCATCGCTATCATCTGTTGGCGCAGCTAAATTAACTATTTTATGGGTCTTTAAGTCTAAATCACTCTCGAAATCCTTGTCTAATTTAAGGTCTAAATTATCATCAGTGTATTTTTTAGTAGATGCATCATTTCCATGGGAGGGTGCTCCTACATCTGTTAATCTCTTCTCTTCAATATCAAAATTACCATCATCTGTAAGACGAAAACCAATTCCAGGAAGACCTCTCTCTCCTCTTCCTCCCATTTGGCCTTTGCCTTCATTTTGTTCTAATAATCCATTACTATATCCCGTATATATAGTAATAGATCTTTAATTTTTAAATTAACTAGCTTTGCGAATCATCAGTAGATTGTGAATCATCAGGAGAGAGAGTAGATTGCGAATCATCTCCAGAGGATTCCCAAGAATATTGGGAAGATTGAGATTGAGAAGATTCCCAATATTCTCCGGAAGATTCTCAATCATAAGATTGAGATTGTGAAGATTGAGAAAAAGAAGATTGAGAAGGTGAGTAGTCACTATCTTCTGAGTCAGTACTTTCTAAACTAGCGTTAAGGAGAAAATCTTTGTAATCAGACATATATAAATAGAATAGAAATTTTTTTTTAGACATTTTCATTGAAATTCTTTCTAATACTCTTATTAGACTTATCTATATAGGCAAAACTGTAAGGTTCAGAAGTAACCTTAAGAAATTTACCCTTATTAACATTAACTTCTTTACACATTCTAGAGGTTTCTGCTGCAGAGGGAGAGTCAAAGATACGGAAGTGAGAGCAATTAAGACGAATATCTTTTGGAGTTAGATAATAAGACTGAGAGAGATAGATAACATTACAACCTTTATGACGACCACCAATAAAGTATTCAACAAGAGGCTTCTGATTTTTTTCACAAATGTAGTCATCAAAAATAACTATTTTTTGGTTATCACCATCTAATTCTGTTAAGGGTATTATTTCATCATTACTAGCCTCAATAACATTATAACCTACCTCTTCTGAAATAGGTTGGAAAGTATCTAATAATTGCTTATACTTCCACTGCTCTAGGTTTCTAGAGAAGAGATAAATTTTATCAAAGTAGAGAAGGTTGTATAGCATATGCATAAGGGTATTTGTTTTACCACAACCACTTGGTCCACTGATTAGCATTCGGAAAGTGTCGCTTGGCATAAAAGGTTTGAGTCTCCTAAATTTGCTCCCTGCTTTGGATTCTGAGTCATAGTTTGGAATTTTCATCTATAAATTATATGGATATATTCTTTTTCAATTAGTGGAATACTCTAATATAATCTTATATTGTATGATTTATAAAAATATAAATTATGTTAATATATGAGTCTACAGAAATGGAAAGAATTAGCTGCTAAAAGGACTAATACAGGAAGGGCTAAGAGAGGTCTCTTCGATGAAATAACAGAAGAGTGGATAAAGAGTAAAAGCACGGATCAAAGGATTGCAAAGACTTTTAGGCTAGATAAGCTTGATCAAATAGCCGAACAGACTAAACCTCGGAAGAGAGTGAGATTTCAGGTCCCTAGAGGTAATAGAGATGGTTAAAGAGAGAGAGTTAGAGATTGCTAAATCTAGAAGATTATGTAGCACCGGGGGTTCAACCACAAGCTGAAAAACAAATAATGAAGATACCTGGAGAACCACCAAAATATGAGATGGATCCAAATCTTTGGCAAATTCCTGATGATCCCCCTCCAGAATATGAACTGCCTCCAGCATATGAAGAACCTTTATCAATTGAAGGGGCTCCTGAGGAAGAGGAAGAGGAAGAGAAAGACGATGAAGAAATAAGGGGAGATTTAGAAGCTGATAAGATTTTAGACGAATTAGATTTACCAAATTATAGTGATGTAAATGCGAGATTATCTCAACCAGATATGACAAGTACAAAGAGCAGAAATTATTTAAATAAGGTTGTAAAAGATGCAGAGACTCGGAGAAGACAAGTAATTGCTCTTAAATCATCAGCAACAAAAAAATTTAATAAAGGGGAAATAAACGCACAACAGAGAGATATTACTCATAAGAGATCTGACAAATTACGCGGGGAGCTTAATGAATATATTAAAGCATATAAATTCAAAAGTAAAACATATAAAGGTCATGGGGCCCCGGGAGGGCCTACTAAAAAGGGAGGAGGAGCCTATTTCTTCCATAATCCAAAAGAAATGCTAGATAAGTTGACTCTCATTATTGCAGAAATGAGAGCTGGTAATACAAGCCTAGATACGAGAAACATGGGAGTAAGTATACTTGATGCACTCTACCATGCCGGACATATGAATAAAAGCCAATACCAAAAATTAATTAAAAAATATTTCCGATTTAAATATAAATGGAGAGAGAAATAACGCTAAGTAGTTTTGCTGTAAAAAAATGAACCAGGAAATCGACCAGGTTTTAGTACGAGGTTTACACCAACAATAATGCTATATTCAGACTCAACCTACTATATTGGTTTTAACAGAATTATCTCAATGTTTTTTTCATGGACAAATGTCAATGCTGGATATAATAATCAGATAATATACATACAGTAAAGATAATGGTAATACTAGGACAGATATTGATTTTACTCAAGGTGTTTGGACATATAGAGATTTAGACAATTATATCAGATCTGTGACAAAAATAGTGGATGGAGATGGAAATGAAGACTATCCTATTACACTAACTTTTGATGATCCAACTTTCCGAGTTATTATAACTTTAGACTCAAACTATCAGCTTGATTTAACTAAATCTGATTTTAATGATCTTATTGGCTATGATAAGAAGATTCTAAAAGATGAGCAGAATATAGGAGTGAGAGCACCAAATCTAACAGACGATACTGATGTTTCACATATTCATTGCGATTTAACTAGTACTTCATTAGTTGATGGTCAGGAATCAGATATTATTTACAGTTTTGGTACTGCAACTTTAAGAGCATCTTATGGTTTTACTCTTGAACCAAGGCGTATTATTTATAACCCATTAAATAGAACAAGTATTTCAAGTATACGTATCTATATAACTGATGGATTAAGGAGACCTGTCTATTTAAATAATGCAGACACTGCTTTTTCACAAATATTAAAAAAAATAAGTAAGCAATAATTATATGCTTAAATCGAGAGAGTTCAGAAAGATGTATCATCCATCTCTTGAGAGATATGTTTATGTGCACAGAGGAAATGGCCTTATAGTTGATAATATTATGAAGCCCCTTGGAGCAGCCGCAAGTGCAGTTGGAAGTGCAGTTGGTAGTGCTGTAGCAAAAGCAATAGGAAGAAAAGTGACAAAGGGGTCAAAAAAGGCAAAAGAAAAAGCAAATTCAATGGCAGAGCGGTCAGGTGATCTTATAAGAGAGAGACTATCGGGAAAGGAGAAAGGGGCAAAGGGGCGGAGAGCGCCAAAAAAGACAGCAGGTAAAATGACTCAGAGAGAAGTTAACACATTAATTAATAATCTTATAGCGGAAAACTAAAACTGAAACTGAAACAAAAACACAATCTTAATGCACAATCTAAAAAAAAATATTAATTAAAATATATATGTCATTCCCATCGCCAGAAAACGTCCAGTCAGTCAGATTTTTACTTGAGAGCAATATAAGAGCCCCAGCAAATGGTAACGAGCAACAGAAGAATGGTTATAAATTCGTTATAAACGATAGAAGTTCTTTTTATGATTGGTATAATGCCTATTTTGAAGTGCAATTCCATCTTGACTTAAAAGCTAATGGTGGAGATAACGCTGACGGTAGAACTACACTCTTATGCGGCGCACATTCTCTCATAAGGCATCTTGTTATAAAGAGTGCTGGTAAAATTATCTATGATACTGATAATCTACATTTAGTCACTTTTGCAAAAAATCTATTAGAATATTCAGATGACTATGCCCGAAGTGTAGAAAAAAATAGTTTTTGGTATCTAGACTCTGCTGAATCTTCAGTGGCCGCAAATAACCCTAATTTAGAAGTGAGACGACTATTAACAGCAAATAGATCACGAGTTAATGTGAGTATTCCATTAAACAGATACTCTTTCTTTGAAGAATTAGAGGGGCGAATGTTACCACCAATGCAACTTGAATTTGAAATAGACTTAAATCCAGATGCAGAAATGCTTTATGGCGCTGAAAATACATTCTGACTACACTCACACGAGATATTCAATGTGAAAAGTTTATTTAGGATGAGTCAGTCAGCCATGAGCCGTGCGATTCAATGTTGCCTAATAGAGATAAAGAAAGGGAAGATGAAGTAAACCACTGGAATAAAACGTACTCAAATACCCAAACGCTGGGAAACTAACAATCTAGACTCTAAATTGTCATCAATATAACCATTCTTAGCTGAAACAGACTTCCATCTACCATGCCTTTGAAACAGCCTGTCAGCCACGCCTGCGTTGGCAGCAGCAGAAGCACCACCTGCTCTCAAGGAATGAGTGCTAAAAGCAGCAATGTCTGGCACAATATCCTTAAAACTACTCTTAAAGTACTCCCTAACAGTTGAATAACTTATGGGCTTATTTGTAGAAACAAACTTATGGCCCAACTTCGATTTAATTAGAGGCTTGAAAACATAATGACTAGGATCCACTGGAAAACGCTCAAGCTCTGAAACATAACGCTTGAAAATCGAAACTGGGCAAGCATCTTGGGATGAAGTTCGAGATATAACCACTTCGTTACCCTTCCTTAGTTGATCCGTCTTACTTCTATCAACCTTGATAGCAACATAAGTGCCATGAAAAGTAATATCACCATACTTAATGTGAAGAACCTCCTCAATTCGGACAAAACCAGCAAATGCTAAAAGGAAAATACAAACATTCCTCAAATTAAGTAAATTATCTAGGTTGGAAGCTTCAACTAATTTCTTAATCATATCAGGCAAAATAGGCTCTTTCTTGTGAACTAAACGGGTTCCAATAAGCCTCTTAGCTGCTCTACTAACATCGTGAATAATAGGACTGTCAGTAGGGGAATGTATCCCCGCCAAATGATGCGCCCATTGGATTCCATAAATAGCAGAATCTACCGCAGAATGAGAATGGGTTGAATCCAGAAGATGCTGAAGGTACAACGCGACATGCTCTGTCCTGGCAGGAAAAACTTGAATTTCGTCTACGGAAGAAGCAAAATTCTTCCATCTCGTAAAAGCCCTTCTGTAAGCGTCAGTGGTTCCTGGAGCTCTCGAAGCAATGACTGTGGACTGTAATCTGGACACCAGGCCTGTCAAGGAGGGTTCGCGCAAATCCGCGAGAGAGGCCCAAACACCAGAAGAGAAAACATCTAAAAGAAAACGAAAAAAAAAGAAGAAAAGAAACAAAGAAAAAGGAAAATGGGATTAGTAAAGATCCAAAACCGCCGAATGATTAAAACAGTACTACAAGAAGAAACACTATCCAAAACAATTATGATACCCACAAAACACATGCGAAACCGTGGGGGAGCACATAAGTATACTAAGGCCACCGGGGGGTGTACATAACTACATTGAAGGCGCCGGGGGCCTCGAAAAAACAATTATCTGAGAAAACAGATGTCACAAACAGAAACTTGGCCAAGAAACGGGTAACACCACCGGGGGGTGTACGCAGCCATACTAAGGCTATCAGGAGCACATAAGTATACTAAGGCCACCGGGGGGCCACAAAAACACACCACCGTGGGGTGTACGTAACTACACTGAAGGCACCGGGGGCCTATAAAAAACAATTATCTCAGAAAACAGATGTCGCAAACGGGAACTTGGCTCAAAAACGTGTAACACCACCGGGGGGTGTACACAGCCATACTAAAGCTATCAGGAATTGTATATAAAAAAGCTTACCAAAAACATGTGACACCACCGGGGGTGTACAGAACGAGAGTAACAGCACCTGAGCCTATAACAAACTAATAATCGAGAACAGATGCGACACCACCTGTTTTACCTGAAAGTCGTGCGAAATTCATTAAAACAATCATACCAGCAATAGTAGACCCGGTTGGGGAATGTGTGGGGGGAGGCTATGACAATAACAAACACACCTCGAGACGGAACGCCTAAGGATTGCAAGCTGAACACCAGCCCAACGGAGAAGTGCAAAAACCAACACTAGAAGTGCGAACATTTCTAGCAAAATCAACTCGTAGGGCAAGGCATCTAGATTTGAAAGCTTTCATGCCAAACAACTTATTCTTAGCTTTACCCCTGACGAACAGATCCGGTCTGTTGGGAAGATATAACCAATGAGACACAAACGAATTCAGGTGAGTGCCATCTTTGCTTAATAATGGCCAATAATATGCTGATTTCCACAACGGAACTACTAGGGTTCCCAGGGCCTTACAATCACTCATATGCTTTAATACCCTGCCAATGAGAGAGATTGGTGGCACCAGCCAATTATTCTCAGGTGACCAGTCCTGTGTGAAGGCGTCAACAGCTTCGGCACCAGGTTGGACGAATCTGGAATTAAACCTAGGCAATTTCGCATTATAACAACAAGCAAATCTGTCAACTGAATGTGGACCCCAGAGGTTTTCAAGATGGAAAAACACCTCGTCGTGGAGAGAATAATCGTCAAAATCAACGATCTTACTAAGAAAATCAGCCTGAGAATTCTGATCACGCGGCAGCCAGGAGACATTCAGGTGAATTTGGCGTTGGGAGGTAAAAAGGAACACACTCAAAGCGATGTCCTGTAATTCTTTAACCATGCTACCAGCCTGGATGATTCTAACAACATTCTGATTATCAGTGTTACAAGTGACGGCTTGGCCTGCTAAATGATTATCAAATGCTTCAAGAGCAAAGCTTATTGAAACAAGTTCTCTCCAAGTAGAAGACTTCTGAGATTCTTCCGCGGACCAGTTTTTGTGGCAAACTAAAGAAGAACCTTGAATAAAACCTCCACAGCCTGTCGACGAAGCATCTGTAAACAAGACTTTAGATGGTACAAAAGGGATTGGCCAAAACAAAATTCCATTTAATGATCTTAATTTGTCTCTCCAAAAATGAAGCTCTTGCTTTGCTCGATCTTGCACGCAAACAAAGGAATTCCACGAACTTCGAGAATTAGTAATAAGATGCAAATATCTGGTCATAATCTGGGTAACATTCCCACAGCTGGCGGACATTGAAATAATCTGACCGACAATAGAAGCAATATTCTTCACGTGAACACAGGCAGAAAATTCCAAACTCGCACAAATATCAGTAAGATCAGAGGAAAGCTTTTCAATTCTGGCATCACTGGCAAAAATTAAACCAGTATGAGTGTCAATGTTGTAACCGATCCACGAAAAGCTACGCGAAGGCTCCCAATTAGACTTCTCGTGATTGATTTCAAATCCGCAACGTGAAAGATCTGAACGAACCAATGAACTGTTCAACTTAGCAACTTGGAACGATGGACCAGCGCCAACTCCATCATCGAAAAATATCGCGATTGGAATGCCTTGCGCCCTCCAATGTGTCTCCAAAGGCTTAAGCAACTTGGTGAAAATATAAGGAGCGCTGGAAAGCCCAAAAGGCAAAACAGTAAACTGGAAAAATCTCTGATGGCCTGGAACAAACTCCCACGAGAAAGCCAAATATTCGCGATGATCTGGAAAAATGTCTACATGATGATAGCCTGACTTTAAATCAAAAGAGAAAACAAAAAAGTCTTTTGCAAAAGTGTTTTTAATGGTATGCAAATTCTCACACTTAAATTTTTGTTTGTAGACATGCAGATTAATGTGCCTCAAATCCAAAATAAGCCTCTTCTTGCCGTTAGGTTGAACTGAAACAGATAGCGGATTGACAATGTCAGGCGGAGAAATTATTTCCTCGACACGATTGTCATGCAAGAGTTCTAAGATAGCTGCATTAACAAAATCTGCTTCTTTAAGGGCTGAGGCATTGTTCGTGAAACAGCGAGGCGGCGGCGTGGAAATAAACGGGATTTTGTAGCCATTTCTGATGACAGATAATATAAAATCCGGCGCACCAAGAGATTGCCAATGCTGAATGGATCTAAACAATTTACTTTTAACAGACATCGGTTGGACAACAGGAGCACTAACAACTGGGATCTCAAACTCAAGCTCAAAGCTCTTAGATTCTTGAGAGGAATCCTCTGATAAATCTTCAATGAAGTCACACGGGGAAGTAAGAAATGAAAATTCAGACTTACTTTGTTTGTCACCGTCTTGTCATCTGTTACCTGAAATACCTTTAGAAACAGAACGGGCGACTTGATTGCATTCAGACCTCCAATGGCCAAACCTGCCGCATGCGAAACAATTACCGGGCCTTGACGGAACGTCGGATGAAAGAGGATAGGACGGCCGAAGACGCTGGTTACGGAAGGAACCAAAAGACGAAGAACTTCTGGAATACTGGGAAGAAAAGCGTGAGGAACTGGAAGGGCGACTGAGAGATGAAGGTTGGTTGATAGGTTTCTTGGAAGCATCGGACTTAAGAGCTTTTTCGGCTCGTTCCTCGGCACGGCGGATCTTTTTGCCGTCCTCCTCGTTGTCAGCTAACTCATGCTGGGTATATTGCTCGACAGTTTTCCAGCCAAAATCCGATTTGTCTGCTAGTAAGATAAGCTTCTGCCTTTCAGAGAGCATTGACGTACCTTCTGACAGCGAGGATTTAGCCTTGTCAACTGCGTTGGACTCAAGATGGGATTTAACCTCATCCAAGGTATCCTGTAGCTTAAGATTAAACTTGTACTGGATCTCGTTGCCTTTGCGTTTGAACGATTTCGGTTCCTCTCGACGTAACTTCTTGATTTCCCTCAACTGGTCATCAGCAGCTTCCACGCTGGAACGTTTAATACTTTCAGCCGAATCTGCTACTAACTTCGAGATCTGGTCTAACAACGACTTATTATTTTCAGCCAAGGACGAATAAATAAACTCTTGAACCTCAGTTGAAACTGACATGACTGCGGGAGAACGGAAGCCCAAAATAAAGCGGGCGAACACTCCGACTGACCGACCTAGAATGACCTAAATCTCCCGCCAAAACCTTAAATACTCCTAAAGCAGCCCGCGATGCACCGCGGGTCTCTCCAACGTGCCGTCAGAATAATAATTTCCGACTAATTCGTCCCTCAAACGTCAGAAATTATATATTTCGATTAGTAATTGACAGGTTTTACCTATGGGTTCCCCGATTACAGCCTAAAGATGCTCTGATGACTAAATTTGTCTCTGATTTCCAAAAACCAAGTAAATGGAAATACCTACGAGAAATGTATCAGAGATCAGACCTAACAAATAGTAGTGGTGATTTCAGAATCTCAGCCTCTATTGACCGAGTCCGTTATGTATTTGTCTATTTACAGAGGGCTAAGAACAATACAATGACTGCAAATCCATATATATTTGATACCTTTAAACTAAATGCAGGTGATGCTGCGAGTACCCTCACTAGCTGCCGACTTGAATATGGTGATGGTGTCTTCTATCCTGAAAGAGATTTTGACAGCGAGAGCAAAACCCGAATACTTTCTGCCCTAATGGGTTATTCGTGGAAGAAGAATGACTATAATACTGGTACTCAACTTAACATCACTAATTTCACATCACTTTATACCTTAATCTTTTTTGACCTAAGTTATCAAGCTGAAGGAGTTAGTAGAGATCCAAAGCAACTTATTCTTAAATATATAATTAACACTAATGATGGTGACCAATTCCGAGTTCATGCTATTGTCCTATATGAAAAGGATGTTGTTGTTGATAAAGTGGGAGATCAATTAGTTATTGTATAAACATGGGTGTGAGTAAAAAAAATATTATAGAAAAAATATTTAAAAAAAATATATTTATATTATTTATATAGAATGAAAACAAAAAGTGAGCAAAAGGGACTAAAGAAAGAAACGAAAGAAAATAATATTCAAATAGTTAATTTTACTGATATTGATGTAAATGAAATAACTTTTGGTTCTCCGAAGCTGAACAAACATAATGGATGTCAAATACCCATTCTATATAGGGGCAAAACTATGTATGTCCTTTATGAAGGAGTATCTCCATTTGGAATTAAAGAAAATTATGATAAGGATGATAATTATCTTGGGACAAGTATGCAAATTAATTTAGAGGGAGATAATCTAGAGAAACCAAAGTAAATAGACAGATTCTTTATTGATGCTTTTTACAAGAATAAATGGTCCTTAGCAAAAAATATTCCAAAAAGTAATATTGAGGGTTATGATGAGTATGGTCAGGGTGGTCTTTGGAAAAGAATTTGTAAAAAGTCTTATAAAGTAGATAAACTAACAAAGGAGAGAGAATATCTTGATTATCCATCAAAGATGAAATTTGTCCTATTTTATAAAAATGATATTCTGGAAACAACCTTTTTTGATTGGGATAAGAATAAACTAGAAACTTATAGAAAAATAGGTCCAAGGTCACATGTTAAGTTTATAGGGGCATGGTTTTCACTCTGTAGAGGAACATTTGGGTTAACTCTCAAACCAAAATTAATGCAAGTTATGTTCCGACCTGAAAAATCTTCTTTTAGTGAGTGTTTTTTAGATAATGGTGAAGGTAGTGGTGATGAAGGGAGTTGTGTGACAGAGGGGCCTATTTCTCTCAATCCAGAATTATGTTATGATCTTAGTGATTAAGTATTGTTGCTAAAAAATATTATTTATGAGTAAAAAAATTTTAATTCATAATTAATATAATGAAGACTGAATTACATGAGATTAAAGTTAATCTTTCAAAAGGTCAGTTAGATAAACTCCGGAGAGCCTACAGAAGGGGTGAAGAAATAGCTATAAGATTAAAGAATAAAGATTTAACTGGTAGTCACACTCTACTTGTTCCATCAATTGTAGTCAATAGAGTTAATAAAGCAAGGGGTCGGGACACTGGCGCCTTAATAAAAATTACAAAGACTAATATTAGAAAACAAAGTGGAAGTGGTATTTTCACCTCTCTCTTGCCGATCTTAAGAAATTATGGTCCAACTCTTGCTAAAACTGCAGGTTTAGCCTCTCTTGCTGGTTTGGCCTCTGAGGGAACCAGACAGATTGTTAAAAAAATAACTGGTGGCCAGTTATTTATGGTTCCTAATAGTGAGCTCTATAAACTTGCAGAAATGAGTGATTTACTTAACCAGACTCAGATTAGAGATTTAGCTGATGCTTATAACAATAATAGTGATTTAAAATTTAAAATTACCCGGCAGCAAGTTGGCAATGGTATTGGAACTATATTAGCCTCTATTGGTATACCTATGCTATTAGATATGTTCCGAGGAAAGGGAGTAGGTGGTGCTGCTTCAAGAATAGGTAAAGGTGATCCCCGAATAGGTATGCCACCTGTGCCACCTCCATTCTTTGGTACTTGGGGTGAGGGTGGTCCAAGAATAGGAGGAACTAAAGGATCGGGTTAAAAAAAAAACATCCCGAAAATCAATCTAGGTAAAGTTCCTAAATTTAAGGGGACAGTTCCAATGAGTAATTTTGATCTCCTAGAATGGTGTGAATATTTAGGCTTACCAATAAATAGTGTATTGAGTAGAGACGTCTCTGTGCCCCATAATCATAAATTAGGCCTTTTTATCTACAATTTAGAGCCATCTTACATGAGTGGCTCTCATTGGGTTGCAACTTATGTCCGAGATGGAGTTATTAATTATTTTGATAGCTTTGGTATGCCTCCCTTTCAGAGAATAGTAGATCATGCTAAGATGAAAAATTTAACTCTTTTGCATCAAAACATGCAGATTCAAAACTTATATACTACCACTTGTGGTTATTTCTGCCTCTACTTTCTCAATGAGATGCATAGAGGTGTTGATTATTGGGATCTTCTCAGTGTTTTCAGTAGGAGCACAAATTATAATGAGAGATTTATTGCGAATTACTTTCGCAACGAATATTATTTTCACAAGATTTCTTAAGCCTCTCTTTTGACTTTATTAAATCCCCAGTGGCATCTCTATTATATTTTATGGCACTAGTGTCTCTGCAGAGGCAAAGCCGATACTTTAGGTATAGCCTCCTATAATAGCGGTATTCTTTTTCTAATTTTTTTATCTCTCTATCTAAATCTAAGAACAGATTATACTCAGCGATTTTCTTTCCATTATATTTCTTACTAAAATTTTTTTTTAATATTATTATATAATGAGTGATGGTTTTCTCTCACACCCTATTTTTCACACTTATGAAGCAAATAGAGAGGGAATAGTCCGTAACAAAAGGATCCTTAGAGATATAGGAACTATTGATAGACATGGCTACAAAAGCATTAATGTTTCCTTTAATGGAGAGCGAAAAAACCTGAGGATAGGAAGCTTGTTATTGATCATATTAATAGAAATAGAAGTGATAATAGACTAGAAAATTTACAATTAGTCACTCAGAGTGAAAATCTCCGGAATAGAAATATAGATCATAAGAATAATAGACCCATCCAATTGAGAGCTACTAACATCAATTCAGAAGAGTCTGCTGATTATAACAGTATGACCCGATGTGGTAGAGCTTTGGGTATTGTCCGAGCATCAATATCTAGAGTATTGAACGGCTTTCAATACTCTGCTACCAGCAAAGTGGATGGCGATAAATATTATTTTGAGAGAATTTGAAAGTAGTACTTAAAATAATATTTTAATCTATATTATATATGAAATCCTATTGTGTCCGTCAGAAAAAGCAGACTGAGTGCGTTCTAGGTAGTGAGCAGAGAGTAGTCCTTAGTAATGGTAGAAATGCAATGAAGTGCAAATGCGCTGAATGTGGCATTACAAAGTTTCGTTTCATTAGTGGTAGTGCTGTTCCGAGAGCTAAAAGGGTTAGAAAGAAAAAGGGAAAGGGTCTACTATTAGGTCCAAATAGTCCATTTAATAGAATACCCCTCTTAGTAATTAAAGATATTTTTCCAGCTCCATTTATATATGCAAATATTTTGTGTTAAAGAGAGAATACTGGCAATGTCCCTGGATCAGAAGAATATTCAATGACATCTAATAATAGAGTTGGTGTCCGAGTAAAATGTGACGAGTGTGGTAGTAGTAAGTTTAAGTTTCTATCTAAAGGGGAAATAAATGATTTGAGAGAAAAATATGGATCAGGATTTGATGAGGCTATTATTAAAGGTTTAGCAGCAGGCGCTAAAGGATTATTTAACTTAGGTAGGAAAGGTGCCGCTGAAGCAATTAAATCTGACACTGTTAAATCTAAATTACGTCAGACAGGTCGAAAGTATTTAGATGAGGCTATTGATTCACTTACAGATGATGTATCCAAAAAGATAGGGGGAAAGGGAGTAGATGTTCACAAAGCTATTGGTAAGCTTCCAAAACCAAAAGGTGGTTGGACTCTGCCCGCTCACAAGTATACTGGCCCATACAATGATTTGGATAAACAACTCAAATTTGATAAAGGGACTGGTGAAATATTAGAGATATTTGATAAACCAACAGGAAAGACTGATGCAATAGCAATGAGACATGATGTTGACTATAGTGTTTGCGGTGATGATAAGGCTTGTAAACATAAGGCTGACAAAAAGATGGTTAAAGCACTTGATGCTGTTCCCTGGAATGAGAGACAATGGGGGCATTGGATGGCTAGAAATATGATTGATAAAAAACAAAAACTTGGTTTGGGTAAAAAAAAAACCGACCAAAATTTAAAGTGGAGAGAAAAATTAGCAGATGAGTTACATAAAGCTATAAGACGTAATTTCAATAAGAGAAGAGTTATAGTTCACAATGTTGACCAAATTTGGTGTTCTGATTTAGTACATATGCAAAAGCTTAGTAAATGGAATAAAGGTTTTAAATATCTTCTTATGGTTTTAGACCTTTTTAGTAAATATGGATGGATTGTGCCTTTAAAGAGTAAATCTGGTTTAGAAGTATCTAAAGCTTTCGAAACCATTTTACAAAAGGCAAAGCCTAAAAAGTTATGGGTTGATAAAGGTAAAGAGTATTATAATAAAAATTTTCTCGATTTATTAGATAAAAATAATATAGAAATTTATTCTACTCAAAATGAAGAAAAGTCAGCTGTCTGTGAGAGATGGAACAGAACTATTAAAGAAAAAATGTATAAGATGTTTACAATCAGAAATAATACTGTTTACATTGATATTTTGGATGAAATACTCTCTTCTTACAATAATAGTAAAAATAGAAGCTTAGGTATGACTCCAAATGAAGCTAGAAAAAACAAAACTATGGAAAAGTTTATCTAAAAATTAATGTTGAAGATAGGGAAATCGAGAGTAAGCCTATATTTAAAGTGGGCGATACTGTTCGTATAAGTAAATATAAAAGAAAAACTTTCGATAAAGGATACACTCCAAATTGGACAGAAGAAGTATTCGTTATAGACAGAATTTTACCCACAATTCCTATAACTCACAAAATAAAAGATTTAGAGGGTGAAGAAATAAAAGGATCTTTTTACACAGAAGAGCTGCAAAAGACAGATCAAACTGTTTTTAGAATAGAAAAAGTCATTAGAAAAAAAGGTGACAAGAAAAAAGGTTACAAAGCTTTAGTCAAATGGAAAGGTTACCCAGAAAAATTCAACAGTTGGATAGATATAAAAGATTTAGAAGATTTATCCTAAATTTTGTAATGCCCATATGCATAACTAGTCTTCCCATCATCCCATATATATCTCTTATCATCATAGCATGATAGGCTTGTTTTATTCAACCGATAAAAATATATGTCATGAAGATTAGATCTCATAGTATTCATTCCATGATGCATTATTTTATTATTAAAGAGGGTGCTCTTAAAATCTGAATCATTAATTATACCATTCTCTTTTAAATACTTTTTTACACCTTTTACTGATGTTTTAATATCACCTGCTGCTTCAACATCATACATTTTGCTTTTTAATCCTACAAAATCTATTATTGGTTTTCCCTTAAATTCATCTTTAAATTTTCCAATTACTTTTTTGTATTTATCGAAATAGTATTTGGAATCTTGAGGGTAGTCGCTATTATCAAACAGATCTCGATGTCAATCTAAGTCCTCATATACATCTTCTGTCTTTATATCATATAAAATAATGAATCTGTATCAGTAAATAATAACTTAGCATTATCGCCATATTCCCTTTTAATGAAATTATAGTGAAAATCATACATACAGACTTTACTCACATCGAGAACGCTAACTCCAACATATATTGGTTTATTAAGTAATACTTCTTTTTTCTTCATGTTAACACAGACTAAGTTTTCTGAAAATATGCTGCATCCATTGTAGTATGGACTTTTTGTTAGTTTTAAAAAATAGTCTGGATCTGACACTAATTTTACATTACATCTCTTTCTGACATTTTCCATTGTTTTTCCAAAAACAGAATTATTCATTAGTTTGTAATAGTCTTTTTCGAATTTACTCTTTGCCATTTTTCTCATATCAGTGTTATATTGGATATATTCTTCCAACCATGGTTTGTCATTAAGCTCTAAAACCCTATGCACCTTTTTCACTCTTAGCCCTAATTGGATATATAGATAGAGGTCTCTCTCGTGAACTATATATTTCCCCTTATCATATAGTGTAGTTACTAATTTCTCTACTGTTGAGTTTGGTAATCTATATTTATTTTTTATGCCTATGCAATTGTCTGATAGCATATCGTTAGTTATCTTCCTTTTTTCAGGGGCGCATGGATATTCATTATGCAGATCATGTAGATGTTCAGGATATTCTAGATCTACTTCATAAAATCGCCCAATACCCTCAACCTTTGGCATCATTCCATAATCAGGTGGATCTTTTACCCATTTAAACCCAGAATAGGGCATTGGGTGAATCATTGCCCAACCATAAAGATTATTTGCATCTAAATACATCAAATAATTAGTCTCACTCCCCTCTTTATAACCCTCTATATACTTGTTATTAGCGGCAGCATATCTATGTGATATAAAACTCATCCCACCACGCTTCGCTGATTCTATAAATTGATGTATTTCTGCATCATATATTAGATCTAATTTAATACCACTCATTTTTAATGCAGCATCCCATGCCATTCCAGGTAAAGTATAATAATGGGCGGGATCAAGTTTATACCTTCCATTAAGGCTTGTCTTTCGAAAATTTTCAAAAATATCAGCAAGTAGCAGCACATCACCCTTTAAATATAGATCATGATATTCGCCCATATCACTAATGTTAAATGCATCCCATACTTCTCGCGCATGCTCATAATCTTTATCTTTTATTTCCTTCTCATTTAAATCATTATAAAATTTAGATTTATCGGGGAGAGACTTTTCATTAAACCTCTCAAATGAATCCATGTAACTATATGGATAAACACCTTTTTTCAACATGACACTAAATTCTCTATCCTCTCTGAAGCATTCTCGCATATATACCATTTTATCCCTATTTTGTGATTGAGCTAACTCATCAAGTGAAGAAGCTAAAAATTGGTAACTATCAATAAATCTTAAATGTTTTCCAATTGAAAATGACATATATTTTTCACTATTGCATGGTATAATAGTAACATCTAATTTTGATCTTTTCTTTCTATGTCTCTTTTTAACCTCTTCAAAAGCATAGGGATTCTCTTTATAGAATTGAGCATCCTCCTTATAGAGGTTATCATTATATTCATCTATTTTCTTATTCCTTTTATCAATATCTTCATTAATTAATCTTATCTTTTCATTCTCATCTTTTAATATATCTCCCAATTCTTTTATTATTAAGTGACTATCATAACCTTTTAGATTATGAAATGCTATAGGTATATGAAAATTAAATGGATCTATTTTATAATTTAAGTTACATATATTATGAGCTGAACCTCTATACTCCCCAGTTATATGACAATGATCTCTGACAGGTTTATCATCTTCTGTATATTCTCTCTCACAAATATGGCATGATTTCTCTCTCCTAAAATTCTCCTCATCTCTCTCTGTCATCTCTAGAGGTTTATTAAATTTCTCCTTTATTGTCTCAATACACTCCTTTCTCTCTCTGAACATATCTCTTATAAATCTCACTATTGCATCCTCTCCTCTATAACCAACATATGGTTTGCTATACTGTTTATCACTGCGACAAACAACTTTATAACCATAACCGCATGCAGTGTTTTTTCCAGTCTTTTCTGTATATGATTTATCCCCACTGTGAGATACTGATGATATCTTTTCAACAATTGATTCAAAATCAGCATATATTATAAATGGTACTGGTAATTGCCTATTATAATTTTTAAAAAATAACTGTTGTGGGAATTCTTTACCATTTATTTTTATAGGGCCAGGATATTTATCTTTGTATTATCACCTATTTTCTTGCATCTCTCTGTATGCATCTCTTGAGCTCTCTCTGATGGTAAACCATAAAAGCAATGTCTGCAAAAATATTTTTTATCGTGATGTTTTGTTGTATCAAACAATAATGAATTTAAACTTTTTATTAAAACAAAATGTGATTTATCTCCATCTGTAATCATTAACATGTCAACAGTCCTATTATATTTATCTCCACCTTTCCATAGTGGGTAAATTGAATTACCATCTGAAAAATAACAAAATATATTAAGACTAAAAATATCTTCTAGTTGCCTAATACCTCTCTCTTTTACTGGAAATTCTACTCCACTTATATCATACCTCTTTAAAATTTCTCTATCTTCCTGAGTTATTCTTTCTGGATGTGTCTTTCTTGGGTATAAATATCTTAAGAGATTCCATACAGGACACATATCATCCTTATTCTTAATGTTAATTAAACCTTTTTTTAGAATTTTTTAAAAACTGTGGTAGATCAATATATGAGCCGCCACTTAATGGTGTATATTTAACAACATTTAAATAATGTTCTAATATTTTATCTACTACCCAACCAGAACCTTCTGAAAGCCAACCAGATATTATATTAATTATTTCTTCAGATGCTCTATCTATCTCTCTCATAGTATCATTATAACTTGTTAAAATAAATGGGGTTCTATTTGGAAATGTAGGGTCTCGATATATATAAGTGACATTTCCATTCTCATCTATTTTCTCTTTTTTCATGTTAACTCTCAATCTTACTGTAACTTTTAAACCTTTTAATTCTGCTAAATCACTATCTAAAATCCTCTGAACATATGGTGTAGTATTATTTAATTGCATCTGTGGATCTTTTTCATCAATAATAGTAATATCATAAGATTTAATATATCCCCTCATTGCTCATCTCTCTTTTGCACTAACTTTTTCTTATTTTTTCTATCATTTAAATCTTTCTTAAATGATCTTATAAATTCAGGTCTATAAAATGGTGTTATTTTTTCTATTAACTCTCTTACATCTGATCTTATTAGTCTTGGAATATTATTTCTAGGAGCTGGTATTGGCCTTAGTCTTGGTAATGGTTTAGGTTTTCTAGGTTTTGGTTTAGGTTTTGGTGGAACATATGGTGTTGGTTGTAATGGCTCGGGTAAACGATCTCTCTCTCTCTCTCTCTCTCTCTCTTTAAACCTCTCTTTATTGTTCCACCAATTATTCTATTTGGTGAGATAACTATTTTTCTTAAAGGTTGATTTAAGATATATTTTCTAAAAGTATCCCGTTGAAATGATTCCATCACTTTTTTCTGAGATTTAATCATTTCCACTGTATATTTTAGGTATCGATTTTTTTTTTAAGTTTTAATATTATTTTTTAAATTATTATTCTATTTCTATTAAACTCTTCTGCTTAAATAGGTTACGCTCATGCTTTTTTGTTCCTAAATGAGACCATTTGCCACCTAATTTATAGTCTTTACCATTGTTGCATATATCACAATACCATGATGTGTTTCTCAATTTATAATGATCATATCTCTTTCTGTATTCTTTATAGTTTTCTCTCTTGAGTTTCTGCATTTCTTCAGTTTTTAAATACGCTTCCATTATATACTCTCTTTATATATATATTTTTAAGTGTGTTGTGTATCAATATTTTTTTTAGTACCCGATCTACCCCTCTACCCTCCCCCCTCTCTCTCCCTCTCTCGAGCCTTTTAATACTTGATGTCCTCGTGAGCCCATTCTTCTATACTACTGAAATCAAGCACCTTTTCTCATTGGAGAATGCATTAAATATTCACTAAGGGGATTTACAATTCCCAAAACCATATCACACTACAAAAACTGAAAAATATGAAACATCTTTTGTCTCCAAGCTTCTAATTTGGCGTCAAAAATAGTATAAAGTAAAAACAAGAAGAAAACTGTTGCGCAAAGTTCATAATTGCGCATAATTGTTCATAACCTCCTGCTTGGTAAAAGCAAAAGAGCCGCCTATAGGAGATTGTGTGAGAGATCGTTTTCACTGTCACGCAACGGAAAAATAAATCAAAAAGCATTCACTGCATAAAATCAAGAAATTGTAATGTTATAAGAGATAGGCAAAGAGGACACTTCTCCAAGTTTTAGGGCTCTGCGTTTTCCCAAACTTCAGGTATTCGTCGAAATGCTTTGCACAATATGGTCCACCAATATGGCGGCCGAAAAATAGTCTAAACATCTGGAACTTACTTTGGCTATCTAGTCCACTGATTTCTCTGAACTGAAATAATAAACAATTACACAAGCACTTTTCCTGATATATGCACTTTAACTCCTTGATTAAAAAACCTTATTATGACTTGATAAGTGTATGTTATTCGACAACTTGACTTGATCGGAGCTTCATGTCACGAACCGCCATAACTCTTAAATTCAAAATGCACTGTTTTCCAAACGAAGATTACTATATATTGAGCTGAAAAATTGTTAAACAGATAAAAATTTAGATTCCTTTAAGCCTGATGAGAATAAAAACGTTCCGCGTGGCCCTTTAGATTTAGATTTTGAGATCACGTCACGTGAAAACGATCTATGGTCTTCGGCACATATCATCCAGGCAAGGTTTGTAGTTTGGTGAGACGTACTCGAACCAAAATACCCATGGCGAGCGAGACCAGACGAGCCTGACATACCGCCGAAGCAGAACAAAAATGTACGATTAAGAATTTACCGTAAACATATTCTGTCAAGTGAGCATGACATCGCAGCCATAGCAGGTCGCGAAAATGGCATCGAACGTACAAAACGGACAAAAACGGTGACAAACAAGGCTTCTGATTGGCTAATTGCGTTTGGGTGCGTTCATGCATGGGATCAGGCTGTAGCAGAAGTCGGTGGGAATCGTTTATCGTTTAAACGCTTTATTCTAATCACGTTGATCTATGGTCTTAGAGACCGAATTTTAAAGATGTCAGTGACTATTTCTACATGGCTGAAACTCGACGAGAACCGTCGGACTATTGTTTTAGTTCCTGTCTCAGATAAATATAGCATTTTTTCTGAAACTATAGTAACTTCACTATCATGGCACAAAATTTAAATATTTTCTCAACAAACACGATCTTGTTCTACTTTAATAGCAATAACGTTAACTGCGCAAAGAAAGAGTTATATTATGTGAAGTATGTATGAAATATTTCCTATTTGGAGTGCGGTTGTAAAGGAAAAAGAAGAATGATTATCGCAGTGAATTTTCCAATTTAATGAATTGACCTTGCTCCCAGTGTGTGGCTTCA
Source organism: Catalaphyllia jardinei (assembly GCA_022496165.2). Classification (NCBI taxonomy): domain Eukaryota; kingdom Metazoa; phylum Cnidaria; class Anthozoa; order Scleractinia; family Caryophylliidae; genus Catalaphyllia; species Catalaphyllia jardinei. The sequence goes on from CM042751.1 coordinate 30,962,514, forward strand.
TAGCTAAGTTGGTAGTGCACCGGTAATTTCGCGGAGGTCACGGGTTCGAATGCCGTTGAAGTCCTGATTTTTTTTCAGGCCTCTTTCCAATTGCTTAATTTGGAAAATTCATTATCATTATTCAAAATATTTCTCCGTTCTTAAAGCAGTTTCGCCTTTTCGCTGGTTATGGTGAATTATGCGTGTGGCTTTAACCAATACGCCAGAAACGGGGAAATATTTTGAATAAATAATAAAGCAATTATTGAATTCGGCTTTCGTAGGATGTGAAGAATTCTGCACATCTCCGAGGGTGTTGAAGGCCTCGGTGGATAATTATCACCCTCCTACATCTGCAGCCTTCATATCCGCGATAGCCGAAGTCAATAATATTTTTTGTGTTATTGATAGTCATTTTTCGCCAGTGAGATCCACAATTGTCCTCTTGCTTAGTTCTAAGGTTTCTATCGTCAGAAACATTCAAAGTCTATAATTTAATGTCCTCCGCACCTTGCTTGGCATTTATCAAATGCCAGAAAACTCCGCCTCCAAAAAGATGCTTCCTTGGCAACTCTAAAAAAAATATAAATTTAAAATCTGTATTCATCGAGATATCAAAAAGACGTTTGAGTCATATCGTCCGTTTTGTCAATAACATCAACAATATGTCTTCTATTCGGTACAGGTGTTTCGCACTGGATAGCTTTCATAGTTCTCCTCAGAGATGAAGTCCTCGACAATCTGCAGGGGGAGGGTGGGGGCTCCAATATTCCAAGAAAACCAGAGGATTGTTCCATAGGTCCTCTAAGTCGCCTGAATGAACGACGATGACGACGTGGTGTGCGACGTGCAAAATCGATAAGCCAGTAGGTTTTCACTGTTCCTTTACCCTAAAAACAAGAAAGAAAAGGATAGAGAATTCATAACGCTCTCAATGAAAATATGCCTAGGCTGGGAGGAGTATGGGAGAGACTTACAGCAAGCGCTTGGATGAGGTAGCTTCTCGACCACGTTTAGCAAACGAAATGCAGTAAGAACAGCGAAGACACGACACATCCCGCTCTTTCAATGCGTATCAAAGAGTTTGTTAAAACGAGTTTAGTTTATTTAGTTAATTATTTTTTGCACTATTTACAAATAATTGTTTCTACATTAAAGCACATTACAAGGAAGAGACATGAGCAAACTAAATTACACAAGTAGTGAAGAGCAGAATGTGCACAGTGACCAAAGTAGCTTAAGCTTTCCAGGTGGTCACTGCCACAGACAATTTATAACATGATCATGTACATTACAGGCATTTACAGGAACAAAGTTTAGAAAGTTAAGTACAGACAGGTATATCATACATATGCTACATCATAATAGAATACATAAGGTAATAGTACTTAACAATAAAAACAAAAGCAGGCTATGGGCAGACTACACTAAGAGACAGAACTAGCTAGAGACAAACCAAACAAGAAAACGAAACAAAACAAACAAACAACAAACACAATTAACGGAACAATCTATCAGAGATATATGAACCTCTCAGTTGATCACAATGGCGTCCTTTTCCCAGTCACTGAGTAAAACAAAGGAATCCTGCACAGCACATAGTCGATGTTAGTGCACTTTTCCCGTACACAAAGTAGCATGATATTCTTCAGATTACTTACTTTTAAGTACACTTCTCCTCGTTCTTCGATCATAAAGCCTCCTAGTGCTTCAAGAATTGACTTCGTAGCTTCACTAATATGAATCTTCAAACCTGAAAAAGTTAGCATACATCGAAAACGTTAAGAGGGCTGAGAAACATCGATAGAGGGCCATGACATGAAAGCGTGCATGGAGGAAACATTAGGGAAAGTTAAGGTTCTTTACTGGTTGTTGAAACAAAAGAAAACGATATCTACGACTTGAATAACTAAATCAATGATTTTAAATTCCTTATTAGTTAGAGTGGTTTTCAATTAGATGCCGGACAATCAGTCGCAAGCGACATAGAGTGAGTGAGTGAGTGAGTGAGTAAGTGAGTGAGTGAATACTTTATTTACCCTCGGATTTTAAAGTAGTTTCATCGTAGCTAATATCTTCGAGCATTTGCCATACCAACCCTCAGTATAACAACAAAGGCCAGACCACAACACCGGGAACTTCATGACCTCCTTACTCTTTACGACAAGCGTTTGGGGTCTTTTACTTCCGCTGCTAACCATTAGAACGAAGAAGCAGGGGACAGGACCTACGGTTTATAGCCCTTATCCGAGAAAACCTGAACGTCTAACCATTTGAAGATATAATTACAAAGGCAGCACATTCTTCTCAATTATTTTAAGACCCTAAATGTTGGTCCGGTCTGGCGCTCGAGCCCTCGACCTCCCGCCCAGCAGTCTGGCGCTCTACCAACTGAACTAGCCAGGCGGCAGCAGACAATCCAGGGAACGAATCATAACTTAAATCAAAGAAATGTAACCTTTTCAAAGCGCAGAAAGACGTGAGCGAGCGCTTCTTGATTGGTTTTGGTTTTCACTTCTGATTGGATGGCAAAGTGGTACGAGTGTTTTAAGCCAATCTCTTACCATAGAAATGCAAGCCCATGTAAAATGGGAATAATGTTCGATACTCAAGTAAACCGCTCTAAGTCAAGTGCAGCATCAACGACCCAGTTGTCATTGTGTTTTTGCGTATTGTAAGTTGTGAAAGGTAAATGTTAAATGTAAAAATATATTGTCAGGACATGGTAAGAAGCGTAATGAAAACCAAATCCTTACCTTCTCCAGTTGATTCCATTCTAGAAGCTGTGTTGACAGTGTCACCAAATAAACAGTAACGAGGCATAGTGCTTCCCACCACGCCTGCGACCACAGGACCTACCAACAATATCAATAGAAATCATTGTCAGAATATTGCAACGTTTTCCTTGCCTCTACTTGAATTGATTCGAGGACGTCGGTGGAGGTCAAGCTGAGTAGTTCAAAGAAGAAATCTGTGGTAAGTTCAGACTGCACGAAAACCGTCTTTTACCGCATTTCAAAACACTGAGCGAAGTTTTTGGAAATCTGATAAAACAGTTTCGATTATCCTTCACCCTACCGCTATCTGGATTTGTTCTTGGCAGCCCCGAGTTCATCTCCTCGAGTCCCGTTCCTCCTCCTCTTGGTAACCTCGTATTTAACTACTGCAACGCGCTGTGTAACCAGCCAACCGGTCGTTTATGTTCTATTGGTAATACTTGCTTAATTATTTACAGTCTCCCCAATTAGCACAACAGTGCTAAATACACTTGAAACTTAAATCAGAAATTTATTTTATTTATTATGTTTATTTGTTTCTCTTATATATCTTCTCAATCGAAATAAAACTAAGAAAAAAATGACTTAAAGTCGTGAGAATATTTATGCCAATCAATGTACAACGAGTTCTGATGGTGATTGTTATGTCGAAGACAGACTGTAATAACGCTGATCAAACCGTAAGTGTAGTTTCTCCCTACTTGTGCTATATAAAAATTTTAGAAACCAATGAGGGTAATTTTTATCTCCACCTGTCGAGTCCTGGAGACTTCATGTGGACTTACCGCTGTGTATACCAACACGTAATTCAATTTTATGATCAGGTCTGTGTGGAACTTTGAAATCCTGTTTTACTCCTTCAATCAGATGAAGGGCCATGCCTGCTATCTCAGCAGCGTGATTGTGGCCGTTTCTGATTGGTAGACCTGACACGACCATATATGCGTCACCAATTGTCTCCACCTACAAAAACCGAGTTCAGTTAATTGTAAGACATGGTACCACACAAACATGTGAAATGACAGGTAAAATGAATCATTGATCAAATAGCACGCTGAAACTATCGTTTGATCTGCGAACTAACAGTCAATTTGTTTGTTTATTCCTCTTTCTCAAGAGATTGTCAAGGCAAGAGAGCGAATCCTCCATATAGGGCTTATACCCAAGGTAATCGCTATTTCTAGACATTGTACCCAGTTCTTCCGCGGATATTACTTGCGCATTGCGAGGATGTCTTCGTGGGAGATCTGTTCATGTCGCTTCGTTTCGTTTCAAGCAAAGGAATCCTCCAACGCTGTGGGGATGTCTTCTTTGATATTTTGATTACAAGCAAGGGAGTTTCGGCTCTCGGTATATTATACATTTGGAAACTTTAATATGAGTTTAAATAGGAGACGGATGTCCCTTGCACAAACAATAACTGAATGAACGGCAGAGAAATGTTAAGACAAACGAGTGCAAAGCAAACAAACGCCCAACACAAGCTAGGCAACCGAGCAAACAGATGGTCTAAAGTGCAAGCAGACGCTCGCTGCCCGAGCAGCAAAAATCAGTTTAAGCAGCAACGGAAACGACACGAAAGACAACGTCGATTAACAAAAAACGACTTATATTCAGCCTACAAATTTAGATTCAATCAGTTTGCTTATACTGTCAGAAATATCGCAAACAAAATGTGTAAGACAGAATATGTAAGATAAAGAAATTTAAAAATTGACCGTTAAATAGTTCACGTTCCCTCGAATATGCAGAATGTGGCTATTTCATGTTGTTATTTTGTAACTTAACAACGGCAAAGAAATGAACAAAAAATTATAACGGACGCTTACGCAGCCATTGTACTCGTTGCAGTTGCGGTTAAAACCGAATAAACGGCCAAATAATGAACAGCCAGACGAACACAAAACTAACGAAAGCCCGGCCGAACAATGAAGTTCCCGCCATTTCGCCTCAGGTAGTTTCGAGAAAGTCGCTTCGGCTGTCCACGCATCGAGCGAGTAATATCCGCGGAAGAACTGGGTACCATGTTTAAAAATGACTTAACTGAGATTACCTTGGTTAGAAGGCCTATATGGGAGATTTTCTCTCAGTTACCTTGATAATCCCTTGTCTTTCTTTTTTAAGTAAATAAATTGTCGAACAAATAAGACGAAATAGTTGGTATTGCGTGATCGTCCGGATGAGGGTAGTTCTGAAAAGAACTGTTGTTGGTGACTGACGTTTCGACAACCTGAGCGACAGTCATCTTCAGAGTCAAGTAAATAGTGTTTGTCAGTCGATGATGTTATAAGTCTGGTCCGTTGAAAGCGGGATTTCACCCGAACAATGACACAATACGAACTACTGATACTCTAGGGTTCAAACCATTTACTATAAATAAGACGAAATTTATGATAAAGCTTACTGATTATTCTTATATTTCATTCTCAAAACAAAGTAGACGTCCTACCTTATACACGTCAAACTCTCGTATGATGTCATCAAACAATGTGTACAGGGCATTCAAAAACGTCACAACCTTACAAAAGACGAAACAAAGGAAACTGTAACTTCTGGATCATACTGAAATAATCAATCAATCAATCAATCAGTCAGTCAGTCAATCAATTAGCCAGTCAGTCTATCAGTCAGTCAGTCAGTCAGTCAGTCAAGCGATCAATAAACCTTTCGTCCAGCCGTCCGTCAGGCAGGCTGACGAAGGTGACAGTTTTAACCAACTCCTATACTGTTCACTCCATAAGGCCTCGTCCTCGCTCTCCTTTCCTGAATAGTAAAGCAAACAGGAGAACCACGACACCAGCACCATGACAAAAACGACATGTTGTAATCTGACTACATCCTGCCCATACCTGCATTGGTGTACTGTCTGAAGACAGTTGTGTAAATCCCACAATGTCACTGAAGTAAATTGAAACCTCGTGAAAACTCTCCGCCTCCACTGCTTTACCTCTTTTAAGCTGCTCTGCAACGGGACTAAAAGGAAAAACGTGTGAATTTGTCACTTTTGAGTTGCGGATTATGAAATATTAGCTTAGTCAAAGGACGGAGCAACAGATATATAGACCGAGAGGCGAGATATGAAGTCAGTGATATTATAGTTAAGTCCGAAAGAAAATTGTGGAAAGGTACTTGTTAGTGTTTAAAATGAACAGATCGCGTTTTCGGGCCGCCAAGCTTGTCACACGTCATGCGCCATCTTGCAATTCTTGTAAAAAGAAAATCGTTTTTGTCTGATGGGCAGCGATAACGCATCTGCTCTTGGAGCAGCCGAACCTAAGGCACTCAACGGATCTGACAGTACCTCCTTTTAATACTGAGTTGACCTGAGCCTAGAGTCGTCATCAAACTGAGAAAGCATGCTAATATTTGGACAATAGAATCAAATTTAAATTAAGGAGGATTGGCCACAAACAGCGCGGTCTTTGACCGCATTTAAAAATTCGAGGATGGTCCTTCCAAAAAACGCATGTCGCGGAATTTAGTGAATCTAATTATAACCGGAAACATACCGTGGTAATATTCTGTCCAATAAGGCATCTGTCTTTTTCTTTTCCTCTAACAGTTGAGCTGTTCTTTCACTCACAAGATCCTCCAAATTATCCGCATATTTCTCCATCATATATACCACATTGTCAAAAATGTTAGTTTTCCTACAAAACAAATTGTCAGTTAAGAAATGAATTGATATTTTACTGACTTGTGTTGAAAGATTCAACCTTGGTTTAATTTCGATGACGATAGCATAAATCTTCCAGCCCGGGACCACCTGCAATGTCTTCGAAGTTCCGTGCGAGCGCTAATTAACACAAGATCGATGGATCTTGGCAAGTCTTCTTCGAATACTTCTGCTGAAGCTATGCGGTAAACACAAACTCTATGCACATTTTGTTGACATAATTTCACAGGTTCAATTTCCAAGTCAGTATGATTATTATCCTGCTTTACGACCTAACCTGTGCAGGATTGCTCAAAGCCCGCTCTGAAGTTTCCTGTGTATATTGTTTGTCCTTCTTCAGTTTTGAGTTTGAAAAATCTCAACCAGCACAAAGCAGAAGCGTTCGAAATTATGAACAAATAACTCCGGTGAACTTTTAATCACGATTTTAGAATTCGCAGGCCTGTTCGGTTTAATACTTAACCAGAGCACAAGTGATATCGTTTGGACACGATTACGCTGTACTGAATTATAAGGACTATCTAAAATGGTGTATAATAAGGAAAAACAACTTACATGCCATTGTTGCTGAGAATTCTATGCATGGTTTTCTTGATATCGTGAAAATCTGGACGGGCTTCCGGCTTTTCATCCCAACACGATTTCATTAATTCTCTAAGTTCCTCCACTCCTGTGATGAGGTTCACCACCGTGGGACGAAATGGCGGGATTTCGCATTCTTTTACTTTTTTTATAATTTCTATAGATAAGAGAAAGGAGAAACAAATTATTTAATGAAAAAGGACAAACGAATAATGATTGAGGCAGTTCATAGTATCGTGTGGTGGTCCCCTGCCAAATGAAAAGGAAGACAAGAAAAAAAAAAACAACAATGATAATTCCAGTTGTTTATGACCGTTGGACTGGGTGCTAACGAATCAAAATCTCGCACGCTGCCACTTTTAAAAATAACGAAAAATTTGGCTTACCTTCTGGTTCCATGTAGTTGGCACTGTAGGGTCCTTGTCTTGTATGGAATTCTTGCAGGATGATGGCGAAACTGTATACATCTCCTTTTTGCGTTCCATTAACCGGCCGGTCGTTCATTCTAAGTATTTCTGGCGCCGTCCATAGCAAATCTGACAATTTAAATAGTGCGAATCATACTGAATGAATAATTAGATATGGCCAAATTATTGGCATGATATAACAAGCGATTAGTTATTTAAGTTGTGCACACAGCTGAAATGATCTTTCATGTCTTAAACTACTTCTCCGCAGTTCAAATGTGTGATCTTTTAAGTCTTTGCCATCTAAGGCCCCGTCCACTCGAAGACGATTGTAAACGCAAACGCTAGTAAACGCAAACTTTTATGCGTTTAGGCCTTCCGTCCACACGAAGACGATGAAAACGCTCACCGTAAACGTATAAATTCGAAAACGCTCTCTAAAGTGGATAAATTTGAAAAAGCAGTCTTCGTGCAGATGGCCGTAAACGTATATTTTCGTAAACGCTGTGAAAACCCTGACGTCAGATGTCAGCGCCAGTCTTTCATCGAGTGCGTTTCCAAGGCGCTGAAGCAAAGATTGCAGGCTCAAATCGATAGCGAATGCGCGTTCGGTGTATGACATCGTTTTATGCGTTTACGAGCGTTTTCGTGTGGACGGGTGAAAACGCTACGTAAACGATGATCGTTTTCGTGTGGGCAGAGATAAAAATATACGTTTACTAGCGTTTGCGTTTACAATCGTCTTCGTGTGGACGGGGCCTAAGAGTATGCTTGGAGTTCCCAGAACACTGCACTGGCATCGCAATGGCAATAGGGAGTTTTAGCAAACCACGACGGCGACGGCGACGAGAGAATCACCAAACAAAAGGTTTAATGAACAGAACAATGGTTGTACACGTGCGTTTGAATCTTTGTACATTTCTTTGCCTTCCTCTTCAAAACAGCAACGTCAAATAACCAAGTTCTGCGTATTTTGGAGAAAGCGAACCGCAATGGCTAAATTCGTATCTTCTTTTATAAGTGAACACTGTCGGAGCATATTTAGCCTAAGCAAGTTTTTTGACTGATAGGCGTACTGAGCAGATGTATAGAATTGTGACATTCGAAAGTTTATTAAATTCATATTTTACAAGAGGTCACTTCCGCCGTCGCCGTCGTCTTTGCTTAAACTCCGTATCCTTCGCAGCCGTTATAGGGTCGTCACGCAACGCTTCTTTAATAGGAGAGAAGCGTTGCGGCGCGCGTGACGACCCTAATAACGGTTTCGAAGGAGACTTAATGGTAATGGGTTCGAATCTCGTTCAAGTCTGAAATTTTCAGGCTTTATTTTCTTAACTGGTTGTTTACATAACTGCGATGATCATTCTTGTCTCAAAATCTTCCTCCACAGGTCAAATATTTGATCTTTAATATATCCAATATTTGTTTTTTAATATATCCAATTTTACAGTGCGACTACTCAACTGACCGGGCCACTTAAAATGGGTTACCTAATCAGAAAGTTACTTGGGAACAAAGGATAACTATCTCATTCTTAAATATACCAACAGCATTAAAGAATACAAACAAGTTATATTGCAAAATTGGAAACCCATGGCCAGCAAAAGTGTAAACTGCTGCGATCTTAAATTTTTGTGCACTTTTCAACCGTTTCGGTTTAAGTGTCGCGAAACGAGTTTTTAGAGCAAGATTTTTCGAGTGAAATTCATCATTATGGAAACTCGCCGTCGGGGACTGAAACTAGAGTATTATAACACCGAGGAGTCGATAGTATTCAGGTATTCATGTCAAACGGACCCTCACATGCGTTCACAAAAACGACAGTACGCCACAATTCTCAGTTAAAGCTCTGATTGGTTACATTTCTTTTAGGTGGCTCGGTATAAATTGTCGTACTGAAAAAAGCCATGATCAAAGGAGCTTCTTGCTGATAATGATTAAGCAAAAAGGAAGAACAACCACCACAAATAATAATAATAATAATAATAATAATAATAATAATAATAATAATAATAAATAGGTGCTTATAGGGCGCATTTCTAACCTCAATAATTCAAATAATAATAATTAGTTAACAGTAATGTTTTTGAAACAAGAATGTTTTAAGCCTAGTTTTAAATGTTTCTACTGTCTCTGCTCTTTTAATATACTCGGGAATTGAGTTCCATAACTTCGGCGCAGTTGCTGAAAAAGCGCGGCCACCATAAAAGTTGAATTTGATAGATGGGGTGCATAGTAGTGAACGCGTTGATGATCTCAGTGTTCTTAGTGAGTGGTATTCTTGTATAATAGGTTCTAAATAACTGGTGGATTGCCCATTTAAAATCTTATACGTTATAAGTAAAATTTTAAAACTAATTCTTGCTTCGACTGGCAGCCAATGCAGATTCTTTAGAATAGGGGTTATATGGTCAGTACTTCGTGTTCCAGATATCATTCGAGCAGCGATATTCTGGATTCTCTGTAGTTTGTCCCTTTGATACTTCGGTATGCCGTATAAAACGCTATTACAATAGTCTAGTCTGGAAATCACAAGGGAGTTGACTAGCATCTTCAACCCTTCATACGGAAGGTATCTACGGATGCGTCCAATAGATCTTATAGCAAAACTGGCCTTTTTGCATGTTTCGTTAATATGGTCATTAAAAAGTAGATTTTTATCCATTATTATGCCCAAGTTCTTAGCTTTTGCTTTGATTAAAGTCTCCAATGATGACGGTAACTTCTTGAAACGGGAGGTGAAATACAGTATTTCGGTTTTACCAGGATTGCTCTTCAACATGTTCTTAGTGTTCCATGCAAAAACATCATTTAAGCATGCTTGTAGGATTCCGACAGAATCAACAGAATGCTCAGGATCTTTAATAGCGATGTAGATTTGGGTATCGTCAGCGTAGAACATACAATTTAAATCATGAGTTAGTATAACATCTTGAAGAGGTGCCAAATAGAGAGTAAAAAGTAATGGGCCAAGTATCGAGCCCTGAGACACTCCATATTCTAAGCATCGCGGTGAAGATGTAAACAAACAAACAGCCACATGACAACTCTAGGGAAGCCCTTTCACTCCAACAGCTCCCTTTAAACAATGCTTACCTTGGTAGTAAGATTCAGTATATTTGTAGCTTTTTCTTCGTCCTGATCGAAATGTCGGCAGACCGTAGTCCGCAATTTTTAACACCCAGCGGCTATCCACCAGGCAGTTGGAAGATTTGAGGCTTCCATGTGATTTGATGTCTGTGCTGTGAAGATGAGCCATGCCCTGGAAACAGCAGCACGAAATCAAAATGGAAACAAAGAGCAAAACGAACAACTACGAAAAAAACCTTTTGAAGTCAATAAATTCATGCATATCGTGGTATTTACCTTAACAATGTCGTTGACTAGTGACGAAATAAACATGTGGTCTAATTTAACATCTTTATTCTCTAGGATTTCCTAAAAGAGAAAAATACAGAGTGAAAGTCTGGGAGTGTTTTAGTCCATAGGAACTCACTAGAAAATGGACTTGGAAGAAATGTTGTCAAGAAGATATAGACCTGGGACGAGATTCTGGAAGGTCGTCTAGATTAAAATATCTCTTAAGTATTGCTTGAATACAAAAACCTCTTGTTGAGTAGCAATGGTTAGGATGCATTTTAACTTAGGAGGGTCTCGTACATTGAGCCCCTGGTTGGGAGGGACGAACTGTTTCAGTGAGTAATTGTGGGATAGTTGTTTTGGTAAGCCAGCGCAACCGACGAGTTCGACCCGAGTCTACCAAGTACAGATCCTTAAGTCTAGAGATAAGGACAGGACTCGAATTCAGGACCCCCGGATTACAACACCAGTTCCCTGAAGGACCTGGCCAAGCTGCCTCCCCGGCACAAACGAATGCGAACCAGGATTGGAAGCAGCCGGTATTATATAATCAAACTTACTTGAAGACTGCCTCGAGAGTAGAACTCCGACACAACACAGATGTTTGGAGGATCAACGGTGGCCCCAATGAAGTGCGAAAGGTTATCGTGCCGTATATCAAGCATCTGTGTACAAAACAACATGATGTGGTGTTGTGACATCTGTCAATCAAACGAACACGCGGTCGAGAGCAATATCACACTTCCCTTGTAGTGGTTGCGAGAATGGAGTCAATAAATCAGAGTTGAGATCTGACAAACGGTGGTTTTACTTGAACGGTACAACACCACACATATCACTTAAAAGGATGTGTTACCGGTAAAGCTGCGGGTGCGACTTACAAGTTATGTTGTTTGTACGCAAAGAAGGCGACCTGCCAAATGTATGTAGTTTTTTAAGACCCATCTTTTTTGAAACCTTTTAGAAGTGGGATATCTGTAAACTAGCCGTATGGTTAAGCATTTTGCCACTTTATATATTGTATCCCTTTCTATCCTATGATGACAAAGAAGCATAAAAATATCGCCTGTTGGAGCTTATAAAATATATCTAAGTTTATAGATATTTTTCTCTTCTTTGAAGGAATGTGCTAGAGATCGCGATATACAAATGGAAAGAAAAAAATGGATATCTCTTTTTCTTCACCATGTTTTAACTTTCTGAAAACGTAAAACTACCCAACCCGTTGGACAAGAATCCGCACGAGGCACAGACTAATGACCAGTCAGACCGGGTGACATGAAAACGAGGACTTTGGTTGTCTTTCCGTAACTATTCACAATTGCAAACCAAACTTAAACGTGAACAGTCCCTTAAACGTGAACAGTCTTTAATAAATGTGTCGACAGAGGCATTTTTTAAGTTTAGAGTCTTACCCTCGAACAAAACGCAATGAGCCCTGACCAGGCCTTTTTAATCCCATTCGTATCTACTCCTGGTTAGAGAGAGGTGTTGTGGCAGTGAAGCGTGCTGCACAAGGACTCGAACTGATAGCCCTGAATACCGAATCCTAAAACCTGTCTCAGGGCCTTCTGCAGCCGCACAATTTACCTGCTTCATTTCCAAAAGCACGGAACGTGCTAAATCCACATTCTTTGAGCCAACTCTCTTTACAACCACAGGGGTCCCCTAAGGGAAATGAATAAAGGGAAAATAAATCATGCTGCGCTTTTTACTTTATCAATTATTGTAGTGACTGACAAACATTAATTCCGATAACTTGATAATAATAATAATAATAATAATAATTTATTTATTTATATAGCGCTATTTCTATTACTATCCAATAACGCTTTACAGTGCATTTTAAAATATCTCACCAAAAAGTAAACTAAACTAACCAATCAAATAACTAAACTGTAGAAATCAAAATCAAAACTAATAGTAAGCCCTCATGATAAAAACTGACTAACTAACTAATTAAAAGACTAAGTAACTGACTGACCGATAATAAATCGTCTAATAAAAAGCTTTTATGCCTTTCTCCCCTCCCCAGGCTAGGGACTTGAAAACTAGTGGGCTGCATACCCGCGCTCGTTTACTGGGCACTAGAATAAAAACAGACAATCCCAGATGGAGTAAAATGGATAAGGGCAAAGGCCCAAAAACGATTTAATCATTCAACTTTCTTGAATTTACCTCAAAAATTAATTGCTCTATAAAATGTGCTGAGCCCAGTAAAGGTGAGAGCACAAAAACGCCAAATAAACTAAACAAAATAAAAGTACCCCAAGGAAACAAAGCGGACAGGACAAGGGGAGGAGGAGGGATGTAAGAACGAAATGTCATCCAGCGAGGAAAAGCAAGAATGAATGAATGTGACTGCTTTGTAGCCTGGCCAAAAGTCATCACTAGGGGGGCTCAATACATTGAGGCAACCAAACCCCTTATCCAGGCCCTGCCCGTGTCCTACGCTACATAACAAAACTGTTGCATAACAAGTTTAAGTACGTGCATTCAATGTTGCACAGTAGAAACTAACTGAATTCATCAGGAAGAAAGACAAAAATTCTATTGGCACGGCGAATAATCTCTTTCTAAAAGGATGTGTTTTAAGATTGCGCTTGAATTGCATCAAATCGTAGCTTGAGCGGATATCCAGTGGCAGTGCATTCCAGAGTTCAGCCGAGGCTACAGAAAATGATCTTGAACCATATCTGGTGAGTTTGTAACCAACGTCAACCAAACAATGGTCATTGATTGATCTTAAATTGCGTCTGGGCACATATTTTGTTATGAGATCGCAGAGTTGTGGCGGTGCTAAGCCGTTCAAGCATTTAAATGTCAGTAAAAGAATGTTAAAAACTATGCGTTCTTCAATAGGTAACCAGTGAACTTGACAGAGTACTGGTTTATAAGATCACATTTACGCGTATGCGTAACAATCCTGGCTGCAACATTTTGAACGTGCTGTAATTTCTTTAGTTATTCCTTTGGCAAACCATAAAATAGCGAGTTGATTTAGAAGTAAGGCAACTGTTAATAACTAAAAGAATATTTGCAATCTTGGCACCTGTTTACTTAAGAACACGATCATTTTGTAAGCTAAAAATAGATTTAAAACAGTTTGTCCACTGCTTACTATTCGAGGGCTTCAAATTATTTTTGCAAATTACCTTGAAAAAGCCAAATCGGGTGCAATCCGGTGCACTGTCACCATTTCTAAACGATTCCAACAACGGCGTGTCAAATTCACCTTCCTGTATAAAAACACAAAAACCGTACAAAGAGAATACTTCCATGAGTTAACAGCAGTAATTCAGATTCTGTCGGCCGTATGTCTCCCAGTTTTCCCGCCAGCTTGTCTGTCTGTCTGTTAGCCTACCTACCTTCGTGCTTATCTGACAGTCCGCTTAATTTTCCCTTCATTTTGACAATTATCTGGCCAAATAACTCTTCGTGCGTCCGTCTAATCAAATGTTTGTCTACATAGTCACTCCGACTGTCACCTGCCTACAGGCAATTCTTCCTGGCCGTCCATTACTTTTCTGAGCCTTCTGTCAACACAACTCTTGCAACAATTGCTTCAGTCCAACCATTTCCTAGTCCCTCAACACAACTCTTCCCATCTGGCCCTTCAACTCTCTCTATGTTGATTTCAACACAAAACCCTCGACAATCGGTCCACTCAATCACCCCCATGGTTACAACAGACAATCATCTCCATTTTGTTAGTTGAAAAGACCCATCCATAGGTACTTCATTTTATTAATAGAACTCGTCCGCTTAACTAAAAATTTGTTGCTTACAGCTTATGTAGCCGGTACCTGAATTTCCGGCGCAAGTCCTAAGTTGTCCTCCGTTGACACTGAATAGCCCGAATCTGATCTTTTAATCATTATTTCCGAGTAATCTATTTTCCACAGTAAACTCTTCAGCTCTTTTTCCAACCTTATCTGTCTGAGAGAAAAAACCATTACAGATCACTTGGATGCCGATATTAATTTTGAACGGTTAGCATCTCCTTGCTGCTATAAAGCTCAACAAACTAAAACAGAAGAAATCATAGCGTTGACCCGTTTGGAAAAAAAATGTTCTTATTTATTACTTCCAACTCTAAGTTTTGCTTTCGCTTGCAATTTATATCAAAAAATATATTAAATAATACCTTAGCATTTTGCCAGAAATACTTCGCTGCGTATGCTATTTTATTATGGTATATATATTACCATATATTATGGCATATGCTTTCGCTTTGGTGTTTGCAAAAGCAACGAGAGACTTCTCTCGTGTTCAATATTTTCAATGAACGTCTGCAAATGCCAAACTAGAAGTAATTAGTGAAAACGGCCAGTTATTCGTAGAATTATTAGAATCTAAATAAAGGAAAACTCGCCTTATTTTGCTCACGCAGAAAAGAAGGAGAAGAAGACCAGCAAAGCCTGAGATGCCAGCAATTATCGCCATTTTAACTGCAAAAAAAGCAGAAAACATAAAACAAAAAAATAAAAAACTGGATAGACATACAATCCTTGAGGAACTGAACTAATCTGTGTTTTCTCACGGCAGACTCAAGCTTCCACTAGAGCTTGTATAAGACGTATGCCTAAAAGATGGGATTCGCAGACCTAGATGCAGAGTTCTAATTTTGTTGTCAGAGCCATTGCAAAAATTGCTTATCGTTATTGGCGATTCTCCCATTTGTAAGGCTTTCGACTGAGCTGCTGATGTTGCCGGTCTTGAAATAAAAAAAATGAAATTACTTCAAGCAAATCTAACAATGCAATGAGCCAATTGGTATAGTCCGAAACAAAATATGCGAGCGCTACAAACACGGGAAAACGCAAGGTGGACAATCAAGTTTGCTTGGTTGAAATTGCAGTGCTGCTGTCTTATTGATTAAACTACATTGCATTAGTTTAAGGTGCCTATGTCTTAATTGATCTCGTGGCAAATACATGCATGAAAACAAAAGTAGCTTCGACAAAGTCTTACCACTTTCTGCGTCTGTAGATTTTGGCGGACATTTCTCGTTATCAAAACCACATTCTGGACTGTCCTTTGGTGGCGATCCTTTTGGCCACACGATCTTCGTATCCGGAGTCAGGGCGAAGGTAACTTGAATGTCACTGTTGTTGTCATAGTTCATATTAAACTCTCCCACAGTCACCATTGTTGCTGTATTCGACGCATTCTTCGGGCAATTCTTCTCTGGCGAAGAAAACTTGTTAAGATTAGTCATATTACTAAGCAAATTCTGAGGAAAAAACGTGTCTTGCCACCTGTTCATCAGTTAATTTCATTGTTTGAATTATCTCTCCTGATACGTTGTGGGTCAGTGAGCAAAAAGGATAGACCATTTCTCACTTGAGTGTCCAGGTAACACAGACACAAACTCTCTCTCCCCCATTTTTATCATGGTTTTTGTCAATTCTTTGTAAAGCCACCGAAACATCTTCGTGAAACACTTCATGCCATGATGCACCTTAGATCTTAAAAGTCAAAGGTAATTCGCACTTGCTCTGGTTTAGCACTTCTACTTTAAGTAATAACATCATTTCGAACTAATCTCAGGATATTTTGCCTGAGCATTATTGGATGTTTCGTTTGGAAAAATATTCTGCAATTTACCAGGGACAAAAACCATGTAAAAAATATTTAGAAAAGCACTTTTGCGCTGGTACCTTGCATAATACTAATGAAACATTATCATTTTCATTATTTACCGAACTATTTTCCTTCACTTTTTAAATAAAAATCTCACGTATTTTGTCATCTGTAACTTTAAGGGGGCACAACATTAGTTAACTCTAGATGTGCCCCTCTCCTCTCCTTTCCAGTATACCATGTAAATTAATTTAAGTATCGTAAATTTGTATCGTATGTTTTTTTCCTTTAACAGTAATCCTGTATTATTAGGAATAAGAGGGACAAAATAAAAAAAAAAACCAATTGGTCGAAACAACTCGTGACACTTTATCATCCAATCCAAGCTTTTGTCTGCGTCTTTGCCGTTTCTAAGGTGAAATAAGAATGATTGTTTTTGCGCTTGTTGTACTTGCGTCGCTAGTGCGGAAAACCAGGCTTAAGCACAAGCCCAGGCAATAGGGATGACCCAAGCGAAAACGAAATTCGGCACATACACAAGTACAAGTAAAATTATCCGAACATTTCGAACAGTTTAGGTACGAGGCAACCTGGATCCAGTGTTTTCACTGCCCAAACATAACAACGTGTGGTAAATATCGCTTGTGCTTGTGTTGTGCCGGGCGGTATTTCTTTTTCACTTTTTTCAGCGCAAACGCAAGCATAAAAAGAAGCACAGGAAATTAAGGACGAATTTTGATCCTTGCGCTTGTACTTGCGATTGTGGTTATGCCTGCGTCAAGGCCGTTTTCACGGTGAAATAAAAATTGTCTTTGCACTTGTGCTTGCAATTGCGCTTGCGTCGCTAGTGAAACACAGGCTGTAAGTGATGGGCTAGATTGATTACTTTGCGTTTGGGTTTAAAACATTCAATTGAAAAACGCTCTACCACGATTAGCACTGCATGTAGGAATAACCTCTTTTTCGACTTACTTGAGTATTCCCATCGCATGTCCAAAAGAGTCAAGTCGACCTCAGCGTCTCCATGTTTGTCAATAAATATTCGCTGACCACTAATACCTGCAAAGAGTAAAAACTTCTAGGCAAAGTGCCCTCTTAAGGTATTACTAGTTAATAATAGAACACAAGAAAGGTCTTGACTCACTGTTGTATTCATTATTTAGCAGCTTGGAAATGATGTTTCCACCGTTGGGTTCTTCATTGTTTGCGATCGTCTTATTTAAGGCGATGGCATACTGGTAAACAGCGTCATAAAGAAACGCAGCATATATTGGAGGCTGTCGATTAAAAGGATTTGTTAAAATGATTAATCCTGTCTTGAGCATGCGCAATTCAAAGCACATTTTAAACTGATAGTAAAAAAATCTCTTAGGCCTAAGAGATCTTTTTACTATCAGTTTAAAATTGCGTAATCTCAGATAGATTTAATTAAACGGAAAAATGCCACATAAAAGGCTAATTGTGAACTTACTGGAGTTGCGTTTGCAAGGGGTGAAGATGGGTCACCAAAAAGATGCCCTTCGTAGATAGTACTGTTGGGAAAGGGTGTTTCTGGAGAGCGCTTCACAACGGCACGTTGAAATTTTTTATATTCTCCTTCTTTGTTTTCCTTTACATTCACTGCAATCATCAATACGGATTCAAACGCCTGCTGAAACTTGCAGCGAAAGTAGGGATCGCTTGGATCCGTAGGCAGGATAAACCAAGAAGTTGGGTATTCCTTATGTCTGAAGACTCCATCGTGGTCGAGCTCAAACATTATGAACGCATAGTCTCCATCGGTGAGTCCGACCTTGTGTGCAGGAATAAGTGTATTACGAGCGTGATAGAGTCCAGTGAGGATAATGATGACTAGGAATTTAAAGAAAATAACAATTAAGGAGATCAACAATAACAACACACACACACACACACACTCACTCACTCACTCAATCCTCGTGGCACATAGGGCCTATAAGTGTAGGTGGAATAAATCAGTAAGTAACTAAATACCTAGAAATAAAGTAAATTAGGATAACTCACTAGCAGATCAGTTCTGGCGATTCTCTCTCTTGCATTTAAGAGGTTTTCATTATTTACAATTAGAGGATCCTTGGAGGGCGAGGTTTCTCTCGACTGATACTTGGCGAAAGAGGAAGCTATCCAAGACGATAGAAAACGTAAGACTGTTGGTGCCGTCTAACGGTTTTTACATGATAACGGGCCAGTACGTTACGTACTGACCGATCTAACGGACACAGCAAATTATTTTTCACAAAAACGCAGAGTTGATACCACATTCAAAGATTGGCGTGTTCTTGATTTATTCCGCTTACTTGTTTATCGCTTTTTTCCTCTTATCTCTTATTTTGTCTTCTTACTGCCTCCCTTCCCTTTACTGCCAACTACCAAGTTCTTTAAATAAATAATGTTTTTAAATTGTTTTAACTCGATTAGCTTTCAAGTTATTCTGAGTGATTTTACCTAATTTTATATTTCAATTACCTTTTTTTGTAATCAAGAGTTTTTCTATTTTGGTAATTAAGTAAGCGTAGTTCTATCGATAATTGGTATATATCTATTAGCGTCCGATAACCAATGCCGTTCCTTTTTTTATTGGCTACGCTACTCACTGTCCATTCTGCTGTAGATAGCGAGAAGCCCAGCAGTGTGCAGCTGTTAACAATATGGGCCCTGAGGAGTCTGTGAGGGGGAATTAGATAAATTGCTTCTAATTATAACTACTTATTACTATAATTAGATTATACTCTCTCAATTTTTCTAAGTGATAGATGCGCCCTTTTAAACTATTACGCGATAGAAATTCCATTCTCAAACAACTCAACTGGCTCCCCGTGAAACAACATATGTATTATCGCGATTTAATTATGGCATTTAAGTGCATGAATGGCCTTGTTCCGGGGTATCTATCTGATTAGTTTATTAAACGTTCATCAATATCAACACGCAAAACTAGAAGCTCACAGTTGTTAAATATACCGTTATTTAAAACCGCAACTGGCCAAAGAACATTTTACTAACGTATGGTATCTCTCTGGAACGCTCTACCTCAAAACATTAAACTAGTAATAGTTATCACTAAAGCTGCCCCGCTTTCTTTTATTTCCGCTGATTGAAAACAATAATATTGAACGTTATTGTATGAACTAAAACTTTATATTTTTTGTAAACTATATCACTCATACTGTTCAAGTAACTTAGGTATCTTACCATAAATATGATCCAAAGAATCAACTAAGGGAACTAAACCAACACATTCTGTTTAACTCATTCTATCACATGATCAGTTCTTTACTTAATACTCTGACGAAGCGCATTCAGGAAAAAAATATCAAACCTCTGTTGTTCTAGTTTGATACTGAAACACTGAACCATTTGTCTTGATCATAGTTAATAGAGGGTAATAGTTAAGAGACTGGTTAGGGAGCCCGGCAAACATCAAAGGGACAAACAAAGATGCCAAGTATGTTGGAAAGTCCACCATTCAGCACAATCTTTTGTTTTAAGCTCACACATTATGCATGAGTTACGTAACCAACACGTTTCTATTTTTTAGTTCCTCAATTCGGAGTAAACAGCTATTGTGTTGATAAGTAAATGAAGATGGTGAATTTTGAGCTCGGTAATTAAATGTGAAATATGAAATATTCAACATGACACGAGCGTGGGACAAAGAAAAATCTGAGCCTCCGACAGGAATCGAACCCATGACCTCCCAAACACCGGACGGGCGGTCTATCCACTGAGCTATACGAGAACTCGTGGAGAGCAAGATCATTTTACTGAGTTCATATGTGACAGGTTTTTCAACTGAACCTCACTAGCCTCGAATTAAAACAAAACTTTACAGAAATTTCTCATATGCGACCCGGGCCCAGAATTTCCTACGATACCCTCTGAGCTGTTTTTCTCCCAAAATCAATCTTCAGGATCTTTGAAAGCCTTTTCAATTTGTTTTAGATCAGAATCTCGGCTATTTCGAAGGGAATTTATTTGATCACGTTGAAATCTTAATGCAGGCCATATTGTAATTGGAGTGTATTTTTTCGACCTTGAAATGCCGCTCGAAGATGGCGAAACCCGACCTATTACCCGAGACCGCCGTGCGCGCCTAGTTTTTTCAAATCGGGATTGATTCGCATACTACACCAATATTTCGCACATTCTTCATACGTATACGCGGGGGAGACTATTAATGCCTAGTCGGTCAGTGGCAGACCGACCAATGGAATGCATTTTGCATCATTGTATACCCTTTCCTATCCCCTGCTTCTCTTTGTTATTGTTCCAGTCGAATCCGAAAATAGTCTAACGTGCATTTGAAAAGTTTGCGGTAGTCAGGTGGGAAAAAATGCCTAATGTTTCCCAGCGGCATCTCTTCCAAAAAACAAACGACTAAATTCTTGGAGAAAAATACCAGAAAGAAGCAAGGCGACGGAAGATGAAAAAAAGCTACTTTAAGGCCAAGTAATACGAGCAAGTTGTCCCTGCAAGTTGTCATGCAACAAAGTTATTTTGCAATTTGAAAAGTGCTGTAAGTTGTAGCAACATGATGCTCGAAGTTGAAATCTAGCCTACTTGTTGGCCGCTACTTGCACCGATCTAACACGTTTTAAGGTGATTTCTCGTATTGCATTACGCATCCCTACTGGGCACGATTTTCGCGTCATTAGCGGGCACAAATGAGCGTGTGCGCGTACACAATGAAAGAAATTTCCCTCAAGCGAAACTCGATAAGCAAGGTGAGCTATATTTTTATCACATAATAATGGTGCACATGTTATCCTCTTTAATTTAAAAAAAAATTAAAAAAATTTATCGGACGGAAAAAAAGATATAGGTGAAAGCGTGCACAAAACCGTTACTTTGCGATGCAAATTATGACCGCGAAAACTACGACATATATGAACGCTTTACCTCCACGTCGTTTTAAATGGTGTGATTTTTCGACAAATTTTATATGTTGTTCCAAATGCTCGACACTTTCTACCTGTAAAGTTTTTTCCCAAATATTAGTTAAATAAACTATGCATCCAGCTACCGCAAATGTATCATGGATCGGACCGATGAACAAAGTACGAGATTAGCTCGAGTACAGGCATAAATGGGGTAAGATTGGCCCATCACATCATGGTGATCTATCGATTTTATTTTATTTTTTCGAAACAGTGCTTGATAGAGAACATTCATGGTAAGTTTAAAAAAATTCGTCGGTAATTTGTATTTCTGAGGAATCACCTTAACATGCAAAGCAACATTGTTGCTAGGTAACCTGCAAGAGGTGCGTATTGCTTGTATTACTAAGGGTTACGTCGTGATCCTTGCATAATAAAGAAGAACTGCAGATCCATTTGTGCTTTGATATTGTTGCATGTTCAGTATCAAAATAAGATTTATTTACAAATACACTCACTGCGAGCTTGATCTTTGATGTCCTTCAAAATCTGTTCGATAACAGGCATATACACGTTTGGATTCTGGTCAAAATCATCCGATTTAGGAAGCTCTTTCTCAGCCCTGAGCTCAATCCCTTTCAGTCTCAGATGCTTTTTCATGTTGTCTTTAATATCTATCCAATTGCTGGTTCCCTCGAACAAGATGCCCACTTTAGTCCAGCTAAACTTCTCGAGTAACAACAGCACGCTGTCGGAAAGTTTTGTAGTTTGGGCGTAAGTTCTGGCAAATGTCGGGTAAAGCTCTTTGTTTGAAAGTTCTGGACTGCTGCACATCTGTAGAAACCAAAAGGAAACACAAATGAAAAACGCTGGGAAATAATCACTGGAAGGTAGTCAAGCAAAACTCCTCAGATTGTCACTGACAATACAGACGTAGGTTATACAGTGGAACACAGTTCTACAGACAGCTGCTTACTATGGAGAGCTTGTTTTTGTCCTAAAGAAAAGTTTTGCGTATATCAGCCTGTTTAATACAAATTTAATAAACAATTAAAACGGACATTTTGCGACCCTAATGACACACTGTAATTGGCAGAAATAAAAGCCCTTTGCATCAGTCCAGTATATCGATACAGCATGACTCTGTTAGGTTTATTCTAAGCGTCCGCGTTTTACGGAAATTCGGATATAATGGACTATTTTGTTTTGGCGTCCGGATCAACCGAGTTCCACTGAGTAGAAGGAACTGTTAGGTTGTTGAAATGCCTATCATGAACGAAAGTGGTTCTTTTCATATCACCGTGCTGGCCCCGTGAAGTAATCGTTTTGATTTCAGCACTGCGATGAGCTGAGCTAGCTACCTTACACCTTCAAGTTGACATCGAATCCAGCATTTTGTTTAGCGAGCGCAATTCAGGACATGCGCAAAGACGTTTTCGAAAAGGTTTGTGAAAGCCACTGAAGCTCAATAGAACTCTTATATTGACTGAGCAGTTAGGTCGGGAGGATCAGAAAATAATGTCTGAATTGACAGGCATGCATGATATCCACTGATCAGTCAGCAAGCTGAAAATAAATCCAACCCAGACGATCACGTGAAAGGAATTGTAAATTATGTTTAATGGTGTTTGCGCTGAGCTTGGCTGTAACCGTGCTGTCTTCCTCTGTCGACGAGATAAAGTCAATTATCATTCAATACATCTTTCTATCTTTTCATTGACAGAGAGGGCACCTCGTGACCTGCAAATAGCTGCCCAAAAGCCCTGGACTCTCTTTTTTCTGCCTAGAAAGTAGAGTTCAGCGACGACCACGACAAAACTGTTAGAAAAACAAACAAACATGGTGTACCTCGCTAGTTGTAACATACCCAGCTACTGCCTACAAATAATGGCCTGCTCTTGTGTAATATCATCTAAAAATGTTTCGCTATAAATAGTATTCTGTAAATATTATTCTGCTCATGCGTAATCAAGCTCTTTTGTAAAAAAAAGGGCAGATCACTTTCCTGTGATTTAAACATGAAGACAATTTTGGTGATCGCAGGATCAAACAATCATTAAACTAGTTTACAGCAAAGCATCTTGATTTTGCAGTGTCTTGTAGATCAATAATTTGCCTCCGATTTCGGATTCGGCAAATAATTGATCTTCTTGCCATTGACAAATTAGAAAATTTTGCTCAACCTCGTCAAATAACTATTAAATTTCTTTCAGAGAAACTACTCACAGCCTGATGACTGTTTTGTCGATTTTAAATTTTACTGGACTCAAGGTATTGAGTATAAAGATAGCTTAACTGCTATCGTGTTTCTTCAAATCAATGCACTTGTCGTCTCATATGCATACTGATTTATGACATTTTCGTTTCCGGATCAACAGGCTAAACGCCTCTTTCTTCAAGCTTTAAGGCAGGAGAAAAAAGAAGACAAACATAAGATATATTTAGCTGCTACATTAATTAAGTCTTCATTGTTGTTTCCCGTCAAAGAGGCCCGAAGCATAAATAATCCCTTGACTTCAGCAGTGAATGATTTAGCAGACAGGTGACAACAAACAGGATTAACCCCGAAATTCTCAGAACTTATGTTAGAAATTAATTCATCGAGCTTGATTTCGCTGAAAGGGAACCAACTTGTTTTGGCTTCACTTAGTGCAAATAAAACCATTGTCATTCATATGGGAAAAACCCTATAACAATAAAAAGCTAATAACGGTTTCTAAACTGAAATGAAGCTTGAGGCAAATCGTGATATTTCTGAATGTTTATATTGGTCTTGGATCATAAATATGACATTAAACATGGGGTGAGCCCGTCGGAGGAAGTTTGGCTACCGCCGCGTAATGCAACTTATTAGATTTGTGTCGGACGCGAAAAATAAACTTCACTTTGTTTTCCTCTCCTGCCTCAAGTTTTCAATACCCAAAATATATTTTAGATATCCCGTTAACAGTTACAGTTCGAAAGCCAGCCCAGAATAGCATTTTTCTCCTTTTAAGTACTTCTATATGAAAACACCAAGCATTGTGGCAAGGTAGGAAAGAATAAAGAGCAAAGCTTTGTCGTGCTTCACACAAAAATCAGTCGGCTGATGGTTGGAGGTCTTTTCTTTTTTGCATGCCTTGAACACGCCCATGAATTTATAGTTTCATACCTTTTCACAATTTAATTATCTCTGACTGCTCCAACAACCAAAACAATGTTAGACTTCCTCTCGGCTTGATCCAAACTGAAGACTGAGGTGGTTGGTTAAATTTATGTAGTTGAAACATAAAAGGAAATCGTGGCAATGCTTAAATAACTAATAAGTGCACCATAGCGAATTCAGGAGTGAAAATACTATACCAGAGAAAAGCTAAAGGGTTGTCACTTTGGCACCCTGAGGCGACTTTCAACCATGATGGTCAGAAGCGAAAGAAAATAGTAAATTGCAAAGACAAGATAGGGCAATATAGCTTAGACATCTGCCACGGAACTTTAATTAAATAGTATTTTTTCAGCAGTGTTTTCTGGAGCTTAAAAAAACGAGATTATTAAGCTAATGGCATAGTGTTCTTTGTTTAAAAGCAGGTGTATCGGTTGAAAATGTTGCTGTGAATTTTTTACGGATTGTGTCGTCCTCAAGTATTCTAGCATAACGTGCATTTATTAAAGGCTTCAAGGAGTTTATCTTAACAAACGTCAACGACAAAAAGCTGTTAATAAAAGCAGTCTTAACCAGCTCTTCTTCAAGGAAACTCGTGTTGAAATTACATGACAAATATATGAATAAGCTTGGAAAATCAAAATATTCAAACACTATCAAATGTGTAAGCAGAAAATGAGTACTTACGTAAGATATCATTGGTACATTGAAGGCGGCTGCATTTCTGGCCGACGTGTTGCAGGTACATCCTGGTCCAATTATTGCGGAGACTTTAGCTTCGTATATCTGATACATTAATGCTCGTATGGTTTTGCTTTCGTCCTCGCAATCAGTATTGTTCCAAATAAAAGAAATGTTCTTCCCAGGCAAAAGGTTTCCTTGCCTGTTTATCTCGTCCATTGCGATGTTAATCGCAGAGGCGTAATAACGTCCCTTCTGTAGGTAATATGCCTTGTACATGGGAATTAGCAGGCCCACAGTATAATCCGCTTCTGTGACAGACACCAATATAAGAAACACTAATGCGGAAACGATAAACGCAAGTGAAACGAAGTATAAACGCGTAGTCCTCGAGGGAGGCATTGTAGTCTTTGCTTCGATAGATTTAAGGCACCAGGGTAGAAATGTGCTTTAAAACCTTGTAAAACGGGTTCTACGAGGAACGTGAGTTCATATATTGCGGTCACGCATCTGCTCCGTGAATCAATCCGACGCTTGTTAATTCGCACACTTTAGACTCTCCAAGTGTCAGTTTACCCTTAATTCCCTGAGTTCTCGTGGACGTCAGAAAAAGCAAGTCCAGATGAACCAAGCGATCGGGATCCAGTTTTTTCAATCCTGTCGTTTCAAATTCCCGAAGCTAGTCCAGTGTTGCCTGTTGTATTATTGCGATCTGTTTTTATTTTACTGCCTTGTAAACCAGCGCATAATGTTATTTTCAGTGCACTCAAGTCGAGCTACAAAAGAAATTTTCAGGAACTCCTGTACCTGGAAATGAATGACAGAGAAAAAAGCAGTTAGAAGGCTGAGTGGTGAAAAAGACTCAATACTTAACGGAATACCTACTTTCTTTCCAGACGGATTGAAATGCAGTTATGAAAATTGCATCCGGGAAGGAAAATTTACGATAGCCATCAAGAACAATGTGATTTTCGTATTTGTGTACATAACCAGAATATATCAGTTAAAAATGCGTCAAAGTGTAACAGCTAGGCAATCAAACTCAAATACTTGTGTCAATTATGCCTTATATGGACTGTTGATGCTACATTTTGACTTTCGAAACGATTGCATTTTGACTGGCTTGGAAATAAATGAACGGTCTGGGAGAGCAGTGTTGGTTCATGGCGAATAAATTCGTCACAATCGTGACAGATAATTAAGCGCAAGAAAATAAAGACAAGCTGTTTTGGAAAGAAGGAAAGATAAAGTTAAAAGCTGAAAACAGGAAGCTTTAGAAGCTACCAGAACAACGGTTTGAAAACAAATTAGGATTACATTCACTTGAGAACTATAGCTCCCCGATCGGATGAAAGAGTGGCAGGGCGCCGATAATCCACGGCTTACGTTGACCTTAATGTAATATGAAAATTATTGTACAAATGTATCGACACAGATCAAAAGAACAGTTCAGTAAAATATTGTTCTTGCGTCTCTATACTAGAATCGGACAAAAGCAGTCCATATCCGAGGTAAGCAATCTCAATGTTTTTATGATTCGGCTATATGAAGCGTGTATAAAAGAGTTGTAACACAAAAACGATGCGACAGAGCTTGAATACGAAAAATGACGAAAATGTAACATAGATTTAGATCTATTAATTTCTTTTTGTAAAAATGAGATATCTAATAGCGCGTTCTCTGAATATGGTACTAGTTAAATCACAAGCTTAATTTTATAATTTATATACTAGCTCATGTAATTTCTTGATTTCTGTAAACTTGTCTACCTACTCTCTTTAGTTAAGACATGACCCACCTAGATTAGCATCAGCTACCTGCGGGCATGTCCAATTTGTACACAATACTCATTAAAAAAAGTAAAGAACTGAGAACTGAACAAAGAATGAACTGAGAAAATTTTGAATATTACTCCTTACCATTGAAGTACAAAACTAAACGGATCAGGAGTTAAGAGGCATTAAGCTGTCCATAAAAAGAAATGTTAATCCAGATATCAAGAAATTTGTTTGTTCTTTCAGAGATAAGTAGACAAATTGCAAAAAAAACAAATGTTAAATGAATCAAGGATGGCAAAATATTGTAATCAGAACGGTGTCATGACCAAATTGGAGAAGACAGATGATTTGGATATTACGAAA
Organism: Catalaphyllia jardinei; assembly: GCA_022496165.2. Lineage (NCBI taxonomy): Eukaryota > Metazoa > Cnidaria > Anthozoa > Scleractinia > Caryophylliidae > Catalaphyllia > Catalaphyllia jardinei. The sequence goes on from CM042751.1 coordinate 30,989,740, forward strand.
AGGAAAGGTTGTGGCATTTTGAAACGCAAATCATTTCGAACTTGAACTCGACATGTGAACTGCTTTTCGTTTTTTTTGATGTGAAGTATATATTTCAACTGCGGTTGTAGACGAAAGAGAACAATGATCATCGCAGTTAATTATTTCAGGCTTCTTCTTTCCAATTGCCTAAATTGGAAAATTAACTGCTATGATCATTCTTCACTTTTATCTACAACAGCAGTTCAAATATGAAT
>CM042751.1:30992475-31002192 GCA_022496165.2 Catalaphyllia jardinei
GGGAGAAATTTGAAAACGCAGCTTTATTGGTAAGGTTTGAACTGCCGTCTAAACCAATCCGTCACGAAAACGAAGCTTTCAGAACCGCTCTTCAAACCGGAGGAATTTGAAAACGGATCTTTTCGAAAACGATGACGTCACGATAATCACGTGATTTCTCAGCCCAAGTTTTCTTCAAACACAAGTCCAAAAATGACCGGTGGTTGTTGCGTATTTAAATTTTTCCGGCATAGTACAGACGGAAAACGTTTGATGCTCTTCGGTGAAAAAAATGCCGTTTTCAAATTTATTCGGCGTTAAATGGACGGGGCCATATGTTCTCAGTCTAAGCGGCTACTATGTAAACTAGATAGTGTAACTATCTTAGCGTACACATGAGACAATTAGCACGAGCGGATAAGCCACGAGAAGTGTAGGGAGGAGCAGGGAGGAGGGGGTAGGGAGACGAAGAAGAGAGGATTACCCTCCTCTTTTTAAAGTGTAACCAATTATATTTCCAGTGTTATTGTCAGATGTTCCTGTGTTGTGAATGTAAGAAGAATTACGCTCCCGCCGAAATCGGAGAACCGAAAAATCGTTATGAATACCAGAGGAAAAACCGAAGTATGCACTGTTCAGTTCAGTTCATTTTATTTGCCTTTATAAATTTTATTATACTAGTTACATCAGTAAAAAATAGTCATGCATAAGGCAGGCAGTCCAAGAAGCTATTTTGCTTATTTAAAGGACTGCCTTTAAGAATGGAGTAAAAAACTAGAATTGCCAATGGCAGAGCAAAAATATTGAGACTGAAACTAAATATATATTACAAAATTTATAATGAAACATGCGTTTAAGATAAAAATAGCACAGCAACAACAAAAAGCAAAGCAACAAAAACAAAAGCAAAAGCAAGAGTTAGCACTCTAATCCAAGAACATGGATTTCAATTTGGAAGTAAATTCTCTAAGACTTAATGAAATTTTCATTTCGTCATTTATTGAATTAAAAATTTGGGGTCCTTGAAATCGTAGGGAGAATTTTCGTACATTTGTCCTACAAGAGGGCAGACGAAAAAGATTTCTATTTCTGGTATTATAGTTATGAATGTCTTGTCCAGTGAAAAACATGTTTTTGAAACTTTCAGGGAGTTGGCCGTTTTTGTAGAGGTACATAATTTTGGCTACTTGAAGAGAAACGATATTTTCAAATTTTAACAATTTTAGACTTTTAAAGATTGGATCAGTGTGAGCATCAAAAGCACTTCTAGAAATCGTTCTAACAGCACGTTTCTGTAAGGTAACCAGGCGCTTGAGATTAGAGTGATAAGTCAAACCCCAAACGCAAGCACAATAATACAGATACGGGTAGACTAAGCTATAGTATAATATGTACAAAGAATTCTTATTGAGACAAAAGCTAGATTTATAAATAATAAATCGTGATTTTCATGATGGTGACTCCATATATTTTCCAGCAAAGGCGTCTGAATATTACCCATGCTTTTCCTCTCATGTTGGCCATGATAAGCCGGAATTTATTCCTGTAAAGTCAGCTTTAAAAGGTAAAATCAAACCCCGCATTGACTGAAATCTATCTCTTCACCGAAACAGCAAGCGCGACCTCACAAAATGCTTGACTAAAAATATCGTAGTATCGTAATATCGTGGCCGGTAGCTATGCTCAAGATGTTTTCCGTGTGATTCCCGATGATCGCCTAAGTTACATGCGTTCCCAATCGTTTACCCGACCGTCATGAATGTAAAAACCAAATCTACCCAAAGCTATTTCTCATTCTCTGAAAACCGAATGCAAGCGGGCAGAATATGCCGAAGTATGGTTCAATACAAAAATTCTCTCGATATCGTGCAATGGTTCTTGTAAGCTACTGAACACAGTTTTGTGTGACGTTTAATTTACCATTCAAATATAAGCGTACATTTTCCTTCCTTTCCCTCCAGCGTAAACGAGTGGAGAAATCAATAAAATATACCTTGTCACACGGCAACGGATGAAACGCAACAAACAGCCGCAAGTTCTAGTGCATCCGAACAAAACTACTTGAACAAAATGGCGACGACGAACCCGCAATGTCCAACTTTTAAACTCTCACACCTTTAGTTTAAAAACTGTACTTGGCAGGACACTGACGAAGTATTGAACTCTGAACCGGGGCAAATACATTATTTTGCAATTCCCCTTTTTTCTGAAAACTTCTGCCCTCCATTTGAATGTCATCCAACTTTCAGTAGGTTTTCAGACTGAATCGAGTGCAGCTGGTAAGCAGGAAAGTGGACGGAGGTCTGGGCAGGATGAAATCGAAACTCGGCTCTATCTACTGAGAATGACGTGCCGAAGATCTAATTTCTCGCTATCACTTCGTGACACGTGAAGTAAATTCTCGTCCATCTCTCGTCCACCCACTCTCTTCCCGTCTAGCGTCGTTCTCCTTTGAAATACTTTATGCTGTACCCACGTATATTTCTCTCGACATTTTTCCGCATGTTCCTCTCCAAAATGACAGCTTAGAACGGTGTTATTTTGAGCGGGACACCAAGTTAAATACAACCCTTTTTAGTTAGACCTCACCTGTTCAAGTTTGAAACCCTAGTGAAATTTTGGCACCTCCATGACTGGCCTCGCAAAACCAGTTTCTGAGAGTGATTCTATAGTAGGTGGATTAGAAAGCGAATATATTCTTCGCACCTCCCAATTAAGTTGTACACAGAAAAGCTGCTTTCAAATGTAAACCGCTTACCCTAGCTTTAAAATGAAACATAGACGACAGAAATGTAATACATATGTAATATAACTATCCATACAAAGAGATAAGATAGCACTTTTTTTTTACGATTGCACTTATGTGTCGCATATTTTTTGTAGCCTGTCATGAATACGAGTAAGATAGTTGTTGTTAACATGTTAGAAATGTTCACACGAAAAAAAGAGGAAATTTAAAACTTGTGAATGTTTTTAGGACCAGGCATTGAAGTAAAGATCAGAAAAGATAGATACAAAAAAAACATATCAAGAATACTCACCAGCATCTTAACTTCGCTTTCTGTGTCTAAGAAGGTTTGAAATATGCACCTGCATATTATTAGACTTCCCGTGCGTGCAGCAAATAGTGTTGAAGACCTGACAGATAATACAACAAAATTGTCAAAAACTCGCTAACGTTGATTGGCGTGAACATGATCATAGGAAATGGATGAGTTAGAAAGTGGAAAGCAAATTGAGTGAACGAAAGGTTTGTGATCAGGAAAAACAAACTTTTTCATTTCGTAGACGAGAGTCTACACTGAACTTGTAATGCTAAACTTTCAGCAAGCCCCAAGATTTTAAGTTGTTTTATTTAAGTTGTTTTATAAATCAAGCAAAAGGTAACAAACATCGAATCATCCTTCCTGTTTTCTTTCGAGCTTTGCATATCTCTACAAATGATTCTATTTGATCGGATATAATATTTCATAAGCGAAAAACTATTTTTGTTCCACTTAAATACATAAAACGCATACCACCCGTAATGAAAAATAAACGTCAAAACCCTTTCAAGGTTGGACAAGCTGGTCTCAGTGAACTATTAAAAGTTATTCGTTGACGCGGTCTGCGGAAAACTACTCAAAACTAATGTATTTGTAATGTGGAGTAAATCTTAATAAACTGTATATCCTTCAGTGTAAGATGTTTATTCTCGGCGGACGATAGATAGAAACGTGCTGAGAGCAAGCAAGCTGTGCCAAGCTTGATCGAAACTTTATATTTTTAGCACAAAATTGATTACATTTTCCTCGAGTACTTTTATAAGTTCCAGTCGAACACCAGTTTAAATAACTAAAATAAACAGTGTCACCGGAACATGGTCAACTAAACACAGGAACTGCACCTTTAATTGATGGAATAGTTTTGATGACCTCTTACTAACGATTATAATTAATTTAATTCATGCGTGGTTTGATTCCGTAGTTGATGAAAGTTGCTAAATATTACGAAAGTGATTTGTAAGAGTGTCCCTCCCGGCTGTCGTGAGGGTTTTTTCATACCATGATCGTGACAAGAAACTGAAAAACAAACCAACTACTAGATATAACTAGAAATGCAAATATTAACATACAGATGAACGTTTATAAACAATGGCTGTTCAGCAATACATATATGACTAACCTAACACAAATTGATCAACACCTGACTTCTCCTACAATATCAATACATTGTTAAACAGACAGGTGAAGAAAATAAAGAAAATCATCTAGAAAAAATATATTATCCTCATGGACTACAACATTATCAGAACTAACTCAGACGAAATTAATGCATGACTCCAAGAAGGGGTTTAACACCCCAAGTGGCAGTCTTTATATTTATTTACCGAACTGTTCCACGACGAAAATACGCATTCTACTTTGTGATTAGTGAGCAGTATAGACCACTCTTGAATTGTTTTGGCAATTTGGTAATTTCTGCAACAGAGAAATTATGTTCAAAGGAAAGCCTTTTGTGGGTGAAACTGCACCCTGCCTACAAGGTCACTATTTTGGTATAATTTTGGGAAAAATGGCTTTAGAATACCGGCACGAAGGGCAGGTTGTTCACACTGTGGCGGGCTTTCACTGAGAATAAATGGTTGTCATGTTTTTCAGCAAAACTGTGAAGAAAGAACAAGCTACTGATCTCGTTCACTTTTTTAACAGGATTAGAGATCGACCCTGTCCGTAAATCTGCTAAATGGGAACTGGAACAATATTTTTGCTCGACACGGCCCTTGCGCTTTTTCAATAATTGCTTTACACCAATTGTCATCACAATTAAAATAAAATCAATTTCCTCGCCATTAAACTGAAAGTGGATTCTACCACTTTTCCGAGTGAACGAGCACTTCAGTTTGCACGGCTGAAAATTTAACAGGATGTCAATAACGACTAAGTTCACAACTATTTTCACTCCTTAAGAAGATTGTTGAACAAAGTAATATTAAACAGCGGCAATGAAATAAATACTTATTTGTTGACTTGATGAAATTCTTTCTTTGAGAATTGTCAAGAAATGTCACTGCAGTTGGGATACAGACCATGGCTAGGTTAGCACGACTGTCCCACATTCACCTCTCCCTCGCATTACGTTTTAACATCGAACAACTTCCGCCAATATAAAGATTCTTAACGAGTTTTAATTTTTGTTTTAGACTTTGAAGGATACTACCATTTCCATTTGCAGGCGATTGTCCACTAGTTAACATTTTCTTGTTGTCACGTTTTGCAATTTCTTCACCCAAAACCAGTTTTTACTTTTGCGTTCTCCGGCTACAGTTACCGTTGGTGATGATTTGCCGAACATCGTGCACAAAGCCATAGTTTCCAAGGGTACCATGACAACATTTGCAAGTTATATCGTTACTGATCATATTATGCAAATCAGTCAGATATCCCAGCTTAAACGAATATTTGACTCATGTTTCAAACATTGAAGACCTCGTTTTCATCTGTTTAAAAAAACCCGATCAAAACAGATAGATACAGAAGATCTCGTCCATTTCTGTGTGTTTATGTCATGTTCGTTTTACAACGTGATTCAAACATGATAATTCTATGAAATAATAATATTGCTTTTACTAATACAACGAAATAAACATGATAAGATACCGTCAGAAAGGACTGCATCATAGGGCTTTGTTAGAAAGTGTAATTACGCGAAAACTAGGAATTTTCTCATCATAAAAACGGCACTGATAAAAACGTGCATTACTTACCACATGTAAGTGACTATAATAACTTCGATGAGGGATTTCTTTGAAGAGACACTATCCCTCGCTAGTTGTATATTCAAGCACGGTACTACTCTTTGGCACCAGTCCCCACCAAAAATTAATCACATCTTTACAACATTACAGACTAGCCCGACGAGAAAACGCCTTTCGTTGGAACACTATACAGATTACCAAAAGCAACAATTTTCCTCTGGTCTTTTTAGCATCCGCATAACAAAGACATGCATATGAAGGCCATTGTTGTGTGTGTGTGTGTTTTTTTAAATAAACCAAATATTAAAATAAATTAAACATGCACTGTAATTCATCAATGAATTATAATAAAATCGGTCTTGAAGGATTCACTGTTTCGAGTCATCTGAAAAACTGTGGATTAAGTATTACTCGCTTGATTTATTTCGCTCATTTGAAAGCTACGCCAAGGCGAAATATGTCAATTTAGGCGAATGTAAATTCGCTTTTGTTAATCAGTTTTTGATAATACCTAACAATTCGATCATTTCTGCAGCGAAACTGTAAAGTACTTACTTATTCATATCAGAAAGCTGAAGTGAAAAACAAAAAGACGAAAATTCCAAACACGATGGTACAATACCCAGGTTATCCTTCCAGAAAAGCAAGCTAGTAAAAGTTATAGACCATCAGGTTTGTCGTTCAAATTGAACATAAATGAATTTTATTTAAGTGATTTGCTTGCGAATGAAATCGTCAATTAGCTGAGATAAGCGATATATTTTGGTTTCTTAAGCCGAGTAAGAGAAACGTCAGTCAAATTACATACACGCTTTCCATACAAGAATCGGCAAACACTACAAGTAAAATTAAAAACACAGAGCCGCCAAAACTAAACAAAGAAAGAAACGAAATTCTACTAGAAAAGCAGTTTACTTTAACTTTCAGAGATTTTTCAAGGTTTCAAGCACGCTAGAACAAAAGGAAAAAAAGCTGTACTACGAAGACTACCAAGACAATGTCCTTACTCTCAAGCAGGCAGATTATAGGAGTGACTGATGTAGCAAAAAGCATGGAATACTCACCGGCAAAGAATTTTAGATTAAAATTTGCAGCTTGAAACACGGCTTATATTTCAAGGAGCGCAAATAAATGATTATTTTATATCTCATGCCGCTAAAAAAGGAAAAACAATACACAACGTTAATCTTTCTGTCTCTACCTCGAAACAGAAATTCTTTTTACCAAATGCGCTATATTCTTTAGATGTCAAGAAGGAGAATTTTGAGGTGCATCAACATGATCTGAGTCTCTGAGTAGGGTGCTACTTTTAAATACATATTCACAGCTTCTCCAGCGTTGGAAAATAGAAAGTTTTACATGAGGTCTTCAATGTTTGTTTAAAATTATGCGCACATTATCTGTCATTTCATTTTAGTTATTGTTTTCTTCTTAAGCTACTGTTTTTATCTTTCATTCGGGTCCTGAAAAACCATCTGGCATCATGTTCTTATAATTTCGCCTATGCAGACAACTTATGATTATAAGAAAATGACCGGTGCTTTCGTTCGAGAGTGCTGAAGGGGGCAGCTGCGTGAAGTCTTAGCCGTGAGCGTTTCTCATTACCATTGCAAGACGAAAACGTTTAATAAAAATGCGTGGGTTAACTACTAACCAGTTAACAGACGAGCTTACCACGTATCATACGATAAACTGAATCAGCGTTTTGCCATTACAACAACATAATTTTCTGCAAATGCAATGAGCTCGATATGAGATTTGCAACCACTCAAGCCATGTATGAACACTTTTATACTCACGGTTCACTCCTACGATTACCTACGGCAGGGTGGAGTCGATTCAACAACAGGACAACTCGACATCACCGAAACAAACACTTTTTTCCGAGAAAAGGAAAATGTATTGAATCCAGAGTTTTTGCAATGTCGCCGCGGGTTGAGTATTAATTTTGTTTTTCTTCTGAAGCAGACAATTGCATTCATCAATAAACTGCTTATTATACGCCCAGGTGTGAATCATTATTTTGTTTGATAAAAAAGTTGGTTAAAATGGTTATTATGGAAATCTAAAATTGACGGTTTCTGCATCTCTTGTTACTAAACACGAGATCAGATTCAAAATACAATACTGTACCGTAAAAAAATCGGCAGAAATGGACTATTTCCCACTTAATCTATTTTCTGCCTGATAAACAACGATAAAAAAAAGTCAAAGAAAAAAGGAACCGACCGACACAGAACCGAACCGACCGAAAAGGCGGATTATAAATATGTAAATAAACCGCCTTTGGATTCAACGGAAGGGAAGTCTTGCTGACCAATCAAATGAAAAGCAAATGACCACAGTGACAAAGCACAACTGCCCGTCTCAGCCAATGATACGATACATAAAAATTAAAATTCTCCTTATCCCAAAAACAAACTGGAATCTAAAATCATCTTGAGGCGGACTGTTTCAGCTTTATATAATTTCAAAGACGCGTAACATCACCAAAAACAACCACGGCAAATAGTAACGTCGGCATGCCAATGCAAGCAACTTCAGCCAACTCATGTCTGAAACCCAACAGGAAGAACAAGTGAAGGCAAGAGCAAACATCCGCACAGGACGCACGATGTTAACAAATTCCACGCTGGCAGCCTGTAACTGTATATGTTGCCGCGGTCTAATGAGGAAAATAAAGGCAACAGCCCAGTAAGCAGTACGTAGGCGGGCAAGGACGGCTTGTGGTCTGTCTCACTGACAACGTACCGGATAAAATTCACGAAAATGAATGACGTGCAATTACAAAAAGACTCCCCCTTCCCTCTGCCCCTACATCTGGCTTTAAAGGGGCAGAGAGTCTTTTATCCACAGTGAAGACGCTCTCTAATTTTGTAACAAAAGTTTTTCCTAAAAAACTCCACTGAATCTACCAATGCTTCTATTCAACAGTTAAAAAATTTAAATGTGATTGTCTTGGCCTGGAATAGAAATAAAGACCATTATAAAGCATTGAGTGGAGGCCTGGTGGCTAGCGCTTTAGATGCCGGATCGGGCACTCCGGGTTCGAGCTCAGGGTAGTCGCTTCATGTTACTGAGATAAGCAACCGCTCCGATGGGCCACTTGGCTCTTATGCAGACATATATATTATTTGCCGGCCGGCCGGGTGGTTCGTAGTGGAAAACAACGTGCCCCAGGTCTGACCTTGAGTACCACCCGAGAACACAAGCCAAGATCAGCAACCAAAACACGTTTCCCAATATGGACGACAAAGGCTAGCAAATGACCTTTTTTATCCCTACGGTTTTGCTTTGAAATCAACTTTTGTGTCGAGTTTGATTAAAGACGCTCAGGAGTTCGGGCGCAAAGAGCAATACTATTTGCAGAATTTGTAGGCCTGTTTTTACACGTGACACTGGGTTGACATTTTACGCTACTTTATGGAGTAACAATGAGCTTGAAAGGTTGCTTAAGTTGGAAATTTTGGAGCGGTCCGTACTCGATCGGGATCCAGATAGGACCGCCGGAGCTCACCATTTTTAAACGACACCAATCAGGACAAGGATTAAGGATTCCACGCCCCTGAGAAGCTGGGGAAAAAGATAATTTACTTTATAAAGTGAGGTGACGTTGTACTAGTTGTTTCTATCACAAGCAAAAACAATGTAATTTTAAAGGAACAACGAAATATGATGAAGCAGATGAAAATATATATTGCAGAAAATGCGTCAAGAAAACAGTCAAAGAAAACATACTAATGCCATTGCGCCTGCGTAAGAGTGGCACCTGTGGCAAAATCAAACAAAAGAAAGAATAAAACACATCGCATTATTTTCAAACTTCAGTGAATGCATTCGCTCTTGGTTGAAATGTTGTAACTCGCTCAATTGAAATGGTTTACCAACTATTCACTCAATATAACAAAACCTTCCAAAAAGAGAATCAAAATTACTGGAACATGTTGAAGCAGTTTGTTTTAAATAATATTGATTGTCGAACTTCAAAAGCGACGCAATGT
>CM042751.1:31012162-31035159 GCA_022496165.2 Catalaphyllia jardinei
GCTCGGTTAATAAGAGCTAATTCCAAACTGGTCGCCATTTTAGTATTCTTTTGTTCACTTGCAAAGCCCTTGTTGCCTCGCTCTTAAACTCGAAATTCAAAAAAATATTTTCCTTTAAGGCGGGGGTAAACGTGAAGGCTGTTTTGACGTCATCTAGCACGGCCTTTCTGCCAATATCTCAGTCACGTTTCAAGCAACGCTAAATCTCTCTGCTTATTTCATTAACCGCTGTTTGGCAGTTTTGTGTAAATTTTTGAATGATTTTTAGGCATTTTGGGAAAGAGATATTTTTTCTCAAAGGATAGGTTAAATTGAGGAAAATATGAAATGTTGAAGATTTGATGGATTAGGAAAATTGAAATTTGAATTAGTAGACGGATATCAAACAGTCCCCCAACCAAGTTGAACCAACCTGGGGGCTCTTTTTGGAGGGGGCAACTGTGTGGTAGTGTTTCCAATCCATTTTAATCCCAACAATTCCCTTTTAACATTACTTTGAATTTCACTCCTATTCATGTTTACCCCCGCCTTAAAAGAGGCAACGAGGGCTAATTTTCAAGTACACACACACACAAAAAAAAACTAAAATGGCGGCCATTTTGGAATAAAGTGTATATGAATGGTTTCCAAGAAAGACTCGCTTTCACACGGAGGCAAAAGGCAATCGAAAATGGCCTACTTTAGCGAAAGCGCCTGAAACATTTAACCGCAGGACGCGCGAATAAAGATAAATGAAATGTACTTTTTCTCAGATAAGATTAGTATTGCAGGTTTTGTGTGGAGTCTCCGGAAGCTTTTCTCCCTTCATTTGTCTCCTGTATTATCTAACTGTCACTTTACATCTTTCCATCGAATGAATGATCTTTCTGACGCCATGTTGGGTTTGTGAGCAGGTGAAAGACTAATTTGTAATTTGATCATGTGACAAATTTCATTCCAAGCTAAATTTGAAAGAATGTTCACTGAGACTAGGTTTACACTAGAGGAAATTGTTCCGGATTCGTGATGAATCCGGAACGTTTTAGTACCGGATTGGTTTTGCCGTTTACACACAGGAGGACCAATCCGAAATAAAAACATCCCGGTTTGGTCACGTCTCCGGAGATTTTGAATCCGGAATCTAAAGTGGAAACTTTGAATCCGAAAACTTTTGAATCCGGAAAATTTTGCTGTGTAAACGCTTTTCTCTCGAATCCGGATATCTTTCCGCCAGCGATATTATGAGTTTGCGGTATAACTAAAATGGAGGATGCAGCAATCCAAAGTAATCCAAAGTCGTAGTCGAATTGATGGCCATTGATAGCGGTCGCTGTTAGCCTCCTTGTTCTGTCACTGGTCTAAGCAGTCTTTTAATTTGTAATGGGTAATGCTATATTCCTCAGAAACCAAAAAGGCGACGCAAACAATGTTGACGTCCTCCACACTTTATCGGAAATGACGATGGCACGATCGCTGGATGATTCTGGATAAGACCAGGACAAATGCCTGGTGGGACAACATGATGGGCAACAATAGCGTGATCAGCGAGTGGAAAGAAAACTTCAGACTGCCTCAACGTACCCCTAGGGGTTTTTCTGTTGACATTTTGTTTCTCGTCGTCGAGGCAACAAATAACTTGTTAACCATTTTATCATGAATGTTCCCGGAGTTGTCGTCTTGTGTAAACGGTCAGGAATCCGAATATCCTTTTAGTGTAAACGCCTACTAATCCGAATACTCTAAAATTGATGAATCCGGAAACATTTACGAATCCGGAAAAATCTGCTCTAGTGTAAACCGGCATAGTATAAAAACCTGGACTGGACCCTGGACTGGACCCCGGACTGGACTCTGGACTCTGGACTCTGGTCTATATTTTTAATGGTCTCCTAAAGCGCGTCTTTACTTTCATTTCTCCGCTGTTCGTTTGCTATACATCTCCTCTGGGTTATATGGATTCTGCCAAAAAAAAGAATACAACCGCCAATCTCGTTTAGTAAACCAAGGACAAGTGTTACTGAGAGAACATTATACCTGGTTGTGGATTTATTTATCTTGTTATCAGGGGGCATGTTAGACAATCACCTAACTATCACGCGGTCCCGTTCTCATTTCACAGCGAACTTCTCTGATATTATCCGTGACCGCGTAGGGTGGAAGGGACTCCTTTGTGCATGTGCCGTTCTCTTTTGATTTCAAGTATTTCTACTTTTTTGTGAGCGCTTCACATGTATTCCTTAAGGTCGCTTTATGCTGTGTTATCAATAGAGTGGGGCACTGTGCTATACTAAATTTGTTAGAGGTCATGGTTTCCGCTGTTATCTGCATGTCACTTCCCTGGGTTTGACACATTTGTAGTTTGCCATATGTTTATGGTTTGTTTAGGCGCATTTCTTTCCAGGTGCCATTGGACGACAAGGCTTTGAGCCTCCAAACAAAAGAGGGACTATTAATGGTCTCAAGAAAACCTGAATACATCGCAAAAAAAGCAATAAAGACGACAATGTAGAGCTGGATCAACAACCAGCGGAAGAACTAAATTCAGAGCGTTCGCCTGAATGAAACCACGCAATATCATAAGCAACACGCAAAACAGTCCACAGACTTGCGCGTGCACATCTACATTTTCAGTGACAGAAAGAAGAAACTGGAAGGACAAATTTATGCAAGAAAGATAAGAACGTCTCTCTAAGACAGATTTATAGCTTTCCACAAGGAAAGTTACAGCTCTCTCTGGCGAAGCCGGACAAAGATGAATATGACACCCGTGATAAGAAACAGCATAACTTGCAACAGTTAATCAAACAGCCGGGCCCGGCCTAGTAATACAAAATGCAAGTGTCCTACATGATCGCGGGAATATTTCAAACTTTGTTCCTCCAGGGCTAACATTCGAGAGAGCCTAAAACATATCTTGCAATATAAAAGAGCCAGAGAGAAAAATAGCTGGCAAGAGACAGAAGCTGTCAAACTCTGCAAATTACACGCGGACAACAGTGGAAGCCACACAGACATATGACCTCCTATGGCTCTACTCTTAAGAAATGTCCTCCTGAAAACACAGGATTATTGCTTAGCGAAATATTCAAAGATCCCCCGATTCTAACATACAAAAGGGGCAGATCCTTAAAGATATTATACTAGTTCGAGCAAAACTTCCAAAGTGGCTATTACACGTGGATGGGAGTCGCGCAGGCCTGTCACCTTATTGTTATCACAAAAAATTTGAAATATTCCGTGAACATGCTGCTCACTTGCATTCTAAATTATGACGCCAACGCCGGCTGCTTGATTATAGCAGTACATGGCTTTTATCTTCCGGCGTCGTCATCATCAGAGAAGGCGTTATGTTTCTTAGCATCCATTTGAGGTTCGCCGTTTTTGTGATGCTTTCCGGTACGGATCTTGATAACACATGCTCAAAGTGTGCCATGTACCCAATGATAATGCTACAAGTTTGATCACGCTTGATAAGTTTGATATATATTCTGTTGATGAAGTTAAACTGTCATATAATAAGACATTTTAATCCAAATCAATGCGCCTGCGGCTCGTGGTTTAGAAATTCTTGTCGTGTTCTACCAACATGCCGCGTGGTTTATCAGCTTAAAACCCATAGAAACTTGTGTTCTATTGCTTAAATAAACACATTCTCAACTCTGAAATAAAAACCTAACAATAACCTACAAAAACCTATGCCAATACAATATGACCATAGTGCGCGCACTTTGAGTGTCAGGTCAACGATATGTAAAATGGTGTGTACAGATGAGAACCATAACAACACTGCATGTACCAGTTTAGGAAAAATCACAACAATTCCATTACCTATAAAATATACTAAAGAAGTTCAACACAGTTTCAAAGTAACGCTACATATAAAACGCACGGATATCCTGATCCTGTGAGTTCGAGAAACGTTTCCCTGTACTCTGAAACAATGTACAATATCTATTCCTTTCGAAAATATAACAAAAAATCATCGATGAACTGATTTTTTATATCATGACAAAGTCAATTTCAGTGTTAATGGCAAAGGTAAATTTTAATATACTGTGACTAAGCTGTGCATCAATCCCGCAATGACATTTTAAACCCTCTCTTTGTTACAACTGGTGATGTAGCCCTAGCTAGACCAGCATTTGTAATTCCTCTGCAAGGTGCTGGCGATGCAGTGAATAACAGGTGCGGTCGGATCGAAGCCCACTGGGGATAACTACCAGAAAAAATAGAACTGACATCCTGCTTCAAAGTTCTCTTAAGAGAACAGTTGAAGGGAACTACAGTGCAATCCGGGAGTATAAAAACAATTGGACCCAATGTGTCCCAATATGAATCCTGGCAAGCGTGGTACACCCCAAGAAATATACCCAATTTCTTCCTTGCTATGGCAACATGCTCAGTTCCAGTCTCTTTCCTCTTTAGCCATATATCACTGTGAATATGTATTTGTCTATTTTTTAATTTTTTTTTTTTCAATTTAATCTAGACTCTGGAGTCCAGAGTCTAGAGTCCAGAGTCCAGAGTCCAGAGTCCAGTCCAGGGTACAGTCCAGCTATTATACTATGCCAGTGTAAACCTAGTCTGAAGCACCTTCACTTAGAGCGATTTAGAAAGAGTGGTTATTAAGGTATCATGGTAGGTGGATTTTTATGAAAAATGCGAAAAACCTTTTTTTCGCTGTTCAAATTGAGAAGACTGAGAAAAATAATTTGCAAAAAGAGTGGAGAAAAAAGCTTTTTTACTTTTTACGATAAAGGGAAAAACTGTTTTTGAATCTCATTAAACTTCTTACGGCGCGTTGACACTTCTAATTAAAATTCACCGCCAGTTGTCACATATAATGCGAATTGCGGTGTGATATTTTATTTGTGCACGCGAACTGTTCTCGATCTGGTTGTTCCATCGCAAGTTAGCTTTCGTTCTTGTCAAATTTTCTTTCAGCCAGGACGAAAACCTGCTAGAAAACTTCTTGCCTATTTTCGTCTCCAAAGAAGCCGAAGAGACGAAAACCTGGTGTAACCAGAAGGTTCAGCGTCGAACAAGATCTTTGGCTCCTGATCATGAACGACCTTGGGTCGCATTGTTTTTAACTAAGAAGAATGGTTGAATGAACTCGAGGACACTAGTCCCGCCAGTGAAGCTGAAGGTCAAAATACAACGAGTGCTAGTCGCACAAAATTGCTGGAGAACGGAAACGATTCCGAAACTTCCACAGCGAGAAAGTCAAGCACTGATGTGGATGTAGACGATGTAGACCCCTGGTCACCCAGAGATTCCCTCTTTTTGGTTTCACGAGGCATGGTTTCAAAAATGTCTGGAGGACGAATAAGTCTAAACTCGAACAACATATTACCAATGCCGCCGACAAAATCTTCTTTTAAGTAAAAGAAATAATCATACAAACCTGGTTAAAGCTCTTAGTAGTTTATGGCTTCTCGGACGATTTCACTGCAACGTAGACGTCTGTTTATTTTAAGTTGTCATGACTCATTGTTGTGGTAAACTGACCCATGCCGACATCTGCCAGTGCGGACGAAATCGACATTCTTGGAATTTTTGGACGTGTATTAATCGTTACAAATTTGCCCCCCCCTCCCGAAAAATTCTTCAGGGGCAAATTGTTCAGATGCAAATGACGTCATTGCAATCGACCATGTGCTTTGTCTGTCTCACGTTTTCTTTCACGTGTCGGCCTGCTTGTTATTATAACTATGGTCACGGCCAGTAAACTGGTACCGTAACTGAGACTCGCGATGATACATGTGACGAACATGTGAGCACGTGAGTAGGCCATGTAGACTTTGGACTTTCTTTCCATGTGCTCTCGATCGCGGCAAGAGGTAGCGTTGGATACGTTTGCCGTGGAATTTTGAGGCTGAGTAGTATTATATTCAATAGTATGATGTTATTTAAACGTTCGTTCGGGCTCACGAAGAGCTTGTTTATTTTATATGTACACGAACACGATCGCCTAGGCTTTGGGATGTTAACCGTGGAAACAGCTGTAATTCCCGGGAGCGTTGCGTGACATCCCAAAAAACGGCTGCGAAGGAGACTACGGCTGTATTTGTTGATTTAGTTCCAATTTGCGACAGAAAAAGTCAGTCGCATCCGGTGGAATATTATTTGGAATAGGTGGAAGAGTACTCTGAGGGCAAGATCCATAAGAGTGAACCTGAACCAGGGAACGGAAATGTAAATACTGTCTACTTTGTTAATCAGGCTAGGGGAAGTACTCGAATCAGTCGCACGGTCGGCACGGAGTTTGTTTAGGATGAACGAGCACTCGATTGCAAATATTTAGTTATATTTGAGCTTCCTGCCTAGAATAGTGTTCGTAAAAAATATACTTTTACAAATTAGCTTTTGCACGTAAACATTACAAGTTAATGTGAGAATATTTAGCACGAAATCTGAGGGCTGATGTAACTTGTGAGTCTACGGAAACTGGGGCCGTCACGCAACGTAGTTTGTACCGAGACCTCTTCAATCAGAATGCCATGGACTTTGTCACTGAAATATCTTTCTGTAATACCCCGGTTGTTGATTAAAAAAGGTTGGGTTTTAGAGGTTGAAAGTCAGCTAGGGAAATCATTTAAGGTATCTGTATAAAAGTTTATACGGCGTCGAACCCACTCTCATAATCTTTGATTACTACTAGTCATATCAATCTCGTAAAAGTTTTTTCGTCTTTTCCTCGACAAAATAAAACTGCATATAAGAATGAACATTTTTATTTTGTTTACGCGCGTCTTCCAACGGAATTGACTGAAAATTGGCAGGTGTGTTCCAGGTTACCTCCTTCGAAAAAAGGGTGTCGGGCTTTGTTCAATTTCGCTTCCATTTCAGAGTTATGGCCTCTTTAGTGGAAGGAAACACCCGCGTTCAGAATATCAAACTTTAGGAGGGTGTAGAAAAAAAAACAAACGACATCTGGAAAATCGCCGACACCCTTTTTGAAGGTGATGTGTGAGACAACATTTCCGATGTTTATCGCGCCGCTCCGATAATTCACGCGTGGAAGCGAACCAGTTTAGGTTGGGGTAAATAATAATAAATATGTCAACGAGTAGCGCAAAATAAGTGCGACCCCCAGTTTCCAAAACTTTCCAATTTTTTTGCGGATTGCCAAAATTTCGCCAATCTTCAAAGAAGCCGAAGTGCTGCCTCGGAGGCTCCCAAATTTTCGCAAACCAAACAATTTTGTTTTTTTAACCATTAAAATGTCACATTTTTCAAACATGTCTGGGTAAAATTACGCCGAGATAAATAACTTTGGTCGGCTAGTCCAGTTTACGCTTTTCACAGTTATTTCAATGAAAACGAGGAATATGAGCGGCGTTTTTATTCAAATTCTTATGACTCGTTTCTTTGATCTGATTACTGGCAACAGTGTCAAGAGATGGCTTCAGCAAGACAGTCTTCTTCGACCGCAAGTCGTGGAAGCAACAACACAAACGCAAGCTAGCCGAGCGAAAACTGCTCGTCCAATTAGGACCCGAAAATCGCGCGTTGCTGGAGAGCGGAGAGTCAAGAACATGTAGAGTAGAGAAAAATCTGCGAAGAGTAAACTCTCGAATGAAATCTGTTGCTGTGCACAATTAACGCGCGAGACGTTTTATTTCCCGATAAATCTTGTGACGTATATGTCGATCAGCGAAGTTTTGGTTAAACCATGTTGGTCCAATGCGACCACCGCCAAAATTTGGAACTTGCAAAATTTTTTGCCAATGTTTTGCTCGCCAAACATTGGAAGTAAACAAAATTGGCTCTAGTGCGACCCGGCCTATGATTGTATTCTACAACTATTTAGCTTTCAGAAAATGTATAGGTTGATGGCGTTTTCTTTCAAAGCGCCAGCGTAAGAGCGCGATTTCCAAACACTGTCAATCCACCTACCATGATACCTTAATAACAGTGTAAAGGACGGTGGGAGAGTAAATATACATAGGGTTACGTCAGGTGCGCTGGACGTGGACTCCAGATCGAGCGGTCCAAATCCGGGGGAAGCGGAGCGCCCTTATAAAAAGAACAGGGATGCTCGTCGGAAATTTTGAAAATCAAAATAATATAAAAACACATTATCATCATCCTCGCTGTCCTCATCAGTAGATACTAAGCCAGTGTCTCTCTCCACCTTGCTTTAGTGTAGTTTATAGTTATAGTTGAGTAGTTTTAGTTTTTATCTTACAGCAAATAGCTGATGAATTGCCCGTGGTTAAATAAAGCTTCATTCACTCATTCTCCCCACCCAGATGCGAGTAGAGAGTTTGGTGCGCGTCATATCCCAAGGGAGGGGTGGTGATGGAATGAGGCTACATGAACGGGGCAAGTCCTGTGCTATGCATGGGAGATGAGACAGAAATTAAGCTTATAGATAGAACAATTTGGCAATGTTACCTGCTTGTTTAAGATCATTTATTGACTTCCTTATATTAATGATATCGAAAATTCCTCTTTTGACAGAAACAATGATATAAAGTAACTTACATTCATCGTAAAAGTGCGCTAGTGCGCATGCGTCTTCACAGATTATATTATCCATGCAATATGTACACTATATTCATGATGATATTAGTGGAAATTTTGAAGATATAAATTACATTTTGACCTTAATACGATATAAACATCCACTCGTAATAACAATGACCAAATTTTAGTGCTGACCATGTCAGCTCCTTGTGATAGCAATAATAATACTTTTCTCTTTCGTTTAAATTCAAGCCTTGTGCTTTACAAGTGATTCACTTGCATTCCGCACATGCATATAATTCATGTTAATAATCAGCCCCAGGGAATACTAAACATCTTTCTTTCTTTTTTTTCTTTTGCTTCTCGTCAGTAAGATGCATACTCAAGCAGACAGACCACAGAGATAAAAAAATTAAACAGACATCAAGAGGAAAATTATCTGGTATTTACTTTTTTCCCGCTTATCGACTAGACTGTGAATTTCGTGTGTATCGGGGTGACTTCGTATCGCACACTTCAAAAAGAAAGACGCTGCCTGCATTCTCCCATTTACGGCCAAAAGGCGATCATACATCTCTCGGTCTCAAGATAGGAAAACATTTTAAGTCATTATATAGCGCGACATTCTGTCGTTAGGTAGGATAATTTTGCGGTTAATCAAAACAGTATTTGTTAGGAATGATTTTCTCTATTCTTATCGCCTGAGTGCTTGATGAATGCACCGTTACTGTAAAGAGAAAACAAATGCTTATCACTCTTAGAAACAAACTGAAAAGAAAATTAAACTTGACTTTGTGCTCGAGCAACGAGCGTGTTAATGCTTCCCTTCTCTTAGCCTATAAATGACTTCCAAACAAAGTTCGCCACCAAAATCAAATTTAGGGAGGAAGGACGAGATATTTTATAGATTTAGTCATCTCTTTATGGTATGGATGCAAAATTGTTTACATCTACCCTCAAAACAAAATAAAAACCTCAAAATGCGCAACTAAGTTGTCTGACATCAGCTAAAATTGCAACCGTCAATCGAGTTGCTTATCAAATTGGCAACAGGTAAACACACAAAATAATTATCACAATTTCAATTAAAAATGCCAATAAACAGGATACGCCTTACCAGGAGCCCATCACTTGGAGCCTGCAACTACCCCATATTTCTGTCACGGCGTTTTCACAGACCGATCTATTTTTAGTTTGAATTTATCTTGAATTCAGATCCTCACGGGAACCTCAGTAACCAACAAACTAAACCCATTGCAATCACAAGCACGGACTAATGTCGGCATGTTGAAATGATTTCGACATGTTCACGTGAGGCTGCATTGTTTTATCCTCACCGAAGCGTGCTCACGTAGACTGGAACTGGCCTATTTGGCGGGAAAAACATCTAAAAATAGACTGGTCTGTAAAAAATGCCGTTGCATTGGCTTATTATGGGAGTTACAGGCTCCTAGTAATGGGCTCCTGGCCTTACCTACTAAAAATCACAACTAATCATAATTTAGGCTGAATTCATATGAAATATTCTTGAATATTTTCCCTCACCAATAAAAGTTAATACTTTTTGTTCACAGGGAGGGTATTCAAGGAAACGAAGACAGGTCAGGACGTGAATAATCCCGCAGTTTGACAATGCAAAAAAATCAGCAACACGATAAATACAAAATGAAGACAACAGCGGAATTAGACATTTAACAAGCCAATCCCATATCAAACAGACACGGGCCTCAGTTATTCCCAGCTTTCTTCCGGTATTTTATATTTTCTGTAAACTAACCCTTATTATTATATCTCTAAGTTAGTACGCACGCTGTGATTGGTACTCTCCCGCACGGCCCGCTAAAATTTAAAGTTGTTTGTGTTGCCAAACTGTTGCGTGATTTATGGCCAAAATTTTTTAACTTATTTAGCAAGTAAAGGATTAAAACTTTATTTTACTCTAAATTGTGTGCTAAAGCGTAGTTAAAACTTAAAAACGATTTAAAATTGATTCGTTTTGCTTTCGACCTGCTTCAGAAATTTGAAGCAGTTCCTCATGAATAAAAATCGTTCCCGAACTCGTCAAACACACAATAGAGATAAAATAAATATCTTACTGACCTCGTCTTCTCGGTCCGTACTATAAGTTACGGATCCACGTTTTCCCCCTACGAATTATGGCCCGCGCACTTCGCGCTTGGGCCATAAATCGAAGGGGAATAAACTCGGTCCGTAACTTACGGTACGGACCTCGAACTCGGTTAGTAAGAGGTA
Organism: Catalaphyllia jardinei; assembly: GCA_022496165.2. Taxonomy (NCBI): domain Eukaryota; kingdom Metazoa; phylum Cnidaria; class Anthozoa; order Scleractinia; family Caryophylliidae; genus Catalaphyllia; species Catalaphyllia jardinei. The sequence continues at coordinate 31,022,870 of CM042751.1, forward strand.
TTTAAGCGGTCATACCTTTGCTGTAGCTTGAAAGTCCCCTCAGAACTATACTGTACCAAAGGTTATTAACTGGCAAGGTAGTCTTGAGATACTTCCGATCATTCCGATTGGTTTTTTATTGGTTGGGATTTTGCCATACAGACCGTTTCTATGGAAACGGTCATAAGCCGAGTATTTTATGTTCGGTGCCATAAAACAAACTACTTCCTAACCTAGCTTGCTCGACCTTATTTCGAAATAAAAACAACAACAAAAATAAACAAGCAAAAACAAAAGACAATCAAGTAGAGAAACAAACAAATAAAAAAACACCGATATTTGAAAACCGAGGTCGTTCTCTGCCTAATATGGGCTCAGGGACATAGTATCAATATATTCTGTACACCTTCAATCACTTCTTTCCTTGGGTACATTCCCTTGCCTCATGTTTTAGAGTAGGACGACAGCCTGTTTGTCAATTTTATACTTATGGAACAAACTTTCTGTGTCAAACAGACAAAAGTCTAAAAAAGGAAAGTGAGTGCCCTTCACATAAAATAAACTCATTGCAGCAGCGACACTATATAAATAATATACCTACACTCCATCAATGTCGTGGTGCTGCTACTGGAATAAAACTATGTTACATAACCTTTCTTTCTCCTACTATACATTTTGGTGCACGTTTTATGCAGAATAAGTGACTGGAACTAAACTTTACGGTCGAAGGTTTTAGATGTGTGCCCGAACAAACATTACTTCTAAATCAGAACTAAACGTTAGTTCTAGCCACTAAATCTTTATGAAAATATTAATTTCAACTGAGCTATAACCTTCCCAAGGAATTGCAGTTTTTTTACCACCCTTTACATTACATAATCACTTGTGTGGTGTGCAAAAGGAGTGTATTTCCTCCACCCTGCACAGTTTTCTGGTCCCCCCTAAATTAAAACTCTGCCCTGTTTCCCACTTTATCTTAAAATAAAGCTTCTGTTTTTTCGTTCTCGAAAATACGCTCTTTCTACATGAGAATTATCACGTTCATTTCTCTGTTCTTTTTTTTTTTGCCTTACTTTATATCTACAATGAAAATTCTTTCTCTTTTCCCAGAAAATAAAACGCATCTTTTCAAAATCTCTGGGAGGATCTCTTGGAAATTCACAGACCTTACAGGTGCAGCACAAAGGTCGACAGTAGTTTGAGCGCTATTAAAAACCCCTGAAACTACGGAATGAACCTACAGACTGACAAATTCTTCAATAGAAGAAATAGGGAAAATTCTGCATTGCGAAAAGTAAGGATTAACTTCACCTACTATTCTCCTAAGTACTTTTCAGATAATGGCGCTGAAAGCTCAAAGCCACTGCTTTCATGGCTTAACAACTGTAGCTGCTAGGTTCCAACATGTGAGAAATTTCGGACGCCAACGGGCTTTGATGTTTGTTCCACCTGGGAGATTACATGCTAAAACTGGTACACTGGGTTGCCATGGCGAACAATCGCCGTCTCTCAAATAACTCCTTCCCTTTTGGTAGTGACGGTTAGTGCGTGTTTCACAAACTTCACAAAAGAGTGTCAATTTTACTGCAGCTTATCGTTAACTCGCTGCCAGGACATTAAAACTGAATGTCTCATCTTACAGTTTGACGTAAAGTAACTGACAGTAATTTAGTTTTTCTAGTTTCTGGTCACCTTTGTGAGGCAAACCGAGGTGGGCAGTTTATCAACATTTTGACCTGATCAGGAATAGTAAGAAATTTCTACACAGATGCAAGGAGAGTTTTGAAGCTGACCTTGGGAGTGATGAGAAAACCTTTTACACAATAGTCTGCTGGTCTTTAACATTGGCCCTGATAAAGCTGTCTCTTGGAGAATTTCTGGGGGGATCCTCGATTTTCTGCCATCTTTTAAGAACCGGAGATCCCTGAGAACTGCGGAACTGACTCCGGCGTAGCGACGGGGAACGTCTTAATCCCAAGGATGAGGAAGATCCCGCCAGGGTACTCTTAAATCCGGGAAGAGAAAGGAGGGGTGAATCCGAAGGGATGCCATTTGGTACTCGGGGTGGGCGGCGAGGTTTGTGGACTGGTTTCTGGGCTGCTTCTACCAGCCAATAAGTTGTCATGTTCCCTTTACCCTGATAAATTAAGGACAGTTTAACAATTAGATCATAAGTTCGCTATTTCTAATCGTGTGTTAGTCACTTATGGAAAATAGAAACAAAAAAGGGAACTGTCTAAGTGTAAATAAGTCTTTCAAAATCTTCTTCGCAGACAAGTCGTAAAACTGAAAGAACCGGCCGCCATTTTGTTAACAACCACTTACTGTCATATAACTCTCTATCTACAACAAAACAGATGGTGGGAAACAAAGCGTATAAGAGAACGGCACTTGTGATAGAGCGCTAGAGGACTGTGACAATGTTTAGTTCTCCCATTATTGACTATTCTTTGACAGAAAATAAACCGCGTGCGGGTTGGTCTCAAAAGGGAAATTATCCTTGATTTTGGGCTAACAAATTCATAAAATGTTACGTTTCGGACAGCAGTCCTTTAGATAATCGTTTTTTTCTGATGAGCGATGGTCAACTCGAACCCTTAAAAAAACTCATTTAAGTGTTAATAATAAAATTGGTGAAATTATGCGCGCGTTGTGTGGTTGGTTGATTGGTTGGCATGAAGTCTCATAACTAACATTTGTCTTAGGATGTGAAGATGACTGCTGGTGGAATTTCTGTATATTCATGTGGAGGCAGCGTGGCCGAGTGGTTAGGGCGCCGGACTTGAAATCCGGACGTCGCGGGTTCAAGTCCAACTCTGACCGCTTAGCTGGAGTTGTTTCTCGGTGGACCCTAGTTCAACTCCTCGGTCATGCTTGTAAATAGCCAACTGGTCTGCCTCCCGCCAGTTGGGATTCTTAAGCCTGTTATGTTCATTTGAAATATTTGTTTCCTTCAGTTTAAGTGGTATGCCTGTGAACTAGCTTGGTGTAGCTAAGTGCATGACCACTATAAACAGACATTTGACATTTTGACATTTTGACATTTGATTTTGATTTTGACATTTCATATTATTCACTGGTTATCATGTTTTAGTTGGTTATGTAAGACTCACCTTCAAGTATACCTCGCCTCTGTTTTCAACAATGAAGCCTCCCAAAGCTTCCAGTATTCTTTTTGTCACTTCACTGATGTGTATTCTTAGAGCTAAAAACAGTTGTAAGATTAATTAATCATTAAGAAGAAATGGAATTAATGAAAGGCCACTATTCAGGTGACAGGAATATGCTGTAAGCCCTAACACAACAATTTAAATAACGAATAAGCATTCGTAAATTTGGATACATCATTTTTAAGTACACTTTCATTTTAAGGTGAATAACAATAAAAATTACGTATAATCATTTCACCGAAAGATCTGAAACGATACTCGGATCCGATTTGTAATAAAAAGTCCAAGGTGTTTGGAAATTTGATGAAAAACTTAATTCCTGTGTGTTCAGATTACATATCAAACACTAGAGACCGTGTTCACCACATTTCCAAACACAGAGAAGAGAGCTGGAAATTTGCTGTCTTGAGTGTTTGATATATCTTCGCAATCGAAACTAAAACCAAGGAGAAAACGAAAAGATGAAATCGCAAAAATCTACACTTATAAAGATCAAACATTCAGACATTGTCACGTTCATGATTTCTGAGAAGGCTCTGCTGTGCCACAAAAAAGGATAAAAGTACTTAAAAACCATCTAAATGAACGTTTTGGATTCAGTACCTTCTCCATTTGATTCCATTCTTGAAGCAGTGTTGACTGTGTCACCAAATAAACAGTAACGAGGCATAGTAATGCCAACAACGCCAGCTACCACAGGACCTGAAGAAGAAAAACAATCAGTGTTCATAAAAAAGTTAGTTACAAGAAAGAGGAACCCCCTGAAAACCACCTCTAGGTGATTGGAGGCCTCCTCTTAAAATACTAATTAATAAATTATTTAATTAATTACAATCTATTATTTTAATTGGCTTACTGGTTGATGCAGATGCATCGATCAACTGAATGTCTGATTGAATTTTGTTTAAGAGGTTAGAACTGATCATTCACCTAAAAGGGGGCAGCCCACACTTACCACTGTGAATTCCAACGCGAAGCTTGAGTTTGTGTTCACTTTTGTGGCGAACCACAAAGTCCTTCTTCACAGCCTCGACCAGATGCAGTGCCATACGCGCTATCTCTCCCGCGTGCTGATGTCCATTCCTGATAGGTAATCCTGATACTACCATGTACGCATCACCAATTGTCTCCACCTGCCGGGCAGAAGGAGCGCACTAGAGTACAACACAAACAACGGCACAAAATTGGAGGTTGAACAAGCTTCGATGTTTAACGTTTATAGCGAAAATTTATGGTTATTCGTTTTAATGTTTAATTTTTGTGGAAAAACAACTACAGCGGAATTTATTTCTTCTTTTAGTGAAATAAAAGACATGCGGGAACGAACAACTATAAGAAATTTTAAGGCAAAAGGTACGTGTTTAAGCGACGCCAAGATATTTCGCTTGAATGAAATTTCTTTTACACAAAAATTCATCCGTTTGAGCATAGTGAATTCGTAACTATTATCCATTAAACAAATATGTTTTCAGTAAGAAGGTTTGTTTTAAAAACCTAATCTGCCGACGGAAATTATCCAAGACTTTATATTTAAACATTATGCACTAGATGCTTAAATAAATGTTGTGTCAAAAGAAATGGGTATTTTATGAAATCGCCATAAACTAACTTTAAAATAATTAAAGTAGCTATTTTCACGTAGTCCGAGACAACAAGCTTATTATTGCATTGTCAAAAAAGAAATCCCTAATATCTTTTCATACCTTTAAATGCCCTAAGACTTTTAAGTCACGATAAAACGTTGAATTAAGACAAACTTTAAACCAAAACCACCAGCTATTCTTATTTGCAAATAGTTGTCAAAGTGTAAGCGTTAGTTCAGTTAGCTTTTATTGTATTACGTTTTAACCATGGTTCTTCTTTATATGTTATTTAGGTTTGTTAGGTATTATGCTTCTCAGGTATGTTAGGGTTATTCAGAAGAGGTACAACAAATTAATAACAATTTTTACAAAAATAAACAGCTGTACAGAATCTTTTTTTAAGAGTTAAAGTGAAAACAGCCAGGTGTTACCGTTTTTATTTGAATATGTTTTCTTGCCTTTTTTTTCTCTTTTTATTTAAATTGAGTGCAGATTGGTCGATTGAAATTATCAAGCGTTATATCAAGCTTTATTTGTAAAAACCTTATGTCCAACCTCCTTAAAAATAGCGATAATCAAGTAATGGGGAAGAGAATCTTTTGCCTGTAGCCTTGCCTTTCGTTTAGTAACGAAATGTAGTCTTCCAGATGACCAGCGAGAACGCATACCAAGTTTTTGGCCAGTTCTTTTTTGTTGTTGCAAAGATTCACGTTGCCAGTTTTACAACATTTTTTTCTCAGTCGTATCCGATGAAATGACTCAAACGTGTCTATTTTCAGAGAAGAAAACGCGCTGTTGAAAACTTGGAGTGTAATTAATTGACTGCATTTACTCCAAGGAATTCAGTTACAGTGTAACGATAAAAGTGATATCTCACCTTGTAAACATCATATTCACTTATGATGTCATCAAATAAGGTGTACAAATCATTTAAGAGAGTGACAACCTGTGGGAAAAATGTGAAAATACTGAGTACACGTAACGTCTTTGGATTCAACATCTATTGAAAAAAATTTCAAAAGTAAATCTGACTTTAGAGCGGAGAAGAAGAAAAGTAGTGTGATGATCTGCTGCAGTCTTATGATAACCTTGTCCGCTAACAATAAAACAAAGTTTGAAAATGAGTCCAAAGCATTTCGCAACGACTTAAAAGCTACATGCCTTTTTGCAGAAAGTGATTAGTCACTCACTGACACGAAAGCCCCACAAAATAGCTTCGGAGTTCTACCAATAGATCTCAAAATCATAACCTTCCGCATCTTTGCGTACGTTCGACCAGTCAGCTACTGGGAGACTCGCCAAGTAGCTTGTGTCATAACCTCTTACGCAGAAGCTCTTTGAGTTCGTGACGCAATCGTCCTGCCCCCACGTTCGTGGCGTAGGAAGATTGCGTGAAGAACTGTGTAGGAACGCTACTTGTGATACTAATTAATCAACTTGATTAACAACTTTGAGGTTTTAAATAGTTGTAAATATAATTTTAAAACTTATCACTGCAGTGCTAAACGGCCGGACAAAAATTGTAATTTACTTACCTGAAGTGGAGTACTTTCTGCGGAAAGCTCAGTAAATCCAACAATGTCGCTGAAATAAATGGACACTTCATGGAAACTTTCTGCCTCAACTGCCTTCCCTCTCTTAAGCTGCTCTGCTACGGGTCTGACAAACAGAATGGAGGACAGTCAAAACGGTAATGATTCTCTCTCATTGGCCTCTTCTCGGTCTATATTCTATTTCATTTCTCGTTTGCATCAAACAACCACTGAGAAGAGGAGAGAGTTAATGATACTTGGCATGATGGGTCAGGCTGGACTTTACTGGTGGCTGTCATAAAATGTTGAGTTTTCTTTCCAGCCATAAATGCTGAAGAAATTAAAATTCATATTCGTCACCACTTCATGTCACCATCGTCACGAAAAGCGCAGAATATAACGGGAATCCGATATCAAAAACCTTCTGGCAGAAGCACACGACGAAAGAAATTTTCACGTGCGTACCTTTTTTAAGGGTAGGCCATCATTTAATCTGAACGGACGGTTTTCAAAGGTTCCTTGATCATCGGGCCCCGGTTGTTCAAAGGCTGGATAACGCTATCCACTGGATAAATCCCTATCCAGCGGATAGCGTGGTTTGTTTTGTTAAAACTTATCCACTGGATAGCGATTTATCCGGTAGATAACTTTATCCAGCTTTCTGACAACCGGGGCCAGCACGGTAATCAACGTTTCGTCGCTGATCCTACCTTGGTAACATTCTTTCCAAAAGTGCGTCAGTCTTCTTTTTCTCCTCGATCAGCTGACCAGTTCTTTCAATGACCAGCTCTTCCAGATTATCGGCATACTTTTCCATCATGTAAACCACATTGTCAAAAATGTTTGTTTTCCTTCGCAAAAATAGGAACGAAAATAAAAAAAAGATCAACGTCTCAACTTCTCTCGTCTTATGAAAACAATTTTCTGTTTTCTGTTCCTCTATCACTCCACTCTTAGAATCATCAATTGAAGTCCAACGACCGAAATATTAGGATCTCTTACCAATTCTCTTACATTGTGCTCTAACTGTTACGAGACTTTACTGTTTCAACGTGTGCGGGCTTCTCTATTCTATCTAATCTCGATAGCAAATATAAGGCAACAGGACTCGGTTTGAAACAGAGGCTCGGTTGAATGATTGGTAAGCAATACAATCTGATTTTGTGGCGACAATTTGATATCGGTTTGTAAACCTGACTCACATTCCATTGTTGGTTAAAATTTTGTTTACAATCTTCTTAATCTCGTGGAAGTCTGGGCGTAGGTCCGGACTCTCTTCCCAACATTGTTTCATAAGTTCCCGGATTTCTTCAACCCCAGTGATCAGCTCTGACACGGTCGGACGGAATGGTGGGAATTCACCGATCTGTACTCTGCTCACAATTTCTGAGGAGTTCAAAAGCAAACTTAGATATTAAACTTTGTAAAATTGGTTGTCGACTTTGTGTTGTGTAAAGTAGATTCCATGTCATGTACCATCAGCGTTACATCAACAACAGCAAAATGAATAGAAAAAACAACAGGAACACGAACAAGAACAAAAACGAGCGCAAAAAAACCTGGACAAAAATGCGTTAGAAAGAAAAGATTTCTAACCCTTTGGATCCATGTAGCTTGAGCTGTAGGGACCTTCACGCGTGTGAAACTCTTGCAAGATAATGGCAAAGCTGTAAACATCACCTTTCTGAGTACCTCTGGCAGGACGGTTTGGAAGACGAAGAATCTCGGGTGCAACCCATAGAAGGTCTAGAACCCGACAAGAAATTCAAGATAAAATTTAATGATATCATCAAGTGCAATCGAACCCGTCCTTAGTCACCACCTGTAAGCAAACACGTAATCGTGCTCAGTGGCATAATTCTCTCCATACCATGCACACCCTAGTACGCGCACACTTTACAAAACCCAAAGTTCTCCCCCTTACGACAGGTTCCAACGTAAAAAAAAACGATAAACAAATAAACAAATGAATAAATAGATAAATGAAATAATTTAGGAACTACCTCTGTAGTAGGCATATTCTGATGGATATGTCTTTCTCTGTTTTTCTTTAAAGGTAGGGAGCCCGTAATCTGCAATTTTAAGCACCCAGCGGCTATCCACAAGACAGTTAGGAGACTTAAGATCTCCATGCGACTTGATGTCTGTACTCTGGATATAACACATACCCTGCACAAGGAGAAAAAGCCGCAAATGTAAATAACATGTAATACCTCATTAGCTTTAATTCACCAACCGAAGAAGGAGCCGTGTCAGTGCTCCCAAATGCTTTCTGAATTAACAGAGAATTTACTCGTTATATTCAGTTCCTCAATTGATCTACATAGCTTTTCATTGAAGAAATTTTTTGAAAACAATTGAGACGGTAATAAAAAATGTGATAAACACTGTCTCTTGTGTTAGATATATTCTTCATATTCCTTGTGCTCAAATATATAGTAAAAATGCAGATGCACAATTAAACAGGTCAGAATAATTGAGGCTTATAATAGATTGCTCGAAGTGAAATTAGTCCTTGCATAACTTAACAAACCTTCACTATATCCGACACCAGGGAAGCAATGAACATGTGATCCAATTTAACATCCTCGTTTTCCAAAATATCCTGCAGTGGAAAAAGAGTATATTTGTTAGCTAAGGAACCAAAGAAAGTCGCTTTAATAAAAGATCGGTTTGCTCCCAATCAAAGTACCGGAGCTAACAGCTCAACAAGAGACAGGACATCGTGCAAGTAACCCAATAGCCTGTGCAGAAGTCATTTCCCTTACTAGGGTGAGCAGCTCAGTAGTCGGAAATTCCTGACGAAGTACAAAATTTTGTTCCCTTTCACTCCGACTTCGTGCGTTTTCTGTGTTCTTGGGAAGGAAACGGCAGTTTCGGTTTGTAATTCGGAGGTCTTAATCATGTTAAGATCAAATTCAGGTGACACCCTGACTTTTTTATTGTAGCTTTCTCCTTTACAATTGTAAACACAGCTCTAATGATCATGTATCCATTTCAAACTTAAAGAACCAACCCATAAACAACTTCACTCATTTGCATCACTCGACAGAATGATTAATTTAAATTATAAAAACGTTCTCTGGCTAAAAAAGGTTAAAAAACAATCATAAGCTTTCGGCTATCGGCTTTTCGGCTATCAGTCTACAGCCTTTATTCGTTAAAGGCTGTAGACTGATAGCCGAAAGCTTATGATTGTTTTTTAACCTTGTCTTATCCTGGTTACAGTTCTAGAATGATTAATGTTGGAGAAAATGTTGACAAGCACTCATGCTCAATCCTGACTTACTTGAAGACTTCCTTTAGAGCAGTACTGAGAAATAATGCAGATGTTTGGCGAGTCCACACATGCACCAATAAACGGGTTCAGGTTATCGTGTCTCAGGTCTCGCATCTAAAAACAAAGGAAGAAAAATGGTTTTGCGTCTAAGCGAACACAACTCCCGTTGCACGCACTCAATTCTTCCCGCGCTAATGACACAATTAAGTTTCCACTTAAGGAGGCATGAAAGGGTTTTTCGCTGCTGAAGTGTTTGTGAAACGATGGAAGATTACAAAGAAGGATGTTTAATGGTGTGGGCAAACTATGTCTCATTGCAACTCTATTACTGGGCTATACTTTGAGGGTACTTGTGACGTCATATCAGTTACCAAGGCAACGCACAAGGTTCACAAAAACATACACTAAATTTCAGTTTTTGTAAATTATCTGAAAAACTAATTCGGCGACCCACCATTTTTATTCCTTTATTGGAAAGTTGCCTAAATTCTGTAACTTTTAAGACAGTATGGAAAAAATCTATCTAGTAGAATAAAACATATTTAAAGAAAATGCGATTCATGGTTTACAGAAAATTCTACTGGACAATTTTCCCGAAACTTTAATAATTGAAGTGCCATCGTGAATGGTGCCTGCATACAAAGAATCAAGATAGGTCTACGAGAAAATTTTCGAGCTATAAACAAATGTTTTCCGCAGCTTTTATTTCCGATTCGCGCGATTTTGCGCAAAATTTAACTTCGGTGTGCTTGTTTTGATTCATTCAGCTGACGCGTGCATCTTAGTTATAGCGTGTGTAGATAGCGCGCGCGCGCGTGCAGCTTAAAACCCTTTCGAGCCTCCTTAAAAAAATTCCAGTCTGATTACGAAGTTTTATGTATACATATATGTAGTGTATCTTGTTGGTTGATGCTAGCGCGCAAACATGAAACGCGAACGATAGCTTTCATTTTTAGCATTCTCACTTCGTCACCGAGACAACGAGAAAAAACAGTAATCAATTGGCCAACAGTTAAGTGAAGATTAAGAAATAGTAACGTTTTCTTTAGCATTCTGGTCAGTACTTCCGAAAACAACAACTAGTGACTGACTATCCGCGCTTTGAACAGGGTAAATAACAATATTTTGCAAGTGTTATTGCATCCTTATAGCTTCCACCGAATGCTGTTTTTTGTCAATTGTGAAACGTACCTGTTTGAGTTCCATTAACACAGTTCGAGTTAGATCTATACTCTTCTTAGCCAGCCGTTTGACTGCTACCAAGTTTCCCTGAGAACAAACAAAGAAGAAAGAGCAAATTAAAAATGATCTCACTCATGACACCCTATTTTTGACATACTTTTAAGTGTTGGCATAAATTAATAAATTAATCAGGTATTGTCTTTAATTAATCAGTTAGTTAATTTTTAAGCCACATAATTGCTAAAAGAAAAAATGTAAGGGGTCAATGAGAGATACCTTGTAAACTGCAACGGCCGTGTATTTCATAACCTCATCCTCGTCTTCAAGAAGAGGCTCAAACATATCAGGATCATTCTCTTTCTGTTTCAGGGAGAATAGATTTATAGCGTGAGATTTAAATCATTAATATTAGTTAAATGATGAATTTATTAACTGACTGATTGACTAACTGATTGGTAGATAACATTATAACAAAGCCAATGAATTCGTGCGATATCAACCAACAGCACCATGCACAGCGTGCATTCATAACTCAACAGACGCCGTTGGTCCATAAAAATCAGTGACTCGCGCATACTGACGCACGAGCCAGATTTATTCTCACTCGCTTTCAGCAAGAAAAATTAATTGGTTGACGAAAATGATTGACAATTTTCTAGCCCTTCAAATCTGTGTCAAAGACAGTGAAAATGGAGCAATGGGAGTTTGTTTCTCCGTACTACGTGTAGCAGAGAACAAAGAAGAGAAGCTTGCAAGGGTTCTCGCAAGGCTATAATCTAAGGAGCATCTACGAGAACGATCTGATTTATATCCAGCATATGAATTCCAGTGAATGCGGACAAGGCACAAAATGACCCTGAGCAAGCGGTAATCAACAATGGCGGTACACAGGCTTGTGTCTGGTATAATAAAAACTTTTTCTAAGTGAATCTAAGTACCAAGCCATGGTCATTTCAAGCGATACTTCTCGGCAGCATGATTAAGTTGACTCCTTTACAGTACGGCCTTTGGAAGAACTCAATTTATCGACTTATCCTTAATTATGCAATGAAAAGGCGAAAGCTGATCTCAATCAAGGCGAATTTGAGTACACAGAAAACAGCCATATTACCATATCTAACGTACTGTAACCTTGTAGGGCACTTCTGTAATGGCTCTGATAAGAAAAAACTTGAGCGGGTTAATGAACTTGATTTTACCAGCTGTATTTTGTGACAGCAGACCTTCATCAGTAGCGAGTCACTTTCTCCGTGGATGTATGACACGTATGACAAGCCTTCGTTCAGTGAGTTTTTACAGTGATAGTTTTGACAGTGATAAGCCGATTGATTGATTGATTGATTGATTGATTCAGTGATTGAGTAATTCAGTAATTGAGTGAGTGAGTGAGTAAGTGAGTGCGCGCATGCATGCGTACGTGAGTGCGTGAGTGCGTGAGTGAGTGAGCGAGCGAGCGAGCGAGTGAGCGAGCGAGTGTGTGAGTGAGTGAGTGAGTGAGTGAGTGAGTGAGTGAGTGAGTGAGTGAGTGAGTGAGTGAGTGAGTGAGTGAGTGAGTGAGTGAGTG
>CM042751.1:31043412-31055893 GCA_022496165.2 Catalaphyllia jardinei
AAGAAAAAATCTAAAGTAAAGCAACATAAAATTCTTTAACGATTTGACTATTTATTGTAGACACAACGTAGTCGCAAGCATCACAAAGAACAAGTTGAGATTTCATTGTTTTGTACTGGACGTTTGATTGGCTGGATTTGAAAAAGATTGATTCAATTGTTTCGGTTCTGCCATCTGATTGGTTTTCACTGTCTGGGTGGCCCCGGTTTCAGTAAACGCACTGTAAACGGACTGGCCGCTTAGTAGAGGTAAAAACAATAAAAAAAGCCCTCATGAGGGTCTTGATTGCCGGCCACCTAGTACTGTAGGCGAAGCCCTTTAATAGGGGTTCGACCTTATCTTTGGCTGTTCCCTACATATGCCCAGTTCCACATGATTATCGGAAAGAGAGAGAGTGAGTGCGTGAGTGCGTGAGTGCGTGAGAGTGAGTGAGTGAGTGAGTGAGTGAGTCAATGAGTGAGTGAGTGAGTCAGTGAGAGAGTGAGTTGAGTCAGTGAGTCAGTGAGTCAGTGAGTGAGTGAGTGAGTGAGTGAGTGGGTGAGTGATTCAGTGATTGAGTGAGTGAGTGAGTGAGTGAGTGAAAATTGTTGTTGTCGCTGCTGTTGCTGTCGTGTTATTGCCCTAATTAACGTCGGGAAGCTGTTGTCGATTAATACAACCCATTACAACAAGAAAAAGATTGAACAAGAAATTTTCACCTTCTCCCTTGGGTTCGATACAAAGTTCTCCATGGAAACCACATTCCGGGGAGTCCCGTGGGGGACCGGTTCGTCCGCCAGGCCAGTGAATAGTCACGTTAGGCCATCGGATGAAAACCTGCTCTCCTTCGTTAGTTTCATTGTCAAACATGATTTGGAAATCTCCAACAGGAACCATCTCGGGGTCACCCGGATTGTCCGCTGTAAAACAGAAAAAACGGAGTAAGTAAGGTCAAACCTCTCTTTACACCTCTCCTTACGGACACCTCACCATGCATACACATGCGGTGTTGATAGCGTAGATCATCTGGCATGAAGTCTTTTAAATTTCTTCAACTAATGAAACTATTCGATGGAGACATGTTTACCTTCATTTGAATCACTCTAAGGTCAATATCTGTTTTTATTATATGGCTTGCTCCGCAAGCGGGCAAGATCAATCAAATTCTGCGCTGTGATTGGCTACCCAAGGGGGCATGATGGAGCTCTCTGGCCCGCTGGACCACCCGCCGTGTCCCGCACGAAAAATTTCCCCGAAAGCCTTTGTTGACCAAGCTTGTTCGGTCAAGATGGCTGGATATTGGCCGCGTTCTTTCTTTCTCCGTCTCGGTCCATAAACACGCAATAAAAGAACTTGGCCAATATCCAGCCATCTCGACCTACACTTAGCATGTCATATGTTCGTTATGGCGTGGTAACGTTTTAGAGGCCAAATTCAAATATTTCAATGGGAGCCCAATCCCCGAGAACATAACAAAAACAATTATTTGGCTTACGCATTGCCTGCATGTCCAATAAAGTCAAGTTAAACTCTGCATCCCCATTCATATCAAAATGAATCTTGTAACCTAGAATACCTAAAAACAAAACATTAACAATTTCAGTAATTGATCTAAAATTGTCCATGATTTCCGGCTTTGGCTATGACTTTTTTTGCTCACTATTTTTGTCTTCCCTATCTACTTTTTGATTAAAGAAACTGCTAAATGTTACACGCAGGCATCTGAACCAGCACTGAGAGTCACCATGAGTAATTGTTTGTATCTAAGTACCTGGTTCTTTTTTTTTTCAGCCTGAGAACGGCATGTATTAACGGGTTTGCGTTGTACGGCGTCTGCGGAACTATTTTTTGCCCGTCTTGGAGTAGTTTCCCCTTTGAGTGTTCTAAGTAATTTCAGGAGCAATAATCGATTATGGCTCCTTGTAATTTGCTTTTGATATGTTTTTCGTTGCCAAAAGCGATTGTCTAAAAAAACATCTGCCAGTGTGTGCTAAGTCATCCAATCAGATGTAAAACCTACACAGCACTACATGCATTTGATTGGTTCAACAGTTGGTCTACCCCTTTGCTACAGGGTAGAGTGCTGATTTGTTTTTGGTTTTATGACACTCAATTGAAAAGCGTCCTATTAATGTGGTCGGATATGAGTTAGGCTGTCACTTAAGAAATTTGCAATCATCAGCTCCAAAGTAGTTGCGGTCCCTTACGAGAGGTGGTCGTTAAAATAAAGTATCTGTACTATAGCGATCCAACTTGCAAGTTTTTAATTTAGTAGTTTTGAAAACTGTAGCCAGCGCCGTAGCTAGTAACTGGCAAACCGAGGCACTTGCCTCGGTAATTTGTTTTTCGTTTTTATTGTTTATAGTCGTCATAAACACCCTAAATACCTAGGAAGAGAATTTAACCACGGGCACTGCCTCAGTCAAAATTCTTTCATGGACATTGCCTCCAGCTCAGTCTTTTCTGGCTACGGCCCTGGTAGCTACAAGCATTCACTTACAAAAAGTGGTCCCACATGAAGCTTCTACTGTATCACTTGCCGCCGACACATAACAGTTCACGCTTTAGAAAGTTATTTTACCAACTCATAAGTCAGTCGGTGGCTGCCTATTTTGTAAAACTTCTCCTTTGCGCTAAAAGATCCTACCTGAAAAGCCACAAAGCTACTCACTGTCGTATTGAATGTCCTGTAGTTTCTCTGCAATGTTTTTCCCTGTGTTAGACTGATTCTTTGCCATTGTTTTGTTCAGAGCAAATGCAAACTGGTATACAGCATCGTAAAGATAAGCTCCATAAATCGGTGGCTATAGAAAAAGATAAATGAATACATGTATTAACCCACTTTTACGAGTACTGTTGTATAATATGTGGGACACAAGACCTCGATCAGCCGTCGGACTATTGATGATGATGCTGATGATGATGATGCTGCTGCTGCTGCTGATGATGATGACGATAATGATGATGATTATGATGATAGTGGTGGTGGTGATAATGATGATGACGATGACGATATCGAGGGGAGGCGATGGAGGTGGGGGATGGGGAAGGATAGGGAACTGAAATCCCCTTAACTTTATCTTGTCTCACAAAAATCACTTACTTTAGTTTTGTTAGCTGGAAAATTGGAGTTGCCTTCCCAAAGGTAGCCCTCGTACACTCTGCTGTAGAATGGGGGATCACGAGACCGTTTTTTCAGCTCTGCTGTAAAGTTGAGGTAGCTTTCTGAAGAAGGACTTTTGATAGCTAACACAAAGGCGGCTTCGAAAGCCTTTTTCACGTGATGATAACGATTTAGGGATGTTGCGTATCTACTGAAAAACCATTTAAAGGTGCGTTTAGTGTAGCCGGACATCTCACTTTGATCCAGTACAAACATGATGAAAGCGTAATCACCATCTGTCATTCCCTCGTCGTAAGCCTGAAGCATTCCTTCCCTGGCCATGTGGAAGGAGCATACAAAAATCACAACTGTTGGGAACAAAAAATAGAAAAGTTGAGTGATAACTGAGCGTTAGTGATTGTAGCGGTACAGTAGCATACCCGCGTAGCTTAAATCAATTCAGTAAATACTAGCTCGGTTTCGTGAATTTGAAAAATAAATTCACGTTCATCGCTATCCAATATCTGAACACAGCACCATGTTTGCGGGTGCCTAGACACCAGTGTTCGGGTTCCAAAAGTAAATTAACACAGTTTAGTGTTAACGCCTGGTGCTGGTCTCGATACCCATACCCAGAGGTAGAGGCAGTGAAAGCTACAGCGATTTAACAAATTGAACTAGAAGTGACATCATAAGATGTTCAAAACTCAAGTGGAACCACAGGCCCCTGGAATCCTGTAGTAGCTAAAGCTGAAATTAAGGTTGTTTTTAGCTGGCCATACTCTTGCTATGATAAGCGAGTAAATGTTTCACGAAAATGATAAGAGCGTGTTCCTCGTACTCATCTGAAACTTTTGAACATTTTATGACGCCATCTGTCAGAGAAATATGCCTGACTACTTGATATTGGAGTAGAGTGCGCATAATATACTTTTTCCTGCGAACCCCGTCTACCCAACTAAATTTACAAACAAATGTATGGAATATCACGAAAATGAACTGAGTGTCTTCTAGCCCAAGCTCCATCCTTCAAACTTGGTGAATATAATCTTCTACCTAGTATTTTAACTTTTTGATTCACAAATTGTGTAAAATTTTGTAAAAAACGTGGAGTTAAAAATGCAGCCATTCTCTATAAGGCAGCAACATCAAAGTTAAAACGTACTTCGAGCTTCTTGTTTAATCTTTCTAAAGATGTCCCTGTAAAAATCGGTGTGGTTTTGTGGTCTGTAGAGTCCCGAATGATGTGATAAAAGCTCTTGTGCCACAGTGATTCCTTTGGCTCTCAATCGTTTCACCATATTATTCTTAATTTCAATCCATTTCGTTACGTTCTCGTAGATGATTGCCACCCTTTTCCAGTTGAAATATTTGAGGAGTGAAAGTAGACTCGGTGTAAGTTTAGTGTCAATAGCGAACGTGCGGCTGAAGGTCGGGTATAACTTCTTGTATGAGACCTCGGGGTTGCTGCACATCTGTTTTGATAGAAAAAAATAATTACAAATTAGTGGAAAAGTAGGGATTAAAAAATTCAGATGTTATCTTCCAATTCCCGATACAAATATTACTGTAATCTAAATCATTGTCCTGGATAAAATGAAGGCACTATGGTTGCTTATCTCTTTGCTTTTACCTTCCGTTATAAATTGAATTTTAAAGGAGGTTTATCTTCGCTTGAATGTTATCATCGTTAATAGAGGGGAACGGTCATGAAAACCGATGGATTTCTTTTGCTGTATAACAAATACAATACACATTTCACAGCTTTCATCCCAAATAGACCCTTCTCCACTGAAAATGGCGGCCGAAATTTCAAATAAGTCAAAGTTAAAAACGTATACCAGCACTAGGGAGAACACCTTTAGTTTAGTAACCCTGCAAAGTTTCAGCATTTCAGGTGTAATATCAGCTGAGAAAATGTAAGTTGAAAATTGAACTAGACGCTCTAAGAGCGTTAACTCGGGCTTCGTACCGCAGTACCAAATCGACTTTACGAGTAGCTGGACGCGTAGTGAACACAATAAACACAGTAAAATAATCAGGATATTTTCCGCTGAGGTATTTTCTACTCAAGTTGCTTCGTTGAGTATCCTCCTATAAACAAGTTGTAAGTTTAAACCATTTTGGTTCAAGAATCAAGCACAGCTGTGTTACGCATTTATGGAGAACTTGTTCGCAAAGAATTTTCCAGGTCTTTTTGAACTAACGGCGATTACTATGCTAGCAGAAATTGTAGGAGGTTCGTTTACTTCTCGTGGGCGACCCGAGTGAATCAATGCAGCCAAACATCATATCTCCTTGGAGAGCGATGGCTTTGCCAAAACAACAGTCCAATGAGGTGTCAATTTACATTGCACATATTTGCATAAACTTTCAAGTTTAGGAGTATGTTTTAAAAGGGACTCGTTCATAAGGGAAGATGCGGCATTCTGTTTTGTTTGGTTTCGTACTCAACTAGTTCGTGTCACGCAACAGGATTTCTACAAGGATTGGCAAAATTTCCAAGACTGCTAAGTACGTGTACATTTGAACTACTAGTGAAATAAATTTGGCTTAACTATCGTCAATGCAGATTTTTTTAGAACTACAGTGGCAAGAACCTCCATAATCCGGCACAATTCCCCACACAATTGAAGTTTTTATAATAATAATATAATAACACAATGCAGTTTTTTCTACGCCCCACTAGAAAGCCAACCAACTCGGAGGTAAGATATTTAATTCAAGTAACCGAAAGTCTTATCTTTAAAAACTTGGAGATCAACAGATTTTGTGCGAAGCTACGAGTCCAAAAACGTTTTCGTATTTAGTTCGTTTTATTGCAATATGATTTGGTTTACTGCAATGATCTAAATATTAAATGAATAGCAAAAGCCACATGCGATCGGCTCAGTTGTTATCCCACGAGAACGTTTGGAGCATGAGCTTACCTGGCTCGCTTTGAAGAATATAACTCGAGGACCAACCCTTTCGGAATTGTATGTGAGATGAACGTATATGGCGCGATACTTGCCAAACTTTGAAAACAACGAATTCAAGCGAGCAACGTCGCGTTTCTCGTCCCCAGTTTCCGCGGTCTACGCATGGAACGCCTGGAACCATGACCCCCTTTTTGACGAGGGAAAACGGTTGCATTTTCTGACTCGGGCTTTCCGTATACGGAAGCCCGAGTAAAAAGTTAGAGATGTTTGTATGACTGGGGGTATAATGCATACCCCCAGTCGTACAAGCGTCTGTAAATTTTCCAATTTTCAACTTACCTTTTCTCAGCTGATATGACACCTGAAATGCTGAAACTTTGCAGTTTTACTTAAGTAAAGCTGCTCTTTCTAGTGCTGGTATACGTTTTTAATTTTAGCTAATTTTAACTCATTTGAATTTTCCGCCGTCATTATGGAGAAGGGTCTATTCCACCAGAAGCTAGTTTCCTTTTTTAAAATTACTATAAAAACCCGTTTCAACGACAACCTTTTGCTTCTGGCAACATGCTTGTTTATTGAAACATTGACTTATGTGAACTATCAGAATTTCCTCATCAACCCGATTAAAATGCAACTTCGGAAATTTACCATTGTGTGAAGTGCTGATGTTGTGATCAGTTGTGTAATTCTCTCCTTATCACACAATCGACTTTGAATGAGTTTGAATTTGTACAAGTTTCCGGACGAAAGCTAATCAGTGAGCGTCGCTTGACATAATAATATAAAAAGCAGAATATAAGACTAAAAATTATACAAAGACCTAAGGTAATGTCTGAGCCAGTCTACTGATAAGTAAAAGCATTTATTTACTTTTCCGGTGCTAGCTCTGAACCTTCGAATTAAAACAGTGAAACAAAATACAAGCGATAAAAACCCTTGGGTCATTTTTCTGCCGCCTGACGGAAGAAAATTTGCCTGACGACGAAATCTACATGTTTTAATAAGGAAAAATGAAAAATGAAATCGCTCGTTTAAAAGTTAAATTAAATCAAGTTGAAGAAACCGCTGTGAACGACGAACTAATATGTAAGAACCAGTCGAGGAGAGGAAAAACTAAAAAAGAATAGATTTAACCTTGTTTTAATTTTCCTTAATGCAAATGACAACGTTTTAGCCAATGGTGCTACAGCGGGCGTGAAAAAGACATCATAATTATTAGTTCTAAAAATCCAGATGTTCAGCTTTATTTATTGCAAACTTTAAAATACCCTATTTGCACACTTAAGAAAGGTTTATTGCAATACACTGAAGTAGAACGTAACCAAAACTAAAGCGGCATAATAAACTGTGAAAATTAAAAACGTGTCGAAAAAAAAACCTGCCTGAAACATTGTCAAGAATGAACAAGACCGAAATTCATCTGTTGCATGACAATGGCCATGGCTCCAAGTTCTCAGAACTCACGATTAGAGAAATGCATGGATCCAACAAGAACAGTTAATATTCTAACCTAACGACAGAACATTTTGAATGTTTTGCGATGTTTATTGTTTTAAGCAAAAAATGTTTTAGGGATAGAATGTGAATTTTAATTCAATGACAAATCCGACAAAAAAATGATACAAAACGAAAGAATGCCATTTTTTTCTAATTTTGCGGTATTATGAACCGTTACAGACAGGCACGTAATATTTGAGATAAACTGAAAACAAACATGGCAACACTAAAAATCTCATTACGAAAATTTAGCAGCTTGTACAACAAAGAAAATAGGACTTTTGGTCCTCGTGCGTACTGGTTCAAACGTGATTAAACTATATTAAAGATGTCTTCATTCCCCTAACTCCAGCAGTTAACACAAGCACGCATTCGAATGAATTATCACACACAACTAATAACTGGGCTACTTACATATGATATCATGGTCTTGTTAAACGACGCGGCCATCCTGGCGGATGTGTTACAACTACATCCCGGGCCGATAAATGCCGTAACGCCTTCATTCAGTTGCCAAACGATCGATTGTAGTGTCTGAAACTCTTCGCAGCGCGTATCGTTCCAGATAAATGTAACATTTTGACCAGGTAACAGGTCCGGCCTTCGGTTTATATCGTCTACGGCGATGCTCATGGCCGAGGCATAGAACTCACCGCGATTGTACGAGTTACTAATTGAAGCGGTCTGCTTGAACGGTATTAGAAGACCAAGCTTAACTTCTCCGGTGGTGGGCGAAGGAACGTAAACAAGAACAACCAAACCAAGGAGCAATCTGAAAGGCCTGACAGCCATATTTCCAAGAAACTGTTAACTCAATCACAAACAACCATAGCTTGCGCCAGCGGAACTCGCCGGATTTAAAGTCACGGAAGTAAACCGTCCGTGTGCTGGATTTAGGCTTAAAATGAAATTAATTTCGTTGAATCTTCCGGGTGTTATCTTCTTCAAAATGGCAATAGTGTTATCGACAGCACACTGCCAATGCGTTTGGCTACTAAAGTTCAAACGTAAAGGTAATCAAGGTGATTGTTTCTTTATCTTTTCTTCTAAAAATCTAACCCTTCCGAGGCTTTGAACTTTCCAAATTCGCTTTAGTATTCCTCAGATGTTCACCTGCGAAAAGGGAAAAAATTAAAATAATTAACGACATAAAAATAGTGCCTTAAAAAAAAGCGGCTCATGGAAAACATAATTTGAAAATTATACCCCAAGCACATGTTAATTATGTTAACTATTTTGAAGGCACTCGCCGCCCACGTAACACTCTTTCTTAAGCAGTTTATAACATGAATTATTATGACGATGCGATGATTCTGAGATCATTGCTATGAAGAAACCATTACTGGGCATATTGTGATGGTTATACTGTTTTGATTCTTGTTTATAGATAATTACTTTTGACGCTTAATAAAATAAGACTTGTAAAGAATATTGATAACGATAAAACATATCAAATGATTGGTCGATATATTTTATTATTATTATACGACAAGCAGATGGTTTGCATATGATGTCGATCAAAGTAAGCAAATTTCGATCCATTTTAAGAGGAAAAGTCCACAAAATGGCGACTTTGTTTCCATATGATATTTAATGCAAGGAATTAACAACACAAGAGAGATTACGTTTGACGCTTTTATTGCTTGATTTGTCGACATATTTAGCTGATATGTTTTTGATTTTTGAATACATGATATTTGTAGCGTGTATTGGGAAATTTCTTTTCAAAAAAGTGGGCCTTCTGAGAAAGAAAAACAACAAAGTAGGGGTTCACTCTCCTGTTGATCCTGCTGAACTCAACGCTCAAACAAAGATTTGATAAGAAAAACAAAGTTTACAAGAATTTAAAATGGACAACCATTTATGAGAAAAAAAAACAATAATTTCATAGCGAGAAATTCTATGGCCTGTCTCTTTTAGTATGCGTGAGAAAGTTCTCAGTTCTTGTCAAATAATCAAAGTCTAGTCCCAGGCCCCACCATGTGACGGTATACACTTAATTGTCGGTCCTGAGGGATACAGAAAGTTTTGTTGTTTTTTTTGTTGTATAGTATTCTGTGTATTGAGCAAAATAAACTAGATGTTGTTATTGTTGTTTGTTGTAGAATAGCTGGAGGCAATGGCTAAAACTAAAGCTGCTTGGTGGGCGACGATTTAACAGATCAAATGACACCTTCTTTCACTTCTAATCAAATTTTCCCTGACTTGGCATTTATTTAAATGTTTCTGAACATAAGAAATTCTATAGACAGCTCAGTGACCCTAAAATGAGACATGATGAATGCAGCCATAACACTACTGGAAAAAATAATCTGAATTTTCTTTCCATTAGTGTTATGGCTGCATTCGCATCTATCATCATTTTCACCGCTGTTTGTGTTATTTTCTTAATCCGGACATCTATTATTATGGTATACCTAAAACAGACTTCCGTAAAATGCGAAGAGTCGTTGTGAAGACATTTTCAAAGATAAAATCCATGTCGGGTTACATTTTTGAGGCAGGCGCCATGGATCAGAAGAAAAATTCACTTTTTAAGTTCGAAATTATTTAGAAATTGTTTTTATTGCATAGCTGGAGTTTACTGAATCTAATCTGTTCTTCTCCGGCGCGCAATTAAGCAATTGATGCCCGCTCTCCCACTCCGACTTTCCCTTGCATGAAAACTTCACACTGTACTGCAAGTATTAAAAAAAACACTGGTTTCGAGGGAAAAAGTTAGTTTTGTTTTCTCTGGAATCAGTTTCCCTCGGGAAAGTGTAAAATATAGTATATGTTATTTATTTTGGGATACCACATGTGTATGATTATTAGAATTATACAGTGTATTTTACACAACCCTGCTTGGGGTAAGTTTACTTCTATAGCTTTAAACATTTTTAGGCCTCCTTGATCTTGGATGTATCTACAATAGGTTGAATTCTGTACACCCAACTCTAACTGTATAATTCAGCTCTACATTCGTGATGCAGGAATTAATGGGTTGGCTGTGTCCCACTTCTACGCATATAATTAGCAAACCCCGGAAGGCAATACGTACGGGCCAGATGGGCAAAAATTAGTTCCTGTTAATATGGTTAATCAGCTTTACTTGAATTTTTGAGAACACTTCTTTGAGGTCCTTAATTTTTAAATTCTATTTTATTAAATAGAAAATAAGGTTATTGGTTTTTTACCCCTGACTGGTACCCTTAAAACGTTCCTTACAATTTTAAGACCGATAAGAGCTTTAAGTACAATTTAAACCTTCCCTGCCCAACTGATGACTGATTTGTAGATTTGTCTGTCGACGCTCGAGCGGGTAACTAACTAGTGTAGACACTACTAACCATATTTGGTAACTACCGGGACCATTGCATTACTTGAGTGCCCACATCAAGTACTTACCCTTGAGCCCGAAATTAGTCGCCTTCAAGTAATTAAGTAAGTACCTTCACTTTTTTAGGGTATCTCTGTCAGTTCTATAAATAAAACTGCTAACACTAGAGGCTCTGATTATTTGTAGCTATAATTCCATATATAAAATATAATAATAGAATAGAATACCGTTTCACCCATTGATCTTGAGAATATTTTTATATATATATATTGCCATCGTTTTATTTCCTTGATTAGTTTAATGGACCTGAAGAGTGATGGGGAACCTCTAGAATTGTTCTGTATAAGATATAAATACTTCTGAACGAATAGGATTTCTTTCCTCGTTTATGTTAAAAAAAATTCTTAAACGATGGTTTACATTTGTGATGAATGGTCTTTTGGATCATGAAACAATTACAGTCAAACCAAGTGAAGTGTACCTCTCAAGATTACCTTCATGCATTAATTATTGGAAATTGAACCCACTAGTCGTTCCAAGAAACGGCTAATGGTTTAAATGTTCTAATAAACAATTTAACATTGATTTTTTAAAAGGACTAGCGAGTTCAATAGTGAAATAATCAATTCATTATTGCATTCTTGAAACGGACAAGCGGGCTCAATATTCAAATAATCAATTCATCAAAGTAATCTTGAGGGGTACCCTTCACTTAGGCCCCGTTCATCCGTATCCGGTTTTTGAATCCGCAACTTTTTCTTTCCTGAGTCAAAAATTTCCCGTCCACACGTTATCGGATTAGTTGCGGATTTATTATTTTTAAACTCTGAAGAACGGATTTAAAAATATCCGCACACGTGTGGACGGGGCCTTTGTTGGATTGTAATAATTGGGATTCCCTCATGTTTTCTAGTTTACGAACATTAGTAGTCAATTCCTTGATAGCAAAGTCAAAGCATCTGGAGCAAGAAGTCAATAAGAACATGATGTGGCCTAAATCTTGAAGAGGGGAAAAACACCCACACACACATTCTCCTTGGTTCTCTGGGTGGGAATTTCTTTTTTTACAGTAGTAATATTTTACTTGCATTTACACTTACAAATTTTTTTTTTTTTTAAAGAAAATATTCGTACTGTGGCACTGGGTAGTTATACGATGACTGTATCGCGATTGTCATTACATTCGCTGAAGCAATACACACGCACGCACGCACACAGTACAGATACTAGACTATAGCAAAGCAGCCCACGTTTCACGTTGTTTTTAGCAGCCAACGAGCGAATAATACCGAGTTTGTCTTTCAGGCGTAAAAGAAAGCTATCAAAGTCTAAGGAGCCAACACGTATGCTAGAAGCGAAAATGTGATATTTTGCAATTATTAGGGAGTAGTTAAGGGCTGTAAAGTTAATTGAGCTACGGCTTTGAAGCCAACCGTATAGGATTTCTTTATCTGATAAGACTATATTTTGGTGAAAAGTTATGCGCCACCTGCGAGTAAAAAGGTCCCAACAATTTATGGACTCACAGCATGTGATCAGCAGGTGGGGCAATGATTGGCTTTCTAAGTTACATAGAGGACATGTATCAGAGTCTGTCAAACCAGCGCGAAACAAACTAGATTGTGTGGGTAAATGCCGTGGATGATGTAATATTTCAAAAAC
>CM042751.1:31060893-31063393 GCA_022496165.2 Catalaphyllia jardinei
ACAACCGTTTAAAACTGCTCATGTATAAATCCGTTTGTTTATTGAAAAGGACGCCAAAGAAAACACAAACTGTGTAAAATGTGAATAAACAAATATATAACCACATCACCAACGTGCACGATGCAAAAAAAAAACCTGAATGGGCTGAACACGTCACGTCAAAGTTGGTGTATGGCTAAAAAGCAGCATTGACATAAAAGCTTCAAGCAATTAAGTGTTTCCAACAGTGTGCGACGTTTAGCGATAGAAAAGAGACAGCGGGAGCTCGCTCGAAACCCGGCGTGAGATCAAGCATGAATATTCAAAAATTCTCAATAAAGCAAAAAGGTTATAGCATCATTTGCATAGACACGTAGAAAACTTCAACTTTTTAAAGGAGGAGAGCCGGCTACGAACTGACAAGACAAGTGTCTTTCTTTGCAAATGAATGCAGAGTGTTATTAGGTGACCTTTTACCAATATTTTTTGCCGCGACTCAAGACGACGACCTACAACAGAAAATAGCTATATTTCCTTGTTTACTCAAGATTTGCGCTAATTGATCATGATTTGCCGGTTGCATACTGGGGCCACGGTGACAATTGATTGATTTAATTTGTGCTCGATTAGAAAGTCGCGTCAACCATGATTGCATTTTGCATCGCATCACGACGAAAATACATATTAAAAAGTTTACATCCGTTATATTATTGCAATTCTTTTAGTGATTTCGTTTACACCGTTGTTACATTTAGTTTGTTTGAGGCTGGAGTGAAATCTGCATGAAGAAACATTTGTCACAACAGATAATTATAGACGTCGGGTATTTTAAAAAAATGCTATTTTACTGCTTTGAGTGATTGATTGTTTCTATCTTACGCCTCAAGCGAAGATCGAGAACTATTAGATTTTGATAAGGCGCTGCTACCACTTTCGCATACCCACGAAACAAGTGTTAAAACCGAACGACATGTTAAAACTTTTCTTCTTCTGCAAAAACGAGAAAAGAAAAAAGCCTTGGTTAGGTATTAAATGCACTTATACTTAGAATGTTTGCAGCGCAAATGCGAACTTATATAAAATACACCTTGAGTGAAGTGAAAGCGAAACGCAGGCAATCCTAACCCAATTAACTATCGTGGTTAATTTGGAGTGAATTGCCAGTTCCCACGCATAGTCTGAGTCTTGTATCGACAGAAGTTATGTTTCGAAACGATCAAATAGTGAAGTGGAGGGTATTCAAACGACATATTACAGACTGTAAATAAATGTAACTTTATATATATCATGCAAAGCTACAATAATGAGTATTTTTACACCTCAAAGATCAAAGAAGTAAGGCTAAAATTTACAGTGACATTTGGGTTTTATACTACTCTATATTTCCTTTGATTGACCGCAAAATATAAGTGTATGTAACAGAAAAACCGAAGTAGTATCCGGCCAACAGCCAATGAATATTTGTGTAGATGAAAAGCACAAAAGAAAATAAGAGGGAACTTAGAATGAATCCTACATACTACTTGAGATAAATGAATTAAGACGGGTTCTCATATCATACAGGACTGGATATTATCGCGTAACGCTCAACGGAGGACTCAAAGAAAAGAGACTTCTCGCCTATCTTGAGCGATCGTGGTCGCATATTGAAAAGACATCGCTTGCTGTTACTTGAAGTTAATTAGTGCTGTTCCGTCACGATCACATGCAACCAATAAAATGCCAACAAGTCGCGTTAGCAATTAATAACAGAAAATAAGATGTATAGCTGGCAACAAACACACTCGTACTACATCATTTTCAACAAGAAAGACGAAATGGAAACAAACAAAACATTATTGAAACCAAGCCATTGTTTCAAGTGTTGAAGTGTGTTAATTTGAGCGTATCGAGCACAATACGGTTGCAGAAGATATTCAAAATAATGTTCAGATGCGTGATACAAACAGTCGCCCGTCTGCGGTCGCGATCGATTGACCATTCAATTAAAATTTAGCTGAAGGTGCAAGAAACGTATTGGTAAACTTAAGGGACTTAATGTACATTGACAATGCAAAGTTGTCATGTTCACTTGTCCACGACTGAAGGGAAGCCCTGACAAAAACTAAAGCGTCCCTATGATTCTAAGGTTTCAGTTGACTATGTGATACAAAAACGCATGGATTTTGAAGCGGGTTTATAATAGGTTTCGCAGAGACGATTGCTTTGTTAGTTCAGCGACGATTACGCTGCGAAAACAAGTTGCCCTTCTTTACATGAACGGCTAGTTAAATATGGCAAGAGTTCGCGTAAACAATGCGCAAAAGAAAATCGAGTGTAATGGCATTCCGGGTCCATAACGCTTTAAATGGCTTATCGAATCTCATTTAAGAGATTTCCCAACAAGAAATGAATAAAATACCTGCAAAAGGCTGCCCTGTTACTTCATCTTAGAGTTTCCAGATTTTTGATGAAGCCCATGGTCAATCAATGTATTTGCCCTGATCTGTGCAACAAGGAATCATATTTGATCAATATTGAC
>CM042751.1:31065893-31082123 GCA_022496165.2 Catalaphyllia jardinei
GTGTCGTATCGTTCAATGACGTCACGATTCCCGCCTTTTGCTTTTGTTGAACACTCTCCTCCATATAATAAAAAGAACATTACACCTTGGTTCGAAGATATGAATTTTATGTTCTCGTGGCAAGAACAATATATTGTATATTGTTCTTGCCACTCTAACATAAAATTCATATCTTCTCACCTCCGTGTAATATCCTCTACATATGTAGCCTTATCAATCATATCAACTCGCTTGAGGTTCCGAAGATAGGAAAAAAGACTGCCCTGACTTGGTTGGGTTGTGTGATACATGATAACATCTTAAATTTCGTTACAACGAAATTCAACTGTTTCATTTCGTTGAGATTATCGTGTCTATTTACAATGGCAACACCATTTCCTTTGTCAGTAGTAGTAATAATTAAAGAATCATTTCGCAAATCGTTAAGAGCCATCCATTCTTCCTTAGCAAGAATTCGTTTTTACTCTAATCACGTCATAGGAGTAAATGTAATTGTAAGAAGCATTTTTGAGTTGACATTTTAACCTCTCTTGGTCCTCACTAATTAAAGAACGACCCAAATCAATAAGGTCACGGCAGAGCATTTCAAAAAACCATTTTACGCCTACACTGTCAACAGCTTTCGGTGGAAGACAAAAATCGGCCCCTTGCCAAAACTTTTTTCAGCCTCTGTCAAAGCCCGATGCGAGTAATTGAAGATTCGAGACCTGTGGTAAACTTCAGCAGTACGAGAGCAGGCGTTACCTAGACGCTTTCAAGCAGGGGATTAGAGTGGGCTGTACGGGATTGTAGTACGGGGGGGGGGGGGGGAGGGGTGAGAGTTTAATTAAACGAGCGTTTGGATTAGAAGGAGACTTAAGGAAATCGAAGTATCACAGCAATTTCCCTTTTTGTCACAAATTTAAGATCACGGGATAAGATTACAATACTTTCAATTAACTCTGATGCGAACAACGCTAGAATAACGTTTTCGCACATTACTAATCTAAGGTTCGATCTGATGCCAACAAACTGTTTATGACATGATCAGCCGAGTGCAATAGTAACCTTTTGAAACATGACGTAAACACAAAAGTAACAACATGAAGTCTGTAGATGAATTGGACAGGGGTATATTTGACCTTTGGTATCTTTGGGATCTTTTGTCGGGTTGTCGACAGAACTGATCAAACTGTACAGGTCTGTGTAACTAAGTGGAGAAGTCAGAATTGACGGCCGGGAATATTGGTTAATATTACAGAAACCGTTACCAAAATAAGACAGGTTACCTACTGAGAGCAGTCTGGTTGCAAAGCAACCTGGCTCCCCCTAGGTTAGGGTTTGGGTCAGACTTGAAATTCCATCGGCGGTGAGGTTTCAAAATTATAATTACGAGATCGAGAATGAGTGTGAGAACTGATTTGTTCGTACTCGGACACTCCGAGGATTTGCATTACTTACACTACCCATGGATAGTTGCAACATTGGGTCGCACTTTTCAAAGCTGTAGGTCCCAAGATTCAACTTGACAAAGCGATTCAGTTCAAGGAGATGGCACTGGATGAAAAATCAAATAATATGGTCCTGTTCATTGTTAACCATGATTCGGGGACAATTTGATTCACTTGAAAAATACATATCATCTACTTAATAGAATCTCTATCTACAAGTTGAATTTGGAAATGACGCATTGGTGCCCTTAAAAAGCTTCATATGTTAACACATAGGTAAAATACAGTTCTCGTCAGTTAACACGGGTCGGAGTTCGTTGCCTTATTCTTATTGCTCCACTGATGGGAAAAACACATTTTCAGTCGCCCTAGGGAGAGTTTCATGTTAAGTTAGTTTCACTGAAATTTTTTTTCACTTCTGTCTGGCAGTTGAGAAGAAACATCACCAAAGATGTCGTGAAAAAGCTTTCCTCTGCCATTTTAACCCTTAACATCAATAAACAAAGAACGGAAACAAGCTTAAAAGCCCACATCACTGAAAGTAGATAAATTAGTCCTTATCTTCCACAAAAATTATAGACATGATTTCGTGGAATCTATAATGAGGTCAGAATGATATCAATCTGCTGAACTGGGTAATTTTCCTTACCAGGTGATGAAACATTTTTGTATTTTGGTAAGTATTTGTATGAAGTTACACTTACAAATATAATTTTTATATATTTTTCTCAGTGCTGATGATACTATTTTATTATACGCAAAGAAAGGTCTAAACACACTCGAAATTGGCATCAATAAAGATATTTTGAAATTGTGTGATGGGCTAGATTCCAACAAACTCAGCCAAAGTAAATCTATCCTTATCAATATAAACTGGACTTCGAAGTTAGTCTACATTTGTTCAACCTATACATATCTAAGCAGCTGATATTACTCGAACGATCGAAAAAGGTTTTAAAAGTTTCCCACTTTGATCATGAGTCTCGTTGAAAATGAGTAAAGGAATTGGTACTATGGCTAGACTTCGACATCTTGTATCATTTAGTACTCTTCTGAATATATAATGTTTGGATGCAGGAAACCACGCAACGAATAATTAAACTGCTTGGCTTGTTACTGCCGGATCTCTTGATCAAGAAATGCTCGTACCAGACGTCATCGCTCTAAGTGTTATAAAACCAAATTGACTGCAAGGCTAGTACTACGGCAGAATGGCAAATTTTTTTGGCCAATATTTTAACGAGCAGAGCTAGTCTTCTTCAGGGCCAGTACGGAGAAGACTAGCTCTGCTAGTTGAAATATTGGCCAATAAATTTTGCCATCCTGATGTAGTACCAACCTTGCAATCACTTTGGTTCTTCTGAATATTCAGGGTGGATTTAGAAAGGGGCGAGGGAGCCACGCCCCACCCCCCCTAGGGATACTCCCTGTGCGGCCCTAAAGGGTAGACAAACATAATACTGCAAAGGACCGCAAACGAAAATGCTGCCTGTATACGTAGGATCTGTAAAAGATCTAATCAATTCATGGCTTTCAGTTTGGACTCTATCGTGTCGTTGCCCCGTTAAGCTCTCTACGTAGTATCAGCCTTGCATCATTGTTTCCTAAAGGGTACTTGTTTTTTAACCGTTTTGATCATAAATATAGGGTATCGATTTTAGCTGATTTTGGCCCTTTTGGTCATAAATATGTCATGGTTTTTGTACTCTAGCCTTGATATGAGTATGTTTTTAAGAAGCCACTTTTGCGTCATTATGGAAAAGAAAATCAACAACCGCCCTTTTAAATTCACAAATTATGTTTACGGTAACTCACAAGGGAAATTGTAACGCAGGTCTAAACAGGGTTTTCATTTAGGGTCAGGTCATAAATGGAGTAAGGAATATAGCAGATTTTGGTCATAAATGGGGCAAGTGTTTTGTGAAGCGGGCCGCACACTCGCCCAGTTTCTCTAGCAGTATCCTCCGGGGGGAGCCGCGGTCCCCCTTTTTTCTTGTATCAGTTTAGGGCGTTTTGTAACCAACAACATCAATCCGTCTAAACCAGGGGCTGATTTAACCGTCTTTTGAGCTGCATTATTCAATCATGCTTTCCAGACTTCCGCATTCAGCCCCCTCCGAGTTTCTGAATTTTCTTGATCCCCGATATTCACTACTCATTATATCAATCGAACCCTATATTTCTTGTGCTCTCGCTGCCTGGGCCATGTTCTCTAACTCGCTCCAAACAGATTTATTCCTACTTTCCTGGTTCTCAGCAGATAGTAAGTTGTATGTCAAAAAGTCAAGAATAAGCCAATGGTGATTTTCCTTCGCTAGAACCTGAATACAGATGGGTGGCGAATGGTCCTTCAAAAATCATGGGTCTGATTACGACTCCAACTACGACTCCGTCGCTAGTGGAAACCAGGCTTCAGCGGTCATGTGCGTCTGGCAGTTCCGATTTTTTTTTTTTTTAACAAAGCTGTCTCGCAGTAAAGATTTGTTTATATTTTTATTTAGCTCTAAGTAACCGAACAAGAGGTCTGCATGCATGGAAGAATCTTAACCGAGGTCAAGAATCTCTCATACAGACCGACTAAGCACGGTTAATAAGATGTTAATCATATGGCAAACAAAAATCTAATTCTTTTAATGTAACTGGTTTGTACTAGCTGACATTTTGCTGGCGAACGGAGATGATTTAATTCTTCCAAAGTTTGTTAGTCCTCCTTACTTTGTTTTTCTCATCAGGCTTTTTGGCACTTCCATAAATATTGTTTGTTTTCACCAAAAACACTACCGGTCTAGATGCCGGCCTAGATGCCGGTCTAGACGGGAAAGCCTAGACCGCTCTCAAGATCCATTTCAGCCAATCAGATTCGTGAATTTGGTAGGTCCCAGCCCTTGTGAGGCAAAGCCATATAATAAATGACTTCTCAGCACCTTAGAACCTGAACATGTCTAGTTCGCATTAGACGCACTTTAAAATCTCAGTCTCGGACTTATAAGTCAAAATGTCTCCGGCTCGCTAAGAAAAAGGCTTGTATCGCCGTCTCTCCATCCTAGCAAGCTAGGATGTTCCACACAAATATTTCCATTCTAGATTCATCTTATGTTTTGTGCAACCTAACGCCGAGGAGATACAGAAGTAAAAGCAATTAGCTCACTATAGAGCGCAATAGAAATAATGGAAATAGAAGGAGAAAAAGCTACTTCGTGATGGCCACACATTAATTCAAGTCTGTCGATGACATCTCCAAAGCGGAAGAGGGTAACAAATCAATGTAAAAAAAGAAAAGTTATGAAGCGTATTAAATTGTCTTGTGTTGAAGTTGTAGTAAATTGCTACTTTTGGTGGAGTGCTTGGTCCGCCGTAATGACCATTATTATTCGTGTTATTTTATTTGTGGCAGTGTATTTACGTTAGGGGAAATTTACATGAACGTTGGTAATCGTACCTTGACTTGTCGAGGAAACGCGCGCCAAATATGATTGAAGTGCTTTCCACTAGCTACACACGCTAGCTAATTTCCCGGCTTCCGTACAGAAGCGACAACAACTTAACAACACATAGAAATCAGCAGAGGAAAGATACAAATACAGACCATATCAATTTAGCTTTAAGTGTTGGATAGACTGTGGCAAGTGAGCGGAAGTTGTTTCGGAATTTATTATTTGACGGTGGAACTCTCTGAATAAGACCTAATCAATTATCAACTAAAGATCAAGGGCACCCGTTAAGCCTGAAATAATACTAAGCTATCTTCGATTCGTTGTAATAAAACGACGGGACAGGACTCACAGGAGGAAGATATCAAGACTCGTTTCCATCATTTGGGCTTACCTTTATTGGCGGCGATTCAATTTTGCGGGGTTTTTTTTTTACTTCTTTTGCTTCAGTTATTTCGGCGAATTGATAACGAAACCTCCCAGCTATGACACTCTAAAAGTAGTAGCCGTTATAGTACTTCACTGACAATACCTTATTTTTGTGGTACTTATAGGAAAAAGAAGCAAACTCTCCATCATTTGTTGCCTGAAAAATAAAGAGCAGTTTCTCATACGGAAGAGGTCATCATCTGCTTACAACTATGTCAAAATTTGTTGCACGTCTCGGTTCATTTTCGTTCCAGTTTTTCTGGAATTGCTAACATTTGTTTTTGTTTAGCGCAGAAATCTTATTCTCACTAAATTACCGTCACTCGTCATCCTATCTTCGTAATTAACTTTTTACATTGTGGAGAGTTCAGAGTTCAGGTGGATTGAATAAATAGGAAGCGGTATTAAAGGTGAGGAGGATGGGGGGGAGGCATAATTCCAGTTCAAACACGTATTGGAACAGAATTCACGAAATGCTTTTATCTTTAGTTTCATAAACAGACAACGTTTCAATTTTAGTCATTATAAGTTTTAGTTTTTAGATTGGCATGACTTTAAGGACGTACATGTATAGTCCCCTAAGAAGATATGGATGAACGTGAAACAAGTACGTGCGAGCGTGACTGAATCTGATGGAAGTGTAGGTCTTCTTGTGGAACACCGAGGTAATAATACCCTGACTGCTATTGTTATCTAAAAGAACATTTAAGAAGGGGAGCTTGTGGTTTTCTTCCCTCTCCATAGTAAACTTGATGTTGGGGTGCTGGCTGTTGATATAACTAAAGAAAGATAAAGCATCCTGTTCGGTATTAAACAAAGCAAAGGTGTTGTCGACATATCTACGGTAAAGCTCAATACCTGAATTGTAATACTCTAACCAGCGTTTTCTTATGGTGACCCATTGAAGAGATAAGCTAATACTGGAGAGCGCTGACCCACCCCATCAATTTGATCGTAAAAAATACCCAAAAAGGAAAAGTGGTTTTGGTCAGTGTCAAAGAAAAATAACTTAGTAGGATTTTCCCTCCCTAATCTGATATCGGAGTTGCTCTTCATAATGAAATCTAACCGCTAAGTCCCACATCTTTAAGATCCTAAGAGGTTCTGAAAATTGTCGCTCCCTTTGTTCAGAAAATTGTTTTAAAACCCTTAACTCTGCTTCCACAAGCTTCCAATTGAAAATCGTGTAAAGAAGCCATTCACGTCCTTTGGGAGCAGCCGTCTTTAAATCCCCAAGTCAAACATCTTAGTTTATCCGTTTCATACTAATTAGTCTCTTTTCTTAGCTTAAATAGTTTGATTTTTTTTTTTGGTTCTCGCCCTCATCCTTAATTATTTCTTGTAAATATCTCACTTTGTTACACTACTTATTGCACAGTTTCATTTTTATTTCTTATAGTACAACTAACGATGGAGGATGTTTCATCCGAAACATGTTTTGACTAAACAAAATATTATTATTATTATTATTATTATTATTATTATTATTATAGCTATTATAAATATTATTACTATTATTATTATTATTATTATTATTATTATCTTACGGATACAAGCAAGAACCTCCTTTGTACTTCTGAGATCCGCATTAATCTGTCTGAGAGAAACTAGATCCACCGTAAGGAATTCATGGGACTTTTGCAATTCTAATATGGAAATTGAGAACACTAAAAGAGCTATACATTGACGTTTTTTAGGGGAAATTTAGTATTTTTTACTACGTATTCTTAATTATTGTAACTGGATTTAAAGATTGATGAATTATTAATAAAAAATTATTGAAAAAATTAATATTAATATTATTATTATTGTTGTTGTTGTTATTATTACTATTTCTATTACTAATGTTCTTTAAATAATATATTCGATCTGGAATTGAATCAGTAAGGACACGATCGACGGTAATTAATTAACGAGTAAACAGCAATGAAAAACAAAAGTAAAAGTACAACACAATTTCATACAAAACCAATATGGCGGCTGGGAGATGTTGTAACATCTGGAACTTACTTTGGCTATCTCGGCGACTGATTATCTGGACTGAACCAAAAAATATTTACGCAAACACTTTTTTTTAATACTTCAACTTTCAAGATGGCTAGAAATCACGAGATAAGTGTATATTTTACGACAAACGAGATCGTAGCTTTTAAGTCACGCACCGCCTTAACTCCGAAATTCAAAACGTGCTGGTTTCCAAACCGAGCACGCTGAACACTGAGCTAAAAATACAGAGATAAATTTAGATCTCGTTATGCCTGGCAAGGTCAAAAACTATCGTAGCTCTTTAGCTTAGCATTTTGGAATGTGATGACGTCACGTGAAAACGATCTATTATGGGTTATGCAAATGTTTTATGTTGTGATGTAAAGTGTATATGAAATAATTCATATTTGTACTGCGGTTGTAGATGCAAGTGAAGTATGATCCTCGCAGTAAATTTTCCAATTTAAGCAATTGGAAAGAAGAAGCCTGAAAAAAATCAGGGCTTCACTTCGAATCCCGTTGAAGCCCTGATTTTTTTTTTCAGGCTTCTTCTTTCCAATTGCTTAAATTGGAAAATTTACTGCGAGGATCATACTTCACTTGCATCTATAACCGCAGTTCAAATATGAATTATTTCATATACACTTTCATCATTTCACTCTTACGGGAGATATGAACTCAATAAATTGACCTTGCTCCCAATGTGTGGCTTCATAGCTCAGTTGGTAGAGCATCGCACCGGTATCGCGGAGGTCAAGGGTTTGAATCCCGTTGAAGCCCTGATTTTCAGTGCTCACTGAACCAGAGTGTCTTATGAAAGTAAGACACGTAGATTTAACCTTTTGATGCATAAGCTTTTAGCTTATGAAACTAACATAATCTGTCACACATTGCAGAAATGAGACTTAGTTGTTGCGTTTTCTCTCATTTGCTATTTGGTAAGTCTCCCAGTTTTCCATCAACTTTACCAAGACAGGCAGAAAAAACGTTCTAGCTGACCTTCATCTTTAGTTTAATCTACTCAGGAGCCCTAATCCACCATACTATCCAAAAATTCGCCTGGCAAAGACTTTCATGATGTCGTCTGATTTTTAGTTGTTGTTTTTTTTTGTTTTTACGTCGTGAAAAACTCAAGGACGGAGTATTTTCAACGCTGGGCGCTGTAAAGACCTAAGCAGCAATTGTCATTGGCTGCACCCACATATATACTGTGACGAATAATAGCCTTAGTGATGCAAAAAACTGTGAACGCCCAAGGCAAAAATATCCTGGATTTCTTTTGGCAAATGTTAAAACTGATCATTTAACGCATGATTTCCACCCAATAAAAGAGCGTAGTAAAAAGTAATATTTACGTTTTTGGTATAGACTAATAAAAAAAATAATAACTAAACTTAAGGACGTGCTTACAAATAAAACAATTATTTTGATTTCAAATGTATTGCATATGTTGGAAATCCCAGCTGCTTCCTTTCTGTCCAAAGCAAAACAAAGATTTTTTTAGCTCTGCATAATGTGTTCCCCAATGCTGTTACTTGACTGTTCGTTCCTGGTTTGTGTTTTAGAAAACAAGATTTATTTCTTCTTTGCTTTCCAAAACCCTAAAAAAAGTTGATCAACCGACTGAAGTGTTTATTTGTTTCTTACCTGACTACCTGAATATGCAAAGACTGGGAATGTTTTTCGTCCTTTGAGGTGAATTGAGGAAAAAAATACTAAAAATTGACTAAGTTGAAAATATCAAACCGCCCATCGCGGAGTGTTATTCTTTGTAACAACCTTTTAATTTTTTAATTAACCATTTAAAAGAAAAAAAACTTTTTTTAAAATCAGGCCTTATCAAAGCAAGCGGTAAAATTTTGTGAAATTATTACACAGAAATAATAAGTAGTAATGTCTGTGATAAACGATGCGAGAAAATTCAAATTTGATTCTTGTGTAATGAATGAGTCCCTGGAGAGAAAGTCATTCCAGAAAGCAGTTTCCTTTCTTCATTTGGCTTAATGGCTTTGAAATTGCGCTATTTATATGATTCACGCTCACGTCTCAGTGTAAACCGCAGTATGCTAAGACATTTCTTTCTATAAATCATTGAAAATGCCATTCAAAAATATCCTAGTTACTCTTTCAAACAATGCTCTGAAACTTTTAGAGACATCTTGAATACCAATCCTTCAGGAAATAGGTGATTTATGTCACAACTCAACCAGAAATGATTCACGACCTATTTGAGAATAGCTGACTTAAGTTATCTCAGCCTCAGGTTTTTAAGGTGGCATTTGTGCAGCCTGCTACGCAACTTTCCTGTGGTATGTTCGTGGGCTTCCTTGTGGGTTCAAAACAAGTAAACGTGGCACTTCCCTGACACTTGAAAAGGCACTGAATATTTCACTGATTTCGCCGCGACCCCCGGCATCGCCTGGCTTTCGTAGATTATACAGCAAATATGTTATTTACCACTAGACTTGTTTATTGTTTAGCCGAGAATTAAAAAAAGATGACCATGGTTTTATTAGCTTCATTTGCACACCCCTGACTTTGGCAGCCAACTATGAACTGTTGCCATGGGGGAATTTAAAGGATGGTTTGCTGTAAATCTGAACCAGAAGTTTGTCATTAAACGTAGATGGTTTCTAAAACGCCCGCCCTGATACCTATGGTGCACTCGGTTGATCGTATGTTTGAATTACTCGGCGCTTCATGCAATCAAGGAAACAATATTTTCCAGCCCTTCAACGTCGATTAAATTAAATCAACCACAGAACCCTTTTCAAAGAAGCGACCTTATTAAATCGCACAAGCGTGCCGTTGATTTTTGCAAGATGGCCGGGCGTTCTGGCGTTAACCATGTACTTCTTCGCTGCTAAAATTTGAATGTATCAACCAAATTTAAAATTTCAAGACTTTAAGCATTGCTCGGACAAATGCTAAATAAAACATACGATTGAAAATTTTC
Source organism: Catalaphyllia jardinei (assembly GCA_022496165.2). NCBI lineage: Eukaryota > Metazoa > Cnidaria > Anthozoa > Scleractinia > Caryophylliidae > Catalaphyllia > Catalaphyllia jardinei. The sequence goes on from CM042751.1 coordinate 31,076,126, forward strand.
TGACAATACTCTTTGAGGTTAAATAGCTTTAAAAGATGGTTAATTGGACAGGAACGCAGAACCCATAGTTGCTTTAATATGTTATGCTGTAGCGAACAACTGAAAGACATGCAACGAAAAATTTTAAAATTCTATAGATTTATGTTGGTAAAATAATGAAAAATCGTTGCAAGAACCTTAACTGAAAAACAGTATATGGTTTCACCATGGCTGTTGATAGACTGACCAAAAGCTTTCCTTATTTTTAAGCCTACAAAAATTGTCCCGCTCTCCCTGAAACCTACTTGCATCTGTGCAACAACGCAGAAAATTACAGCCCTCTCGTACAGCACGAACAAAACATCTAAACTGCTTGTTCTTAGACACAATGTAGACTAAACGCCACTTTCTTTTGCTATTTGTGAGTCCCTTATCTTAGCATAATATATGAGGGACGAATGTAATTGAAAGCGACAAAAAAAGATCCAAATTTGTCAGTTTTAATGCACCGCCGAGAAATTAAAAAAGATTAACAGACCAACCTGGCACATAATTTTTGTAAAATGGCTTTGATTTTGTTTTATTTTAGACGGAACATGTCGATTAGGATTTAACATCGTAAAAAGAGAACGAGTGGCGTCGTCGTTTATTTCTGAACTTTTCACTGTTGATAGGTTTCAGTGTAAAGTTGTATTGTAAAGATTTTTTTTTCTTTCATCTATGATGACAGACAGGAAGACACTGTCACTAAAAGGAGAACAGTGATTTTTTTCAACCAGTTAAAGTATTACAGGTTGTAAACGTCGTGCGCTTCTGAGACCCAATTTCCCCCCTTAAATCTTACCGGTTGTCAGTGAACTTCCAAAGACTAGAGAAGAATCGAACTAGCTTGCGTTGAACGGCTAATCAGCTGAAATACTAACTAAACACGCTTCTTTTTGTACAAATTTACACAGCCGTACCTTGAATGGAGTTTCGGCTTGAACACTGTTTCGGTTTGACCGTTATGGTTACTATGAATGCCTTGGACAGGGCGACGCGGAAGGGCTTGAAGTAAATTGCGAGTCTCTCATCTGACACTCACAGTCGGGCTGCCGCAGAAGAAACTGTGTTTGCTTACAATTTTTCCATGTAATTATACAAGCAAACCCAATTGTTTTGAAACTTCGACGATGAAAAATCAAAACATGCCTTGTAGCCGGAAATTAAAGGGGTAGTGAATATCGAATTAAGGAACGCTTAACGCTCGCATTGGACCACGCATTGCCTATACACGTGCAACCAATCATAAACAATATTCAAAACCTTTTCCCCTTGGGCCTACACCTATTTTAAAAATAACATGAAAATAACATAAACTTAGAAAATAAAAAAAGCGCTTATTATTTTAAATATCCACGCCAGGTTAAATTTTTGATTCTTGCAATTTAAAGCCACTAGCAATTTTGTAATGTCATAGAAACGTATCTCCAACTTCGAAAATTAACAGGACTGATGAAAACCGCGTGAATTTGCCAGAGATAAACACGTGTGGTCAAGGACGTAATACAAAAACCTTGTCACTTTGCCTAGACTTTTTAATAATCTGTACGGAAATTAAACGGGAATACAGTGCGAAAAAAGCCGTCTTATTATGAATGAAACAACAGAAGAGGAAACTTAGCGTCTTCATAAGCGGTTGGTTTACGTTGCTAGAGGTCACAATTACGGATCTATCTGCAAATTAAAACCCAAAGTTATTCTAAAATTGATGTTTTTGTTGATGTCATCCAAGAAGAAAAGGTCAATTTGTGTATAGTCACAAAAAAGAAGTGTGGAACCCCACCAGATCAATATTCAAGGTCGTGACCTCGAAAGGATAATGTGAAAAAATTGTGTCACTTCAGGGTGGGAAGGGTCAGTCAAGTGTTTAACCTATTGACTCCTTCAATAGCAACCACCAATCCCCCTCTCACCTCACCCCTTTCTCTACAAAATTCTCCAGAGGACCTCATTTTGTAAAACAAGAAGAAGAAGAAGAAGAAGAACAGGAAGAAGAACAGGAAGATGTATCGGCCTTTCATTGTCTTAAAAATTTTCCAGTTTACTCCACAAAGTAATGCACATAAACGACTCCCTTTTTAAAACAAATTCAGAGAAAGTAGACAAAAGCTCAGACCTAGCTGTTTAAACATTACAACATTTAGAGAGAAAACAGAATTCATAGTCTTTGCTGTTTGGGAAAATAAATGTTCCATTGTTTGAGTAAGTGTGTTTGCATTTAAAAGCAAATATACTATGTCTTTGTTTTACGCTTGGTCTCCGAGAACTTTTATATATTCCTTGTTTTTGGTAGTACAACTTACTTAAAAATTGTCAAACTGTATTTATGATTTGAAAGCATTTAGGTGGAAAGTAACTTGATAAGATCAAACATCTAGAAAATGTCTTTAATACTACAGAGCAGTATATTTTCCTTCGATGACATTCGTTTAACATGACGAACTAAAACCACAAGCAATATAATGATCATAAATAAAAAAGATACATTTCAAAGATTGATCAGTCGTTCGATTTGGTGGTTGTAGAGCCTCGATCAGTCGTACTCTCGATTAAATGCTAATTTACACACTAGGGGCTGTCGTACCGAACTGGACCAAACACCTGTGAGCGGATAAAAATCAGTCATGTCTTTACTATTTGCATAAGGCAACAATGACAAATAATAGCAAAGATTTAAAAATCGAGATTCAAATCAAGGCAAAAAGATCGCGGAGAGCAGTAATTCTTTACGCACAAATTGGCTTGAACGATGGAATCCACTAATCGGGAAGACAGTCTGGGTTGGGCAAATTTGTGTCTCCACCTTTATAATGAGTGGGAGGCACTGTGACCTCATGGTTAGTGCGCTCGACTCTGGAGCGAGTGGTCTGGGTTCGAACTCTGGCCGGGGACATGGGCAAAACACTTTACTCTCACCATGCTTCTCTCCGCCCAGGTGTATAAACGGGTACCGGCGAACCTAATGCTGGGGGTAACCCTGCGATAGACTAGCATCCCATCCAGGGGGGAGTAGAAATACTACTAGTCGCTTCATGCTATAGAAACCGGGATACGCTGCGGCCTGATGGCGCGCCGCAATTAAGTCGTATGCAGACTTTAACTTTGTAATGAACTGAATCACACTAAAAACAGCGGCCAAGCGCATGCTGTTGCCACAAAACCTGAGAGCGAAAAATAAAAAAAATATGAACACAACATTTCGCAAAGACCTCTTACCAGCGAAAGCATGAGGACAAGGAAGCCTTCGAATCATCTAAACAATAGACAACACCATATTTGCTTCTTTGGGTCCAAAGGACAATTAAAGCACGAGTATTAAACGATTGTGAGGCACAGGTGTTCAAGTCCGAGGACATTGAAATAAAAAAAATACACCGAAGATTCTATATTGCTAAACATTTGAATAATTGCCCACTTGGCGCAGCTTCCTCTCATCTCAATTTTTTTTTTGTCGTTTAACTAGGTATACATATATTCTTTTCTTTAAGCGTGTCACATGAGCCAGAAACTGAAACTGGACTTTAGAAGATATAGAATCTCTTTTTGCAAGGCCACTCGAATTTTCATCTATTACCAAAAAGGCCAGAATATTAAGCACACTAGAAAATTAGGTCTTATAACTGATAGATCCTCTCAGACTGCAAATAATCACCAAATTGAAAGCTAAGTGTTATCTGTAAAAAAATTGTAACCGTATTATTATTTTCGAGAGTCTAAGTTAACAAACTGAAACAAGAAATTTATCATAACAATCTTAGTTTACTTACCTAAGTTTATTCTTTATTCAATTAATATTTACAATGGTAACCAATGTCGATATATCATGAAATCGATAAGATATAGTTTCTCTCAGAAAAATTACCACGCCCTATCATACGAAGAAATTTCCTTTTTACCTCATGAATTTATTTTTGGTAAAGAGATTATGCCGCGTTGATTATGCCGCGTTGGCGGCTGACTGATGTTTTGAGTTTTGTCCCATAGAAACATCGAAAGTTTAATAAAAGTAGTAATGCAATAAAACGATGATAAGTCAAAGACTACTGCAAGGCTGACACAGGTATCTACCTTGCAGTAGTCTTTGACTTATCATCGTTTTAGTTTTCAAGTTTGACTGATTAGATCTCCTGAGAGCTCCGACGGTCAAGCAAGCAGGATCTTTGTTCACAGCTTTGCAGTTTATTTAGTTTTTCAGTAATTCGATCTCTTTGCGGTTAAATAGCCCTTTTTCACTGTTAGCTTTGCTCATTTGCATTACAATAAAATCTAACATGCATAGGAGGCAATTTCGAGCTCTTTTGCAGTTTTAGCCCAAAATTGCTTCGCATCCACGTTGGATTACATTGTGATGCAAATGAAAAAAAACCGTGAGAAGGGCTATTTGGTATCTTTGCAAAATATAACAACTTAAATACTACAGACTAAAGCGGATGTGTGAGGGTCAATCAGATTGCTGAAAGTTTCACCAAAGTTGAACAATGTCTTTACAATATCCATTTTATCAAATCCACTCATTTTTATATGCGAACCCAATTTTCTCTTAGAGCTGTGATGACTTTTATCTAGGTCTTCTTTCCCAGTCTCAAATCGCCCATGGGATATGATGTATGGAACAATATTATACGGTAGTTGACCATTTTTTGGTTACCGTTATCTATTTGCTCGATAAATCACACTGTTATTTTTGTTTCAAATTCTAGACTTGTTGGAAAATCAGAATGAAAATAAAAATTAAAGAAAGAAAATTTTAAAGAAAAAACCTCGACTCCACCGATGATATTTTTTTACCAAAAAAATGAATTTGCAAGTAAAAGAATACTGAAATTTATCAAGATCGCTTTAAAATATTCTATATCATTTCGAAAGAATTTCTTGTTCCAAGAAACACGATTTTGTGTCATAGAAAAAAAATCAGCAAGATGAAAACTGATTCATTCTCAAAGATGATCAGCTTGTAAACATTATTACGGAGCAGCTCTGAAAAACAAAAACATAACCGGCCTTTTACATGTGTTTCCATTTTTCGTAAAATGACTGGGAAGTAAAAACGTGTGTAGACTTGCAGGATCAGAAGGTTTGTTGTTTATTTTTCTCACAGTTTGAGTGCCCAGAAACTAGATTGTATTAAGTTGCGGTTTGGACTCAGTGCAAAGGTTGCGTGCACCTTACCGTACCCTCTCGAAAAATTTGTTTGAACTCTTACCCTTGTACCATTACCCATTGCTTTTCCATGAGTCATTTCTAAGGATTGGATTTTTTTCTGACATTTACTTGCTTATGAAGCCTATTGTTACCGTACTCATTTTATGTCGACTGTGAATGTCATTATACCTGAAAAAAAACTAAAGAAGCTTTCTTTCGACTTAACTAATTAAATGTGTGAAGTTGATATTTTAACGCGGAAAATTTAGTTCCCAATTGAGAAATTACTAGACCTGAGCGTTAATCTATCCAAACTAAATACAAAGTACGTCGAAAACTATTTCAGTATTGCCATGTGTTGCTAAATTAGTCTTTCCCACGGCTTTTAGCGGGGCTTTATTTCATAACTAACAGGGTTTTTGCAGCAAAATTGCATTAACGACTACAATATTAAATTTACTTTCTCAAAAATTTCCCCTTAAGGATATGGGGCTTTTGGTTCTATTCCAGAAAAATCACTCACCAAAAAAAAGGAGTTGCAAATGCTCTAAGACACTCTAAACATGATGCCATGCAATGTTCCGTGTTGAAGACTTGGTTAAATGTAAGCAAAACACGACTATCTGCATAAAAGACAATCTGTTTGCTCAGCTTAACTTAATGGAGCCTTGCAAGTATCCTTAAAAGAGAGATGTGTTGGGTTAAGTAAACATGCTCGATTTAATTCAACAGATGGGTCTAAAAAGCGATTTCATTTTTCAATTATACAAGACAGAGTTTTTTTAAATAATGTTTATACTTCATTCTATTTGATAGAAAGATAGATAGATAGATA
>CM042751.1:31082223-31084723 GCA_022496165.2 Catalaphyllia jardinei
ATAGATAGATAGATAGATAGATAGATAGATAGATAGATAGATAGATAGATAAATAGATAGAAAGTTTGATAAAGAAAGTTTGATAAAAAAAAATAGATACAATAGTTAAGTAGATAAAAAATCTATACAATGTGTTACAAATTGTTAGCTAAGTATTAAAGCTAAATTTGATTATTAGTGACATGTCTCCATTCTTTCAATAACATTAAGTTTCGTTCTATATGTAGGTGAAGTATGTCTCGAGCCAAGTAGTTTATACAGCCGGAGCTTTCCCGGCTTCAGACCACCCATCCGGTACCTATCTATACACCTGGACAAATCGAGGGAGGCACTATGTGAGAGTAAGGCAGTATCTCGTAGAACAACCATAGTTATTGAGGGAAATTGTTAGCAAACTTGGTAAAGTTCTTTGTTGTATGTTTTTGTTTGCTGTTTTGGGGGTTGGCCCTGCACAAAACCTGACAAAATAAAATACAAAAGGTGGTTACGAGTGCTCATAGAACTAACCAACAGAAGCATTTCGATTAGGTGATTCATGCATAGTCAATGGGAAAAAAAAAACACAAAATATGTGCAGGGTCAAGGGCCTTCAACATAAAAATAAATCGTTTGTTTGCTTCTTTGATGTTTACCTATACCTTACTAACCATTTCTCTCTATTAACTATGAAAGAACACAACTCGAACTCAGATCGGAGAACACTAGCCATTGGGCCATCATGCCTCCCATGTGCGTGTAAAGTTAGTTTGCTATTAATTTATTTGCTGTTAAAGGTTAGAGAGTTAGGATAAGATGAATTAGATGCACCAGCATCCAATCCAGGGGGAGGAGAAACCAGGATAATCACCGGACTAATAGGGGACTGGACTTGACTTTACCCTAACTTTTTTGGCAAGGAACGTCATGCAATATCTTGCCATAATATTACTGGATGGATGGTGAGAAACCTCGGGCTTCTTTGGTACTATATAAAGCTTTCATTTTCAGTGGAAAGAAAATCATTTTTCCAATCAATACACTTTGGTCTTTCTTCTTTTTTGTGTCACATAATGTTTCTAAAACAAACTTTTAAGAGCAAATCATATCGCTCCACTTTGTTATGACGCACCAAACGCCTTGCCGCAATGTTAGCCCTGCGTTGACCCTGTTCAATATTTTCAGCTCTAGATGCATCACTGAAAGATCGTATTCGACAGGGGTTGTTCCACAAAGAACAAGCGTCCCATTTCTAAAAAGGATCTTGAAGCTCTTTATGCAGCGGATTAACTTGGTCCGGATACTCCGGAAAAAGTCTCGTAAATACAGAACGCTTTTACACCATTCTCTACTTTAAGAGTAGCGGATATTATCAGCTGACATACCACCTAAAGGGGATTAATTACTAAATATATCCCACAACCGGAAAAAAACTTAGATATAAAACGGATCTTTCTTGTCTGTATCGTGAGCTAGTTTGCATACAGTTGTCTAGGAGACCGACTCTCTAGCTGATCATCTCAGATCCAGTCCACTCTCCCTCCACACTACGCCGGAAAAATTTGAAAACGCAACAATCGCCGGTCATTTTTGGATTTAAAGGGGCAGTGTCACTCTATTTGGCAACTTAATAAAAAGCTAGAAGGTGTCTTCGCATCAATTGAATTTCAAAAATTATGGTCTGGTTTTGTTATTAAAGACTATTTGAAGGTACTGAAACTGTTTCCTGCCGCCTGTTGCTACGGATGGCAAGGTTGAAATGGATTGAAATCCTCAAGAAATCTATTATGGTTAGCTCTCTCTGATAAAATTCATTTGATATCTTCGTTGTAGCTTTACAGAGGCATTTTGTTTATGAGGAAAGCCCCAAAGTAATGAGCTCAGCACAGAATTGACCAAAAACTGCAAAATCCTCGTGACACTGCCACTTTGAGTCTGAGAACAACTCGGGCAGGAAAAACACATGTTAATCGTGACATCGTCGTTTTCAAAAACATACGCTCTGTTTTCAAAATGTTTTCCATCTACTCCAGAACGAAAAGCTGGCTTTTTCAAATCCGTACGGTTTGAAGAACGTTTTCGAAATGCTCTGTTTTCGTAAGAATTTAGAGTGGACGATATAGGCCTAACCGTAGGCATAATGCTCCGTTTCAAAATTTCTTCGCAGGTAGTGGACCTCGTACAACACGTAACAAATAATTACGCAATCAGTAGCTATGCAAAAGTATTGAAGGATCACAGCCAGTTTGAATCATAGCAAAAACTTAAGAGAAAATCTCTCTGGCCATGCTAACGAAAAATATTTAAAAAATACAACCCTTCCATCATCCAAACTACATGGTAAAAAGCCGGTGAAAGGAAATTAAGAATACGACTGCGATAAAATGAAAAGAATAGACTAGAATTTCCTTACTTGGCAGTAGAGGAGTATTCTAAAAATCGATCACTAGCCAACGTCGGATCTCCGCGAACTGCCAAAACCTCTGTTTTAACAGTTAACTACTGTTGTACGAACAATCGATCA
>CM042751.1:31089723-31092638 GCA_022496165.2 Catalaphyllia jardinei
TTTTCAATTCTAAATACGCCATAAAACCCACTTATTATGATTGTCAGCAAGGCTGGGCTTTTGAACAAGTACAATTTGGAAATGAAGTCATATTTGCACTGAGTAATATTTGCACACATCGGTAGTAATTACCCACACATGTGAACGGACTTCTTGACGCATGCGTAACAGCCAAATTAAGGTCTCTCGTACTTTCTTTACAAAAGTGTAATTTTAAGACAAACAGTTCTCTACAGGGAGAAGTTTTTGAAAAGTTGATCAGGGATCCAATACTCGTGTATGAGTTATTTTTATTTCGCTGCATTTTGCCAGGCGTATTGAACTGTTCTTTTGACATATTTTTTTTTCGAGGCAGGCATCAAAACCTTGAAGTGCTGAAGATTCCACCAAAAGCCTCAACAACTGCACATCTTAAACATTTATAGAAAAACAATGTTTGGATCAGATTGCCCAAATTGTATGTTATTACCGAAAATCATGGCAACAGTACACGGCAAATAATTAATTTTGCGACTCGAGTGAGTTTCTGCTTTCCGTTTGAAATTCAGCTGCCTCAGGCAACAATCTTTCATTCTAAATTGCAAAACGCCCCAGAGAGAAGCAAGATTTATTTGATAGCTTGTCTTAGTGGAGATGGGTTTTAAACATGCGTGCGTTTAAAAGATTTATCGACGTCCCTTGACAGAAACTGTAGCAGAAAAAACAAGGTAGTTCCGGACAGAGTACACAAAATGTACAGACTTAAAGATGAAGACAACAAAAACGTTGACAGACTGTTGAAACTATTTTTGTCTTTCTCATTTACGATCTCGTTCTAAGTAAGCATTGTTTGCCAACATGAAGCCTATACATTAGCCACGTCATTTATGTCAACTTGTTCCCTCCCCATTTGAAACAGAATTTCGCGCGAGACTGATCATGAAATCTTTCTTCCGTACTGCGAACTTGTCGCTTCGCGCAATGGCAAATTTTCAGTCAGTTTATTTTATTCCTTATTCCCGCGACCTTAGCCCTACGAAGCGTATTGCTGCCTATTCGAGATTTTGCATAGCAAACACAGACAGCAAACTAGCCAGCCTAAATTCAGCGTAATATGGACAAATCATGCATGACTTAATTAAAAGTCTCTAAACGAATACACTCAATCTGTGGATTTCGCTTAGGAAAAACCTGATTTGCTTAAAATATGTGCGAATAGTAGTCGAATTCGGATCGATTTCTCAGGAAATTGTTTTTCCCACTGGATCAGAAGTCGACTTTAGTCTTGCGCTGATATTAATTGCTTGGCGAGGGATTCATTCGATGCGGAATTGTCTTCCATTGTCTCATTCGTGTAGCCTTACTTGAACAGAAGGATAAAAGGTATAACAATAATTACTTACGTGCCCATTCTCTGTGTGTTTCAGATTATTTTTGACGTGAACAACTCCTGAGCTCTTTTCTTGACAAGGATTATTAAAACTCAACACAAATCCTTTGCGAATTCGATCCTGAGAAGCAGGTGCGTGGAGCGGATGTCGATGATAACAGCAGTTGAATCTTCACTTCTTGATCACCTAGTTGCGATGTCAAGATACTTTGATTAAACGGCCACGCAAAAAACATTCTCAAGAGCCTCTAACCTCTTTACAAATGACAGCGTAGACAGTCATAACACAAAACGTCTCAACTGCCACACGAGAGATCTTTACATTACGCAGCTCCTATTCCACTGAATTAAAAGCACTCGAGGGCTCTCTTTTTTAATGGAGTACGACCCGAGGCTAGGACATTTTCTGTCTAACAACGTTAACGTTAAAGGCGTAGACTGCCGAGCTGAAGATTTATCACAAGATATATATCCCTGATTGTGTACAAAGGAAGAAAAAAATGCTGTACACTATCAAACTTGATTGTAAATATCCTTTTCTCTTGTCTTGTCTTTATGTTTAAGTCAAAGCTGTTCGCGCTTTTAATTACTCATTTTTTAAAGTTCAAAATATTCTGACTATTCCATTTTGGTCAGTGATTTAATCACACAGTTTCACCCACGACAGCTTTTGCCAAGAGGAAAAAAAAAAACAAAAAAAAAGGTAAGAAAAGGCAATTGAGCTGACAAAAGCCACAAGAAAACCTAATTTCGTTGACTACTATGACGAGAAGTGTTTCAATATTTACTCTGACGAGGACTTCTTAGTCTGCAAAAGTGACTGCATCATTATCAGTTGTACCTTCACTCGAGGGGGAAACCAAAAATAACTTCGTATAGATTTCAAATAATAACTAGTAAAGGCTTCCCGTGTGTTAATGCTGACGCACGGGTCCAATATAAGGTTCATATTTCCTGCAAAGTTTTAAAAACAAACGAATAGAAAGAAAATAGGTCAAATAAAGAAATTATTTGACACTTCAGAAAAGCGCAACGTTCTCAAAGGAAAACTGATTAAGTAAAAAACATTCAGTTTGTGAGAAACTTTGAGACTTGTAATACTTAAGTTTCTATTTTTACTTTTTAGCTTTATTTATATATTTATTTATTTATTTATTTATTTTTTATTTATTTATTTTGCCTTCTTGCCTGTTACATGTCTCCAGTTAAAAAAAATCTGGTCTCACTCGACGGCTCCGGAGTGATAAAAAGCACGTCTCCACTCCTGTAATTAAATCCTTTCTCGTGTTTCTTTCTTTTGTTACCGGTGTGGACTGTGAAGGAGACTTACAATTCACGCGATCACGTGCCAAGAAAATCAAAACAGAACAAAATACACAAACTCCAATGACAACACAAGTAACAAGTTGACAGAATCGTCTTCCCTGTATCACGTTATTATTTTCTTGTTTTTTTTTAGACGATTTTGTTGGTTTATTCAGTTTTTCTTGTTGTTTTTCATGGGAGTCTTCTGACAAACTGAACACATCGATTTATTTGCATGACT
>CM042751.1:31110986-31123292 GCA_022496165.2 Catalaphyllia jardinei
AGCCGTTGAATGCTTACGAATGAAAAACATTAACCATCACGTTCCAAGTGTCTTTTTACAAAGGGTTACCCTAGCATTCACACATTGCTTTTTTATTTCTTGGTCGTGTTTACAAGGCAGCTAGGGCTACACGGGTAGGTGGGTCACCTATCTGCGTGCTAGGGTTACCCTAGCAGGCATGCTAAGTTTTAATTGTTTCCAGGCCCTTAAAGTAAAACCGCGCATTAAGTTGTCCTGGGTTGTAGGGTTACCCTACCTGTTAAATTTTGCTTGTAAACCCGAGCTATCTTTTACCCTCCAGCTAGGGTTAATCCGCTTGCTAGGGTAACCCTCCCTCCTTGTAAACAGGCCCTAAAATCCGGCGTATACAACACATTCGGTTGTTTATATATACCAAAAAAACTAATGACAAGTAGGGATTCATTCCTATCTATTCACATTTACTAAAACTCAGTTGAACGCTAAATATAATATGAATTGCTTTACAGTTGCTACTCTGACGATTCCCCCGCTAAATACAAGCTATGTTCATATATGGTTACCATTCCCTCGTCGAAACGCTGACGAGGACTGGGGAGTGATTGGGCTTAAAGACACACAATGTGAAATGACTGGCTATCTTGCTTTCAAATATTTACAGAGTTTCCGCAGTATAGAACGTCGAATTGGGTACTAGCGCTGTTAAACAGCGATGAAATTCAAAGATATGTAGAATGATCTAATATTGCAAATGTCTACAACGATATGGTAATTCAGAGACCAAGTTGGTCTTAGCACTATAAGTTCTTTGTTTCTAACAAGTCTGTAAACAATTTCTTTTTTCGTAATCCAGCTACGAAATGTCTTCTGTTATTCAGAGACTTCTCGAGCACTCCGATACATCTCGAACGTTCCAAAACCATCCCGAGCAAATCAGAGTTAACTCAAGCATTTCCGAGGCATCTCAACGTTCCGAACAATTCCGAAACGCACCGAGGATTTCCGCTACGATCCAAATATTCCCTCGCCTATGTCGATGTCTGATCGATACACAACATGCAAAGAAATCGCGAATCAGCGCAGTGAAAACGCGCACCAGTCATACAATCGTCTGGTTTAGCAGAGCAGCTGATTCCTCGTCTGTCTTGTGCCATGACTTCTTAATCGGGCTAGGAGAGTTTCCCTTCATGGGGCGTCGTAAGGAATCGGTCCTTTTCAGATTGATCGAGCTGTTGGAGCCGAAGTTATGGCCGGGAGTGTTAAGATAGTTCATAAACGGTTGACCGTTAGGATGAAGATGCTTATTTACTTTGCAGCTCGGGCGCTTGACAGCGTTTATCAGCCAGTATGTTTTACACGTGCCTTTTCCCTGTAAGGAAACCAAGACAACAACATATTATCACCCAGTTTGCCTTTACTACACGACCGAACATACTCAACGTAACGAGACATGGGCGCATTGGTCAGAGAGGCGATTGGCAAGGCTGACCGTAGAATGACACAAGTTTCTCAACCGTCTCTTTTTACAAACGTTCTCACTATGAGCCTTTGCATACAACACTCACGCCCTGTGTTCCGTGTGAACACAACATTAATTATGTCGATATCGATTATCACAAATTACATTTTGAAGGATAGGAACAGACCTGTCGACGTTTGCTAAACAATGCCAATTGGGCAAAGTTGCAGGGCCGGGTTGCTCGAAAGCCGGTTAACGTTAACTCAGGATTAAACGTAAACTGCAGCACTATTTTTTCTTGTTTAAAAATGTATTTCACCGTTACCGTTTCGTGTAATTTGAGATGACTACAGCTTAAAAACTGCAGGCAGACAATATAAGCAGAACACCTCAACAAAAAGTTACAAAACTGAAATCAAAATTCTCGTTAACCTTGGGTCAGCTTAATTAGGCTTTGAACCACCCGGCCCAGGACCTGTTAATGCTAATGTTAGAATGTGGACGTCTTCAAGGAGAGTAAAGGAGGCTCTCAAAACAACAGCAAAAAACAAAAGCAACATAAGCACGCAAGCATCGTATTAGACAGTATTATTACAAAATCTAAACATTTTTAGACATAATTTACAATCCAAATCGTCGTAAATCTTAACCAGGATGCAACATTCCATCAGATACCAGTCCCTACTCGTCGCATTTACCACCCTATCAACTCTTTTTTGCCGACGTCGGCAACTAGTTTTCTTTCCTCTTGGGTGAAGTCCCTCACAATTGACGTCAAAATTATTTTTTTTACAGACAAATAGGCTCAGTTTCTCCTGCGTTCTCTTTACTTGAACCTAATATATAGAATGGATAATTACAAAAAGTATTTTCGCCGGGCTAAGGTTTAGACAGCCTCGGACAACGCTTCTGGGATCGCCATTTCCTGTTTTACTAGCATTGCTGTTTTTTATTTTCTTACTTTTAAAAACACCTCTCCTCTTTCTTCGACTTCAAAGCCTCCCAAGTCATCAAGAATTGCTTTGGTAGCTTGACTGATGTGAATACGGAGAGCTGTAAAATGAAATAATAAACAACCATGAGAATCCAGAGGAGAATTATTATTTAGCTCTTATTGAGCGAGCAACAGGTCTGCATGGGAGAATCTTGACCAAAGTCGCGTGAGTACAGACCGAACGCAGCAGGTCTGTACACAAGATCGAGGTCAAGATTCTCCCAAACAGACCGACTAAACTCGGTTAATAAGATGCTTATTATATGGCAAGGGAGAACAATTTAATCCGTTTAATGTAACTGGTTAGTACTAACAGACACTTCGTCTGCGAACAGCGATGAGCCGAATTCAGTTCTGCCAAAGTTTGCTCGTCCTCTTTACTTTCTTTTCTCATCAGGCTTTTTGGCATTTTGAGAAATAAATAGTTCGAAGAAAATAGACAATCAGATTTTGTATTTTAGTTTGCAACTGTAAAAAAAAAGTACCGGTCTAGCTGCCGGTCTAGATGGGGAAATCTAGACCGCTTTCAATATCGATTTCAGCCAATCAAATTCATGAATTTAGTAGTTCCCAGTCCTTGTGAGACAGAGCCAAATAATAATCTCGTTTCTTATACGGACAAACCCGAATAAGGTTTCGGTGATTGACAGAATATTTGTGAGCATTTTCTGTACATTTTCCGAAAATCACTCGAATGTTTCCGTTCTTTCACCGAAAACCTCCGAACACTTCCGAAGATTTACGAGAACCAAAAATGTGTCGGAGGAAAATGTCGCATTTCACCAACTGAGGTTGTAGTTAATTTGTAGATGAAAGGGCTACAGATACAAACCTTCTCCGTTAGATTCCATTCTTGAAGCTGTGTTGACCGTGTCACCAAACAAACAGTATCGAGGCATCGTGTTACCAACCACGCCTGCAACACATGGACCTGTGAAAAAGACAGTATGAACAATTATGATCAAAACAAATTCACATTCCATATACACAAAATGAAACACGATAGGTCAGACAGTCTCTCGCATGAGAGGTAAGCAGTCTCTCGCATCAGAAGTACGCAGTCTCTCGCATGAGGAAGTCTCACATGGGCCCCAAAACAGAGCAAGCCACATCATAAAAGGCAAATAAAAAGACAAGCTCTTCTTTTCTAATTCCGTCGTTTACGATCCATCTCAAACTCCCCCCATCTTGACTATCAGTTCCCTGTTTCTTCGTTCTTTGACATCGCAGAAATGCCTTATCATATCAGATAGAGGTCCAAATGTCTTGAAACGAATGCCATCATTTAGGGTTATGTGTATGGCAGGAAAATATCCACTCCAAGTCTTGCCACCATTTTTACTGCTACGCAAGTACGTGACCTTTGAATCAAACCACTCCAAAGCCTTTAAATTAAAAACTCTTCTTGAGAGAGATCCTGTGTGTGAAGCAAAGACTATTTTTCTGTTTTGTTTTGTATCAGCGACCACATCTTTCACTGGTAGAGAATACAATCCCATTCCATTTTCCCAGATAAGGTTCTTCTAATTTAAAGGCCCGGAAGCATCAAATCGTTTCAATAACTACCGCTATGAAGCCCAACTCTAAGTTTCAACTGATGGTCCGGTTTGTGTCGAACTTTAAAGTCGTTCTTCACGGCTTCCACGAGGTGCAGTGCCATCCTGGATATTTCACCGGCATGCTCGTGGCCATTTCTGATTGGTAGTCCCGACACCACCATGTACGCGTCACCAATTGTCTCAACCTGGATAAAGACAAAGCAGCGTTTAGAAAGTATCAAGAAATCATCTTGAGCAGTGACTGACCGTCGGAACTGAATGAACCACCAAGAGTGATATACTGACTAGCAGAAGTGCCATATCTATTTCTTCACTGGCGACAGTTCATCACACAACACTACATAATTGTTAAGGGGGCTATGTACATTTTTTCTTAAGTAAAGTTTGTCGTTCTAAGTCTGTGTCAGCGAACGCCAGCGGGAAAAGCCTTGACTCGTGGCACCACCGTTTACCGCTCGGGAAGAAAACAAAGACGGCGATAGAGAACGAAACTTTTGATTTTTAATATCAACTTCAAGTACTTTTGAATTAGATATGTTTTCTTACTTTGTACACGTCATACTCTTGAATGATGTCATCAAACAACGTGTAAAGATCATTGAGGAGGGTGACAACCTGAAAGAAATGAGCCAATGAGAAGTGAACTGCCCGCTTTGACAGGCTTGATACAGATTGTTATCTAATTTCTTACCATAAAATAAACAAAGGCTACGACACGGAGATCAGAAGAAGCTAACAAATCACAATCACCTGTTGTCATGAAGCTCTGTATAGTCTCTAGTTTTATTGGATCTTGTGTTTTAGGGCTAGCCGGGTCCATTATTAATATTGTGGCATATCATTTTCTCAGCCAATCCTGTGAGACTACGTGGTGATCCGCAATCACCTTGACTTACAGTGAAACTTCAGCCTAAACTAAGTAACAGAAATCTTCATTGAGCCGATACCTCTGAAAGTAAACAACATCCTTAAGGGGGTCCTTCTTAACTACAGCTTTAAAGCTGTTGCTAAGGGATTGCTGAAGGCGATATCTAGAGGAAACTATTTTGGATCGTTTTGCAGAGCCAAATGGAGAATTTTATGAAGGAACATTTTCTTCGAAAAAATCCGTGATTTCGCGTACGTAAGTAATGTCAGTCCCAAACCACGCGTTTAGAATTTTGAATCGCCAAAAGGAAGAGATCCGATTTTTCTTATCAATCAGAAATAACTTAGCGTTTATTATAACCGTACGTATGGAATTACTGTTTACATGTAAAAGAGGAAAGCTACTATAGAAAATCTGTTAATACAGGTGTTTAATTACCTCATAACTTTTATGATAATGCGAGTTTCGTAAAACCCACCCGTAGCATTAAGCACCTGGACATTCTTAATCTATTCACACTGACTTCAATTTTTGGATTTAGATGGCTTTCAAGTTTTAAGGTTTTTTTTTCATTCTGATCACGTGGCAGGCCAAATATGGCCTTGGCGGGAGTGACTTGAAACTTTCGAAGTCTTCAGTGGAACAAACCTGTGCACAAAGTTTATCGTTAGGAGGTCTGGTTTTCAAAATGTGACAGTTAGAAACCTTCCTTGACGACAAATTCATGGCAAATTTATTGTTAAGAAGGACCCCAAGAAACAAGACGTTGAACAAGCGAACAAGTCTTGTGAAAGGATGCAGTTAACTTTTATTAAGTCTGCTTTAAGAATAAAGGATTCACAATAAATTTGCCTCGAACCAAGGTAAAGCGAAGGCTAGTTAAACTTGGCCTAGGCTTGAGAGCAGATTGAATCAGCAAATTATTCCAGACTGATTACATGAAATGTTTCAAAAGAAGAAAAAAAGAGTTTGCACGTTGATCAATACCTGCATGGGCGTGCTTCCTGATGAGAGGCTGGTGAATCCTACAATGTCACTGAAGTAGATTGATACCTCATGGAAACTCTCTGCCTCCACCTCTTGACCTTTTTTGAGTTGCTCGGCAACAGGTCTGCAATGCGTACAAAAACAACATTAACATAGACAGCAATCTGTGTTCAATGATGTAGACTGAAAAATAATAATAATAATAATAATAATATATAGATTTTTAGAGCGCCATATCCTAAAAGCTCTATGGCGCTTTACAATTTTGAAAATAAATAATCAAACTAATCTATATAATTTAATAATATAATATAATAAAATAATAATAATAAAAAAGGAAAGTTACAAAAA
Source organism: Catalaphyllia jardinei (assembly GCA_022496165.2). Classification (NCBI taxonomy): domain Eukaryota; kingdom Metazoa; phylum Cnidaria; class Anthozoa; order Scleractinia; family Caryophylliidae; genus Catalaphyllia; species Catalaphyllia jardinei. Next base: position 31,117,184 of record CM042751.1, read on the forward strand.
ACGATAAAAAGCTTGTCTAAAAAGAAGGGTCTTGAGGCTCCTTTTGAATGTGTCTAGTGCACAAAAACGAGTATCGACGTTCAAGAGACGAGGAAAATTAGCCTGAGACATGCAGGGTGATTCTCGTAGCATGTATTCTCCGACTTAGAGGCCTGACTGACTATGACTGACTGGGTAGGACTCTCTCTTTTATCTCATGTTGTTTTTTTTTTTTTTTATCAACACGACTATTAAGCAAACATGACGAGACACTACATGAATCACGTGAATCTATCACGTGACTTTTTTAGCCTTACAAGGTGGGACTGATATATTTTTCGCGCCACCGTATCGCAAGGGAACGGTGAACACAAACACACCTCGGCAGCATCCTTTCCAAAAGTGCATCGGTTTTCTTCTTCTCTTCGATCAGCTGCCCGGTTCTCTCCACAACAAGCTCCTCCAGGTTGTCCGCGTACTTTTCCATCATATACACGATGTTGTCAAAGATGTTTGTTTTCCTGTTAAATGAACAACAAAAAAAGGGACAATTCAGTGATGCTACAAGAAAACAAGACTGCTCTCGCAGAAGTCCTGCCCGTTACTGTTAAAGCGGCGACGTTCTATGAGTGAAATTTAACAAAATGACGTCAGTTTTCCAATCCATACGTCTGTCCTGTGTTTGTTCATGAATTTCGTCATAACATTGTCCGCCCTCGCTCGTTGCGTCATAAATTAATGCGTACCCGCTTATTGACAATGAAAATTAACCAATGAGCGCGCGAGAATTTCTACAGTAATTGTAAAATGAAGATTGGCACGGTTCTCTGGCTCCGACCGCATTTTATCGATTGCAAACGGATACTTTTTAATGCGTTTTCGCCTATCAACCACACTAAAGAGTGAATAACATGTCACAAAGTTGGCAGCTTACATGCCATTGCTCACGAGAACTTTGTGCATAATCTTCTTTATCTCGTGAAAGTCTGGTCTCTCTTCCGGATTCTCCACCCAGCACTGTTTCATAAGTTCCCGGATCTCCTCAACGCCAGTAATCAGTTGAGTAACCGTTGGACGAAATGGCGGGAACTCAGGATTCTTCACTCTATGAATAATGTCTACAGCAGAAAAAAAACACGTTCAAATTAAAACAATCCTGAATGCACCTCAAGGCGACCGCATAATCACCTATCATCTGAAGGGTTAGGTTTCCACTATGTTTGTCTTTAAATTGAACTACAGATCAAATCATCTTCAGCTATTCAAAAGCGACGAAAAGTTCAAAAACAAAAACGAAAACATTTAAAATTAACTTATGCGGAAATTTTTCTTTTCGAGCCGTGAAAAGGAGTAAAAAAATTAAAAGTACGAAGACAGCTAGCCTGCGTAGCGGGCGTTTCCGTGGGGTTTGGGAGCAAAGAAAGACCTCGGTATTTTGCCTGCGCGGAAAATGGGGCGAGAGCCAAAAAAAAGAAAGAGTTATTCTTTGCTCCCGAACCGCACAGTAACGATTGCTACGCAGGCTAGAAGACAGCCGATGGCTTCATGACAACGTTTCCAAAATCACCGCGCACGTTAATGGAGGAAATGGAACTGAGACTCTGCTTTGTGACGTCATTGTTGTCTTAAACATTGCTGCTTTTCTGCGTTAGTGTGTAGTTCTTGGGGAAGGTTTTGGATCTAAATACAAACCTTATATTACTTGGGACATGGCCGAAGAGTTCACCCGCTTCTCGAAAGGCATTATTCGCTTGTTTTTCGTGTTTTCTGTTCAATATCCGGCTTGTAACTTTCCATATAGGGAAGTTAAAAATCGTCGGTACCGCGTCTTTCTTGAGTACAAGTTGACGAAGTTCGAAAGAGGGTCGCAGCAAAACCCCTTACCGCAACATTTTGTTCGAAGCTGTCTACAGTAAAGCGTTCTGCACAAACGCGTGAATGCTTCAAGAACGTAAAGCAATCCTTTTCATTTTTATAAGCCATTCTCTTATAAGTTTTGGGTCCTAGGAAAACTTCAAAGTGCTAACTTTGGATTTTGAGCTCAATGTGAACTTAAAACCAAAAAAGTTTTAAATTTCCCGCATTTCTTAAGCTCACCAACAGTGACGTCACAAGTTGTATTTCCCATAATTATCTGACAGTTTTCCCGACCGCTCTACGATTGTAAAGGATGAAAAACAGTGATTTGAACATTCTAATATCTCCGAAATGCTTCGTCCAATTCGTTTGAAACTTCAGAATATGTTCACTTTTTACTTCACGAACACAATGGCTCAAATGTAAAAAAAAAGTGTCTAAATTTTGGTTCATTTGACCTTTAACCCCTAACGACGACTTTTCATCTACGTAAAATGATCATAGAATTTTCATAAAAATAATTGTTAAGAAACAGTAGAAGTACACTAACGGGCAAAATTCAGATTAAAATGATTGCATAGACCAACATATGTTAATTTTAGTCAAGCACGCTGGCAAAAAAAAAACACTGGTTACAAAAAATCTAACTTAGTTCCATACACCCGAAACGGCAAGCCAACCTTTTGGTTCCATGAAGTTTGAGCTGTAAGGTCCTTCTCTTGTGTGAAACTCTTGTAAAATTATAGCAAAGCTATAAACATCACCTTTCTGGGTCCCCCTCTGGGGGCGATTGGGAATTCGCAAAAGTTCTGGCGCCACCCAGAGTAAATCTATTAGACACGGACAGAAGAGGTAGAAAGAAATACCAACAATTTTAAGTAAGTACTACAAAGTTTCCAACCTTGTTTAGTAATTGATTAAAAATGATTAATTTTAAGAGAAAATAAAATTACTTCTAAGTTAACAATATCCTGGACAACTGACCTCGGTAGTACGCATAGTCTTCTCGATTCTTTTTCAATTTAGTTCTAAATGACGGAAGCCCAAAGTCTGTGATTTTTAGCACCCAGCGGCTGTCCACCAGACAATTGGATGATTTGAGATTCCCGTGGGACTTCACATCTGTGCTGTGCATGTATGCCATACCCTGTAAGAAACACAAGCACAATAATGAATTACAGGTTAAATCCAACAGAAAGCGAAAATTGTGCATAATTAATGCCATCAATGCCATGCATCATCCTGCATAATTATGAGACCAAAATAATTATGTCATGCGTTGATGCGTTGATGTGGTGGTTTAAGGCCGGACTCCAAGAACATGCTTCCGTCATCTGCCATGGCCGACAGCATTAGCGCAGGGTTCTCGTTAAGTCCCGGCCAAATGGATTTCTACGCCGCATACTTTTCGTGAAAATAATACGAGAGTAAGTTGTAAAGACCAATTTAGGGAAAACCATTTTTTGAAGCGCGATTGAACCTTGACTGTCCTTGTCTGCCAAGGCTGTAGCTAGAAGGGGCGTCTGGTCAGGGTGTGGTGTATGTTTTTAATTACGCTAGCATTATAGGATGAAAATTTAAAGAGTGTTTATAATCCCGTAAAACTCTTAGCATTTTGACCTTTTCCAAAACTGATTTATTTTCAGGAAGTATCTCCAAGAATTATGCATAACACAACATTTCAGAAACTGTCAAATTCAAAATTCGGCGCTCGAATCGGTGTTAGCCTTCTAACTCATGAAACATGCACTCTAAAGTCCAACGTATATATATCTCATAGAATCCTTGAAGTTTCCATTCATCAAACATACCTTTACTATGTCTGCCACAAGTGAAGCTATAAACATGTGATCCAACTTGACGTCCTCATTTTCTAAAATATCCTGCAGAAGATAAATTTGTTCTAAGTTATATTTGGTTACTTTGATAACGACGTATTGATCAGGCGGCAAAAGAATAGAAGGTCTCACTTAAAATACGTCTTGCCGTTCGCCTGTATTAAATAATATCATGTCTGGTTGATAAAGATTGTTCCATTATCATATTAGATATCTTCTGTTATTGCCATCGTAACAGACCCACAATTCGTACAAGGTATTGCAGCCCGGCACACATTGAGAATATTCTGCACACATTAAGAATATTCAATGCTATGTAAGAATACTACCAAGATCTTGGGTATATCTACAAAGCTCCCAATGTTCTATTTCGCTACTTTTTAATGCCGCTAGTTACAATCACACACTATTAAGAGAGGGTAAGCAGGAGTATGTCAGCTCGTTACCTGTAGACTCCCTCTGGAGCAATACTGCATGACAATGCAAATTTCTGGTTCTACACAAGCACCAATGAATTGATTCAAATTATCATGTCTAATATCCCGCATCTAATAACAAACAAATAAACAGACAGTCAGTACAACTACACGCTGCAATGCTTGTTTTGTGGGATAGTACTTCCAACAAAGGGGAATTTTATGTGAACCAATAACACTTGCAAGTTGTCTCCATTTGGTAAAAGCAAATGAGACAACATTAATACCTGTTTCAGCTCTAAAAGAACTTTTCTTGTCAAATCTATACGCCCTTTAGGAAGTTTTGCCACTGTTACCATGTTTCCCTGCAAGATAAGAAACAAGCCGACTTCTGATTTGGTTGACTGTACTACCATCCCCTTTACAATTCCAAAATCAAACCAAGAGCCATACAATAAATCATCGAAACTTTTCAGCCTGTGCAGGATACATTTATTTTTAATTTGCATAATCTGGGACCAGATTCACGAAGCGCTTTGAAGTATTTGTTTACATAAAAAATCCCAAGTGAAGTATGATCCTCGCAGTAACTTTTCCAATTTAAGCAATTGGAAAGAAGAAGCCTGAAAAAAAATCAGGGCTTCAACGGGATTCGAACCCGTGACCTCCGCGATACCAGTGCGATGCTCTACCAACTGAGCTATAAAGCCACACATTGGGAGTAAGGTCAATTTATTGAGTTCATATCATAAAAAATCCCATTAACAATGTAGAGAATGCATGTTAACGAGGGTGAGCTTCGTAAATCTTGGCCCTGATTATTCAGTAGAACAACCTGACACCAGCAATACAATATCGTTTAAGATAATTAAGTTAATTAGCATAACTGTCACTTAGAAGTATACTAACAAATCACGTCTGCATAAGACATGACAGAATGTGACAATTAACAGCCCGACTCTGTACTTGAACAGAGCCACTTGGAAGAAAGTTGATCTACAATTATCAGAGCAAAACTGTTTGTTTACATTCTGTAGTTTCCCTCTGGTCACAATATTTCTTGTCACTAATGTATTTTGCCACCTTACGCACATACTTGTAGCGGAGCTCTGGAAAAAAGGGCCGCCAAGCGGAGCTCCATAATTATAGAAAAAAAACACATGTACGCATAGAAATAGGAACCCATGCAAATCTTTTCTTATAGTCAAAATGGCTAGCGACATGGATCACGGGCACGTGCGCACAGCACGCACAACATGGCGGCCATCCAGCTAATACCAAGTCATGCAGTCTTGGATTACAGCATATGTGTTTGATATTAGACATGCATATTATGTTTAATTGACAGCTGTCATGTCAAGAAATCCGCTGACCAGTATCACGTGACCATATCGCGGTTTCAGGTTTAGAGCTCATTAACGTCGCGTGTTTTTCAAAGTTGACCGCTGACCAAGCGCTGGTTTTCGTTGGGATCACGGGCTCATGTTAGGTTAACTTGTTGTAAACAAGGCAGGATTGTTCGAAAGCCAGTTAACGCTAACCCAGGTTTAAAAGTTAACGAAATTTTAAAACTCAAAACACAGGGCCAAACAATATACCAAAAACCTCAACGAAAAGTTGCAAAACTCAAATCAAAATTCTACCTTTTCCTGGGCTAGCTTAATCATGCTCTGATCAACCTGGCCCAAAAACTAAGCTACACATTTGCTTGGCAATGACATCCAACAATGTCAAAAAGTCAGATTCTTTCGCCAATTTTTGTGTTGAAAATATGCATATATTTTCAATGGAACACCCACACATTAAACGATACTAAATAACATTACTTACAATGATAACATTACTAACAATAGTAATATTACTTACAATACTAACACTACCTACAATACAATAAACTACCCTTACACTAATTACATTATATAATTATTCTGATGGTAATATGCCAGCTGACAAGACCTTTGGGATACAGCAGTTTTAAATTTGTGCTTCTACACTTCAACAAATGGCTTTTAGCATTTC
>CM042751.1:31125849-31135974 GCA_022496165.2 Catalaphyllia jardinei
CCAACAACACACCAGACACCCAACAACACACCAGACACCCAACAACATACCAGACACCCAACAACACACCAGACACCCAACAACACACCAGACACCCAACAACATACCAGACACCCAACAACACACCAGACACCCAACAACACACCAGACACCCAACGAAACACCAGACACCCAACAACACACCAGAGACCCAACGAAACACCAGACACCAGATACAAAACACCAAAACACCAGATACCCAACAAAACACCAGACAACACACCAGATACCCAACAAAACACCAGATACCAGATACAAAACACCAAAACACCAGATACCCAACAAAACACCAGATACCCAACAACACACCAGACACCCAACAACATACCAGGCACCCCCCAAAAAAAAAAAAATGGTGCTGCTTCTTATGGATGGGATTGGGAGGTATGGTGGCCTCATGGTTAATGTGGTCATTTCTGGATTAAGCAGTCTGGGTTCAAGCCCTGGCTGGGAACACTGCATTGTGTTCTTGGGCAAGACACTAAACTCTCATAGTAAACTTAATGGCAAACTTAATGCTGGGGTTAGCCCTGTGATGGACTGGGATAAGCTTCAGCCTGATAAGCCACTTGGCTTGTGTGCAGACATTACCTTCACCCACAGTTATGGATAGAATAATGGTATAAAAACATGTATCAAACAAGGTTATCTTCGCCAAGTGGCACTAAATACAATGGAACCTTGCCCCAATAATAGTACCTAAAAACGTCGTGGAAAAGAACCAAGATATAAAGAAACCTTGTTATAGCAAACACATTTTGCCAGCTCCTTGAAACTTAAAAAAAATCAGCCTCACAGCCAATAAATTTGCCCTGGTGTTCCACCCTTAATAAAACCCCTTGTCTAACCTTACCCTGTACTTACTGTCTTTCCTTATGTCCATTAAAGTCAGGTTAAACTGTGCATCGCCATTTTCATCTAAATGTACTCTGTAACCCTGGATACCTATTTCAGTAAAAACAATAAGTCAAATTATCAACTGTTGATGAGGAAAATGTAAATAGTAACCATAAAATTTTTTTGCAATCAAAGTGGATCTGTAAATAGGCAGAATTTTGAAGCATGAGAAGATAAGAATAGTGCTACACAGGTTTAGAAGAATTGGTTTCCATATAAGTGTGTCTAAACTTCTTCTCCAAATGAAAACAAAAAAACCAAACACAGAATCAATTCAAATTCACATTGAAAAATAAATAAATAAATAAATAAATAAATAAATAAATAAATAAATAGAGCTTGAGTCAGATAAAGTTCATTGTGCATCTATGACCGTAATTTTGACTAAATTCACTGTTCTTCAAAGAATTATAGCACAAACTGAGTTTGTTGACTCAAATCATAGTACAGCATACATGATCAAACTAATCATCTGAGATCATGTTTGTTAGTCATGATTCTATAACACGTCTGAACCAACAATGGTCATCACACAAAGAGACGAAAAAACAAATTACTACTCACTATCAAAAGTGTAATCACGAAGCTGTGACAGGATTTCCTCTCCAGAAGGGGTCTTATTACGTGCTGCAGCACCATACTGTGCTAGAGTTTTGTTCAAGGCCACCCCGTACTGGTAGACAGCATTATACAAGTAGGCAGAATATACTGGAACCTAGTACATAAAACAGAAACAATTCATGATAATACAGTACACGATGCACAGTTAACCCTATATAATACACTTGGAAACTACTTTATTCAACTTTACATGCAGCATGTACACAATTGTGAATTCTGCTAAGACAAGCCAATATGTCACTTCTAACCTGTACTTTGAGGACTGCTGGAGTTTTGGAATCAATACATACATGAGCATCACACATTTTTTCTACAGCTGGATAACACACTTACAAACTACAACAAGGATTTTCTGCAGGTTCCAGTTTTTAATCTTGTCCAGAGCATTTTAATGGACTTTTGGTCACCTCTCATCAAAATTGCTGAGAAGGAATCTGTATCATAGTAAATGGCTTGAACCCAGGAGTATCAGTTGTTTGTCTTGTGTGGTCATCCATGTGAGGATAAGTTCTGAAAAGAACTGTTGTTGGTGATTGATATTTTGATTGTCATCTTCAGTGAATAGTGCGACAAGACCTCTAACAGAACAACCTAATTTGACTAACAATGGCTAGGTTTCAAACAGATCGACTTAATGAGACTGACACTAGATAAATTGAAACTTACTATAAGAACTGACTAATGACTGCTGAAAAACTTAAAACTGCGCTCTTTTAACTCTTTGGCGCTCACAAAAACATTATACAATATGAAGCAACAACGTTTTGCTAGAAAACATTAGAGACTGCGTGATTCAAAGTTGGCTCAGTGCCCGGGTTGTAAGAGATTTCATTTCACATTCTTTGCTTAACGTGGTTGCATTATTTGTAATCGAAGAGAATTTTGTTTACCTAGCTAGAAGGAAAGAAGGCCTCACAATTGACCTTTCAAACGAATATATATTTGCATATGTTCAAAGGGTTTTGTCACTCCTGCTCGAATTCCATCCCAATTTCTCCACAGAATCATAGTACAGGGTTAAGCGCTCCGTTCCAGTTAAATTCCAAGCCAAATTCATCTCCACAGTGCACGCTACAAAGCTCTGGATTTTAAGTATATTGACAAGTCAACACTTGAGATTATAAGTTGCATGATCGATTCCACATTGCGATCGCTCTCATTTGTCACATAATGAAAGTGAACAGGTCACCTCACAGCTCTTACAAGGTCTCACCTGATTGAAGACCACCCTTGAGGTTTAACAAAAGAACTAACAGAAACAATGGACCCTAGCCCTAAAACAAAAGGGCTGCGACTCTATCGTCGCCAATGAAATTTAGAGCTTGTAGGAGCTGCGAGGCTACTCAAGTGAACAGTACAAGCTGCATGATTCAATGATTACATTTTTTGCATCACATGATTTGTAATCCAAGAGTTTTGTGACATAGTTACCACCGTCATCTATTGTTACATAACAAGCGTCTTTCATTACGCGAAACGTGACTCGCGCCTTTCAGCATAATTATGGAGGTGTTTTGTTACAAAGGGTTTGTATTGAGAAAAACATCAATAGACATTTTAGCCTAAATTTTAGTAAACTTTGTAATAAAAATAACTGACCTCAATGCCTTGTTGTCTTTTGTATAGTCATCTTGCATTTCAACGTGATCCTAACCTTTTAGGCGACTTATCGCTTTTTAGTAAGTAAGTGAGTAAAATCTTTATTTAAACTCGGTTAAAAATCTTCAGTTATACTAATAGTATTTTAATTACAATTATTTTTACAAATTAAAATAACTATAAAAACTGATTTACAAGATGGCCGAGTGGGAAACGGATGTTTTAAGTGCGCGGTTCATTTTCTTCTTAAAGTGCCCAATTGATTTAATCGCCGTAATATTTTCAGGAAGAGAATTCCATAGTAAGGCACCGCTATAGACCAGTTCACGCTCTAAGGGGCATTATGGGTAATCAGGGCAAATTTACAAAGAAGCAAAGCCGTAAAACAAATGTTTTTCTATATATTTCTGTTCTGATTTTAACATATGGTGACGAAACATATACAGCAGGTGGAGAAACCTCTACTCTAGGTTTACTAGCGTTTTTGAATCGATCCAGTGAATGTTGTGGGCTCACAAATTTATTTCACAGTTAAAACCGAATGCTTCGATCAAGTCTTAGCCACTCGAGCAACAAAAATAACGTCTCTGTTAGTCTGAGAAGTAGGCTAATGCCCAGCTCAATCGACTCAAAAACGCTAGTTAATATAGAAAAGGGGTTTCTCTACTTACAGTATTAGTTTCCACTCGAAAATGAATCTGAGAATGGAAATATGAAGATAAACGTACATTTTGCTGTTTTCTTTCTTTGCAATCTTGCCCTGATTAGCCATAATGCCCCTTAGAGCGTGAACCGGTCTATAGCCAAAGCTACATTTTAAATAGTCGGTACGCAGCTTGGGTAAGTTTAACTTACGGAAAGAATCACGCATGTCATAGTCTGTGTGTCGCTCACAATAAATTTTGCAAGTACACTGGAGCTAACCCGTTCAGGGATTTAAACAGCATCATAGCTTTCTGTTTTTGTCTTCTTAATGATAGCTTATCCCACTTCAAAGTTTCAAGAAGCAGGCTTGAGTCTACCTCACAGTTGGCTTGCAGAATAACCCTACCTGCTCGGTTTTGCAATTTTTGTAGTTTTTCACATAGATAAGAATTCAATCCATCCCAAACGGGGGCACAGTAATCGAAATGAGGTTGGATTAAGGCGATGTGTATTTGTACTGCAGTTGACTGAGAAATGAGGGACCTAATGCGCCTCAGAGCACCTATTGCTGAGGATCTCTTTCTGCATAGTTCTTTAATTGATGTGATTAGACCATGAAAGTCGATCATCAGTAATTAAACCTAATGATTTGACATACTCAACCCTGCAAATTGGATGGCCATCTAATTGGATATATAATTATCTCACTACAATTTTCTGCAAGAAACATTTGACAAGTACTAATCTCCATAAACTCAGTTTTCGCGATATTTAGAAGGCCTTTTTAAGATCAACAAATAGCACACCATTAAAGAGACCGTTATCTATATTAATTGACCAGTTGTTCGTTGTCTCAAGCAGCGCTGTTAGTGTGCTGTGCATTGATCGAAAGTCAGATTGGTACATATTTAAGAGACTGTTATTCTGAATGTAATCATAAAGTTGAAGATAAATAATTTTTTCGAAAATTTTTGAGACAAGTGGCAATACTGATATTGGTTCCCTAGTTCACGCTTGGATCCTTTCTTAAACAGCGGTGTAATATTGGCAATTTTCCACTCGTTTGGAAAGATTTTTTCTAGTTTCCTTTGAGTTTACCTCCCAAGAGAACATGGCAGTTGAAAACTAGGCCGCATAATTACAGTCTACCTAATGTTCGGACAAGTCGTTTTAAATCAGTTTTTACTAATAGATGTCTTTTGAGTAGTAAATAATATTTGTAAATAGTTGCAAGTCTCTTTGCACGATTAATTCTAAATAAAGACTTTACTATTTCGTAAGAAGAGTAAAAGCTACATTCTCGATTCTGAAGTCACTCCTGCTTTGAAGCAAACAAAGACACATTTAGCGCATGTCAGCCACCCCAATTCCTCCACAGAATCATAGTACAGGGTTAAGTGCTCCGATCCAGTTAAATTCCAAGCCAAATTCATCTGCACAGCGCACACTATAAAGCTCTGGATTTTTAGTATCTTGAAGGGTCAACAGATCATATGTTGCCTGATCCATTCCACAATAAGTGAACAGTACAAGTTGCGTGATTCAATGATCACATTCTTTGCATGGCGTGACTTGTAATCCAAGAGTTTTGTTTACGTCTAAGGAAAAAATACCTTGACTTTTCAAATGAATATAAATGTTCATATCTTAAAAGGGTTTTTGACGAGCGCTAAGGCTAGGTTTTGACTCTTTTCCCCCAGAAAATTCCACCAATTCTTGCCATTGCCCATTCCACTGCTGTTATTCCCTTCAAAAGTCAACAGAAACAAAAATTCCAGATTACAAAATCTTGTTTCGCATGCAAAACGAAAATACAGTTTAACTCTGGATAATTTCAGCCTTAGTAGCCAGCAGCTGGTCCCAAATTAGATGCTTTATCCTTGCAAATGTCCAGACGCCCATCGCTAAAGGATTTTGGCCCAAGTTTGACCAAATAAACATTTTTCCCGTCGGCAGCCATTGTTTGTCTACACTGTTAATTCGCTAACTTAAAAAACCCTCCTGAGGGGGGATATGATGAAAAGAACTGAGAAATGGCCTGTAATTGGCTGATAATGCCATCGTCCGTGGAGGTTTGGGATTAGTAACCGACAAAACTAAGCAAGAACCGCCCAGCAAGAACCGCCCAAGCAAGAACCGCCCAAGCAAGAACCGCCCAGGCTCCGACTGCGTGGTTAATTAGAACCAATACCATCTTAGCTTAACTGGCCAATCACTTTCAATAGACCAGACTCATAATGTTCACTGTCAACTGACAAACACTTTCCACTTGACTCTGAAGATCAGATGACTTCGACTCAGGTTGTTGAAACATCAGTCACAAACAACAGTTCTTTTTGTAACTACCCTCACCTAGATGATCAAACTACACGAACCAAGAAATCTGTAAGTTTGGTTTCTAAAACAACAAAGAATGATATAACGTCAACTGTGTTCATATGTACATACTGGCAATAAATATTCTGCATGATTGTAATGTTGACTGCAGAAAGGACTCTCAGATGTCTTTGTCCTGACCTCTGCAAGGAAGTTTTGGTAACTTTTGCCACGCGGATTTTTAACAGCCAATATAAGGGCAGCCGGCATGGCTTTTTTGATGACTGCCTGGGTGACAGTGGTGTTCCTAGAGGCAAAAAGAGCATTGTGAATGTGAGGTTGACCTCAAGAAATACATGTATCCTGGCCGCAGCTGGTTGTCCAAGACAAAGGAGGAGAGGTGGCGAATGGTATACACAATCTTCGGTGTCACCCAATGTTTAGTCCAATCCCTAAATCTCAGAGGTGAGGGAGTCTAGTTTTTCAGTCTTTTATTCACCTTGGGGTTTAAGTTTGTTTGCATCTTAATCTTGAATTTGTCAATGATTGACTGGTTGGGTCAGTCAGATTATTGCTGAAATCTAACTAAAGGCATTTCCTAACACTATTTCCAATCAGCGACAGGGGCTCAAGCCTCGAGGATCAAGGTTGGTGATTGGAAATGCTAAGAATCAACATTGCAATGTACAAGAATCCATTTTGTGGGTGGGGCTCACAGTTACTTTCTAAACTGAAACAGGACTAGCATGGTTATCAGTACTGACAATATTTTAGTTAAACCCCACATTAGGTCCCTTCCATTAACATGATCACCTCATCATTGAGGTCACTTTATTCTTAAACAATCACAATTTGCAGAGAATTAACTAACAGATTGTCACTAACCTTTTCATACCAAGGATATGAAAAAACCACCTAAAGTTCTGTTTTGTAGCCATTGTCACCATCGACTGGTCCAACTGGAATACAACGAAAGCAAATTCTCCATTGATCATTCCTTCTCCTTTGGCAAGATACAGTGTCTCCAGTGCATAGTCATAACTGGCAATCACTAGAATAACTAAAGCAGACAGGACCCAAATGAATGTACTTTTCACAGACTTTCAAGGAGCTTGCAACACCTGATCATGCAAATGATGAATGAGTACTGGTTTCAGTATAAAATTGGCCTCATGGATACTATGCACTTTCTAGTGAGCAAGTGAGCAACTTAAACCGGTACAAAGTTTCACCTGCACTGCACATGGAAATACTGGGAGATTGACAATTTTGTTCAAAGGTACCATTGATAATAATTTGATTAAGCATCTTTCATCGAACACGTAGACCTGAGTACTCTATCTGAATAACAGCTCCCTAAGTGTCCATGTACCTGAGTGAGTATTTTTTATCATACTCCTATTCCAATTGGCATCCGCAGTCCCTTCCAAAATCACCCCAATAGAATATACATTGACATGCAGGCCATTGAGATGACTTCCACACAACATCCGAGCAATAATGGCAAAAATTAAGTTACCAAAAACCCTCATAGCATAGTAACATTTTTAAGAAAGGTAAGAACTTCAAGATATTATCAAGATTTAAGCTCTCTAGCTGACGATGCTGTTAGTGAGATCATATGAGCCAGTACGTGGCTGCGTAGCCACGCGATGCGGTTCCAGTCGATACCCACAATTTGACCTTTGCTCACCACAGAGTCTCCAGTAGCTCAGTGGTAGAGCATCCGACTAGATCACGGAGGGTCGTGGGTTCAAATCCCATCTGGGACTCGGATTTTTCCGAGTTTACATTTCTCCTAAAATTTATAATTATAATATCTAGCTGACTCCAGAAAAGAAAATTCAACTTGAGGTTATACAATCATATTTCAATTAGAACGGACGTTTCGTGTTAGTTGAAAACACAGTTAACACACATTCATGAAGCATTCTTATGAGGTTTGACATTAAATTTCAAGAGAGTGCTTGGCGATTTCATTTTGGGGTCACCTAGAGAAATGAACTTCAGAGAGACATTTTAAAAATTGTTCAAAAAGTTAATGTTAGACTGCAAATAGATTTTCAGCAAATGATTTTTGCACTTATTGCTCGAACTTTGAGCGGAATCCATCTTAATTACTTAGCAGACCTGCTTTTTCAAGAGCAGTTTGGAGAGCACTCAAGCAGCTTCTGTCAGGTTATCCTTCAGTGGCACCTCAAGCAACTCGTACACTTCTCTCCTGCTTTCCAAACAATTAATTATACTCCTTTTAATATGATCAGACTACAGAAATTTTCCATTTCCACTGCTGCATGTACTTACTTCGTGCTGTTTCTTTTATCTCTCTCAAAGCTGCCCTGAACAGCGCTTCCTTTTCCGAAGAGTTAGTGAAGTAAATTGCCTCACTAACCACCATATACTCCCGAGCCACATAAATACCATTTTTCTCAAATTCCTTCACCAGATGCTCTTTCAAAGATTTCCATTGAGTAGAATTCTGATAAATAATAGCCACTCGAGTCCAGTTATATGTGTATTTTAGTAGACTGACAACACTAGGCCCCACTTGGGAGTCAACCGCAAATGTACGAGCAAATGTGGGATACTTTGCTTTATCAGACAAATCTGCAGAACTACACATCTAAAAAAAAAAACATTACACAGGTACAGAATTAATTTACTTCCTTGCTTTTTACCTCAATAAATGATCAATGTATGATGGTCAAAACTATCCAATGGCTTACAGACTCAAATAATATGGAGAACATTTAAGAGTACTTCTTTAAAGTAGACACGTCTACAATATGGACAATGGATGATTCTTTAACTCAGTCACAGGAAGCAAAATTCACATTATGCACAACAATAACCTAATAGTTGTGTTTCATTAAGAGAAATTTGAGAGTTACATATATGCCTCAGATACCTGAGGCCTAACCTGAGACGCAGTCGAGAATTCACTTGAAAATGATGACATGGAGTCATTGAAACATGTGTAAAACTTCTTTAGCAAAAATAGATATGAACAACACAATCATTAAGAAAAAGCTATGTCGAATCTAACAGACAGCAATTATACGAATGGCTAGACAGCCCTTATGAGAGCTGAAAAATTGTGTTCTCTCGATTCCTTTTTGGTGTCTACAATATTGCGAATTGTTGGGTAATTATTTCTTGGATTCAGCTTTGTTCCTGTTTAAACAAAAAGTAGAAGAGAAACGTTTTGCATATAGCTTTCACCCTGGGGGGTTGGTTCTCCCTATAATGGCCAAAATGGGGAGGCTCCGCCGGAAAGGGGTACCTTTTTCACACTTCAGGTACATAAAAGGGTAGGGATTTCACAAGATGAGGTATATAAAAGGGCAGGGAAAGCAGTCATTTAGGTATTTACAAGGGCCTTTAATTATAATATTTCCAGTAGATGCCACTTATGGCTTTGTCAGTATATTTATTAAGCACTACATGAAAATGAGAACAAGACTTCCTAAAGTAGGTATCTGAAAGGGGTAGCTTTTTGCAATAAAAGGTATATAAAAGGGGTACCTTTTCTGCCAAAATGGTATATAAAAGGGTAAGGGGTTGGACCTCGGGGCAGAGCCTCCCCGTTTTAAACTTTTTTAATTTCCCCCCCCCCCCTCCCGGGCTTTCACCTTACCTTTCACATGATAAGATAAGATAACTTTATTTATACAGTGTATTTCCATCAGTTAATTAAGTTAATTATCTATAGTAACGTAACTAACTACAATAAAATTTATTAATAACAATTAAATAAAAATAAATAAAAATTCTGCTTTTCATGGAGGCCGTGTCTAAAACATACTTAAAATTAAGGTGTTACTTGCAGCTAAGATATTCAGTTTTTGCCCATTTTGGGTGCCCTCCTGCGCATGCGTTTAGT
The DNA here is from genome assembly GCA_022496165.2 of Catalaphyllia jardinei. NCBI lineage: Eukaryota > Metazoa > Cnidaria > Anthozoa > Scleractinia > Caryophylliidae > Catalaphyllia > Catalaphyllia jardinei. The sequence continues at coordinate 31,135,850 of CM042751.1, forward strand.
CCTACCTAAGGTGCGCGAAGTTTCTGGCCATTTCATTTCGCGATTTAAGGCTTGCAAATAACCCGCAGACTTCCCCTGAGTCTGCCAAAATAGTTTGGACCGAATTCTAAAGCGCCAGGAAACTT
>CM042751.1:31135984-31153484 GCA_022496165.2 Catalaphyllia jardinei
CGCCAGGAAACTTTGCCCATTTTGGGTGCCCTCCTGCGCATGCGTTTGGTCCTACCTAAGGTGCACGAAGTTTCTGGCCATTTCATTTCGCGATCTAAAGCTTGCAAACAACTCGCAGACTTTCCCTGAGTCTGCAAAAAAAAATTTGCACCGAATTCTAAAGCGCCAGGAAACTTTGCCCATTTTGGGTGCCCTCCTGCACATGCGATATTACTTGAAACTGTGGCGACTTAATTTAGATTTGAAATCGGTAACTGAAGACGCTTGTCGTAGGTCAACAGGTAAATTGTTCCACAACTGAGCTCCACTATACAAAAAGCTTCTCTTGAGATAATCAGTTCGAGGTTGTGGAAGAACTAATTTGTTTTCGGTATTCCTTAAACGATAAGCACTTACATTGTCATGACATACAAATCTTGATCTAAGATAATCAGGTGTCATACCATGTAATGTTTTATACATTAGAATAGACTTCTGTTCCAATCTTTGATAATAGAGTCTTCTCCACCCTAGTGCGCGGAACAGATCATCCAAATTACTATCATAGCTCACAGACATTAGGATGCGAGCTGCGCGATTTTAAAGCCTTTGCAGTTTTTCAGAAAGGCCCTTGTTACAGTTTCCCCACACTACATTGCAATAATCAAAATGTGGTTGAATAAGACTATTATAAACTTTAACTAGAACATTAAAAGGAGTAAGATGCCGAATTTGTTTAATTGCACCAATGGCACAAGCTATCTTCTTAGAGACGTTTTCAATGACACTCCCAGTTTATATTTTGATCGACATAAACTCCAAGGGATTTAGCAGAGGTTACTTGTTTTATTGCGTTTCCGTTTATAGTAAGAGAGGGACTTTCCGTAAATTGTGATAACTTCTGTCTTGACGCAATATCAGTTTTTGTCATATTTAGGGTGAGCGCTCTGATCCGACGAATTACCAAGCAATACGACTATTAGACCAACATGACTATTAGAATAGACCATTTTACAGTTGTCTGCTCACTGGCCTGGCCTTTGAATTATGGCAGTAAGGCTGTAGGTGACCTTGTTTAATGATACAGACCTCACTGCTTTTATTGTGTAAATCAAGTTGTTCTTATGCTAGCTATGTACATTTACATGACAAAACCAGAGAGGTCTGTATCAAAGCTAGGTCACCTCCAGCCTCACGGTCATTCTAAGGCCAGGTCACTGAGCAGGCAACTGTAAAATAGTCTATTCGCCTGCTCAAGATGTTGTGCAAGCCATTAGCCTGTAAAAATATGGTGCTGTGCGAAGATTCTCAAAATCCAAGAGCTGGTTTTCATTGGAATATTGAAATTTTTATTCCTTTTTTTATTTCAGAGAGCTGCTGTCAAAGTAAAGAGCCACCATGGCTGGCTCCACAAATCACAGCTGAACCAATATTCCAGTTAGAGTTGCTGCAATTCAGCCATGAAGTACTCTTTGCTGTTTGCAAAAACATCCTTTTTATCAGCCCTCTGGTTCTCCCTGAGAATGTGCTACTTTTTTACCATAAACCAACAACCAGTCACTTGATTCGATCAGTTCAAAAACCAAACTACCAAATAGACCTACAAGCTTCTGATTGGCTAGTAATTTTTTTTGCTCTCAGATGCACTGTCTAACCATGTCTGCTTCTGTCTACTTGATTTAACATCGCTTTGCCATTAGATATCATTCATATCTATAGATATCATTCATATCTATTCTTTGCTTAATATTAAATAAGTTGAAAGAGAAAAAGAACAATTTAAGTCGATTTCAATGTAGGTGACCACCCAAAATGTCAAACTTAGGTGGTTGCTTCCGTTTAAGAAATAGAATACATGTGCCGTGTTTGTATTGAGTTAGACAAACACGAGTGGAAGTTTGGGAGAATGAGAAATGCTGTGGGAACACAAGCCGCAGGCGAGTGTTTCCACAGCTTTTTCGAGTTCTCCCAAACTTTCACGAGTGTTTGTATAACTCGATACAAACACGGAGTACATGTTTTCTATTTCAACACCACGACGAGAAAAAGGAAAACAACTTGTAAACTTTGATTAACAAAATGTAAATTCTCTTTGCTCGCGCCATCACTACGTCAACAGCGCGCGCTAGTTCTGTGTCTACGTCGAGTTATACAAACAGGATTTTTAACCAATCAGCGCGCATGCTTTCTTAGGACTGTTTTCTAATCTATTTTACAAGTAAGCAATGTCTTTTGAACTAAATGAACCATAGCTTCAGGAGAAGAGTTTACAAAGAAAAAAGACTTTTTTAATTTAAACTTCCTAATTTTGTTTCTCACTTGTGATAGCCTATCATATGAATTCAAGCTGTTCCCTCAATTAATGAATAAATGTCCTATCTAGTTCTTTTGATGCCAGAAAGTATTTGCTCATTCAAGGATTAACGCAGTTGAGAAATAAGTTTGGAAACTAAAACTCATAAAAAAAACAGAAACAAGCAGACTGCGAAGATAACATATTGTACATGTATCTACGATGATATGGTTATCCTTCAGCCAGTTACCTAAGAGATTCAATAAGGTGAACAATGACTGCTGTTGTGCACTTGCTGCTAAAATTTTACAAACATCAATTTTTTTTTTATTGCTTTCAGCCATGAGTCTTCATTCTCGTTTCTAACATCAATATTCAAGCGAAATCGCACTTTCCATAGTTCAAGTTCTCTTCTTTCTTCATAGTACTTTTTGTTTCCAATTTGTTTACTCTGAAGATACATGTAGAACAGGTGACGAATAACTCAGCGTTGTCCAATTTGCATTTTGTTTGCACTGTCATAAGACTAAATTATAAATCTGAATAATTTTCATCCCACCAAAATCCGTCTGTGCTTATAGGCTAACCAATTTTAAATCACTTCCTATGAGATTTGCTTTTGTTTTCAGCATGCTGAGATAAATGGAAACAGATAACTTGTCAGGCCTTCTGATAGGGTGCGATTAAAAAAAGGCAAATTATGCAGGATTTTCAGGGGAGATTGTGCGATTAGAAAGGCCAAATGTGCGATAAACTATGCAAATTGTGCGATTTTTTACTAAGAAATTTAAAGCTTATTTTATACGGTTTCAGAAGACGAAAAATACTTCTGTGTTGCCCTAAAGACATTTTGAACACAAGGAAACAGTAATTAGATTAGTTGGGATAAATTGAAACTGAGGTCTTCTGCACTATCAGTGCACCACATTAAAAGCTGAAAGGTAACAGCTAACATGCGGTGAAATCATTGATCAAAATTGATACTCTTGATTGCTACTACCTTCTTACGCTTTGTTTTTATGTGCAGTATTTTATTCCAGAACACAACAAACTGGCTTTTTAAATTTATTCTTCAAGGATCGTCAATATAACAAAATTGAATTTTCAGTTTTTAAACACTTCTAAATTTGGGCAGACGTTTTGCAATTTAGAACCGCTTTTAGAGTTTGCTGTTTTGTTCCTTCGTTTCACTCCACTCTCTGCTTGTGTATTGCTGACTCGAGGTGCTTGTCCACCACAGACTTTCAGAGATGATCTATAACAATATTGCACGATGAGCAAAACATCAGTCCATCGTCCACGTGAAACTTACCTTCAGGATACTTTCTTGCTCGATCGTGAGCTGTCATATAATATAAGGCGGAAGGTGGGAACTTGCCTTCTTGGTCGAAGAAACAACGGGCGTTTTCACTACAAACTCATCCATGAGTACGGTTTTATCGGTTTTCAATGAAAGAAACTATGCCGAACGACTGACAACTTTGCTTATTTTTCAATCATTTTAGTAATGTAAACCTATCAGCCATTTCGATTGGCTAACCCGAACAAAGGGTTTGTTTGTTACACCAATATGCAACTCTTTAAGAATGAGACTCGTACCAGGGCCCCGACATGCAATAGAATGCCTTGAACTTCGAATGTTTACAAAATCGAAGGTGACAGACGTTTTTTTGGCTTTTTAAAGGTAAATCATCTTACAAAAGGCATGTTTATGCAGGACTTTTTAAGAAAATTGTTTATTTATGGTTGATTTTGTGAATAATGTGCAATCTTTAGTGAATTATGCGATTTTTTGTGAATTGTGTGATCGGATGCGATTTGAGGTCGATTGTGCGAAATCGCACCATCGAGTAATATCAGAAGGCCTGACATGTTCATCGCAGGCATCAGTTCTGTGAAGTGAGGAAGACAATCCTTCATTATTGTTCACTGTATTTTTATTACTGGCCTTATATTATTTTACATCAACAAGTCTTTTGTTTTAACGAAAAAGCTGCTATTTCGCCATGCCTCCTATTTTATGCGACTGTTATTTCAGCTCTCCACCATTGCACAAAAAAAAGCCAACAAAGTGCTTCAAAGGTGGCATGTCCTTGCCTTTTTTAGGATCGCTCCATGACTTAACAGAACGGCAACATAGGTTATAAGAAATGATTCAAATTCTGATGACAGGTGTTAATATTGTGTAGTCACTTTTTCTCCATGCGAAGTATTTTATGCGACCATTATTTCGGCTTTCCACCATAATTTGCACAAAAAAAGCCAACAAAGTGCTTGAAAGGTGGCAAGTCCTTGCCTTTTATAGGATTGCCCTGTGTTTAACAGAACAGCAACAGAGATTATAAGGAATGATTCAAATTCTGATGACAGGTTGAAATGAAACACATTAAAATTGTATCAACCAGTCTGAATGTCTAAGACTTTGGCTTTGCACTGAAATAACTTTTAAGTGGATGTAGCACTGAATATCGATCCCATGTATGTAAATATATACCTAAAAGTTTTATGATTGATTATGCTTTATCCAACCATCAGAAAGTCTTTTTCTTACTAATAAAGAGTAAACAGATCTTTTTATTTAAATTTAACCAAAAATAAAAACAATATTAGAAACAACACAGGTGTATGTAGTGTATGTACATAAATTACATTTATCACTTGGCAGTTCTATTGTTTTTAGCCTTTCAGCACTTTAACGAGACAGAGTGGTAGACAATGGAAGCCAAAACATACAGATGTCATTTACATTTAAAGTGTTACTGAAACGAAATTTTCGTATCCTCTTTTGTTCAACCAATCTATAGTTTCAAACATGCTTAAAATCATGGTGAATTTTATTTTTGTCAAATCCTAATGGAAAGTGCTGTTTTTAGCTGCTGAAATCGACTTTTTCAAGCTAAACTGTGTCCGGGCTCTGGAACCAAGTTTAAAGACCTTGTGATGTCACTGGTTGTATTCACACATGAAGCGCCATAGATTCTCTCTTGCTTTCTCTTGATTTATTCATAGTTTATTATTCATATTATCAATACCTACTAGTTTTCTACCTTGTACATGTAATTTCTGTCCAGCCTTGACAGAAAATACACATCATAGAAATTAAAGGGCTCCAGAGTGTAGATTCTTCAAATGATTAGAACAGCTCAGTATATACCTTACGAACATCTTGCGTACCCGACTGGAGACTTTGAAGACGACTCCGACAACTTTTATATCAAGATCTGAAGCCTAAACATGATAATTATATCATCGTTTGTTTTCATCCTGGATCTGAAATTTGGATTGTCATGTTTACATAAGGTCTATTCAAATATCCTCGGCAACTTTACGCATTGATTAAAAGCAGTAAGCAAATCAGTCATCTGCACAATCACGAAGTTATTAATGGTCCACAAGCTTTGTATCGAGTACTAGATTACACACAGAGGGCATCTTTTTAATACTAATAAGTGGGAGTTGTTGTGGTAGACCAGAATTGTGGTCTACAGCAGGGTTTGCTTTATCGCTGCAAACGTATCAGTGTAAACAAAGCGGGAATATTTTGCTTCTCTTTTACACGTAAAGTCCCAAATGCAACATTTCACACACAGCCGATGGATTACTTTGAATTCTTTAACGTATACTGTGTCTAAGATCTTCATTTAATGGTATCCAAGTTCAAAGAAATTCGTTAAAATGTCACTAGTTTACACTCCTTCCAAAGGTTTATTCTAAAAACAGAATTTGAACTAATTTCATATATGATCTTTCGTCTCCGACACTGTCACGCTTTCTCTCGTTTACTGAAAACATGGGGTCCCGGCATGGCAGCTTAGTTTGCCTTTGTACTTTTAAATTCCTTACCTCCATATAAAAGAAGAGGTTGCTGTTGTGATAACTTGTAGGATGTAGCAGATACAAGCAGACTAAAGGTCACTGTAGCACAATCTTGTCCGAAGTGGAACTCTCAAAGCGTCGGGTTTTATTCCTCGAAGCGAAGCAACTCCTAGACTAGAAGCGTTGTTGCTGCGATTCGTGCAGAAGCAATCCGGATAATATTTTCAAAAGCCGCTTTCTCTTGTTTTCATGTCTTTTTTACTTTTTGAGTGTAGCTATTGTTAAAATGAGAGATCACAATTTGAAAAAGTACCCGATCGTTTTGCGATTTAACAACTCACACTCGTTTGCTTGCCTACATAAAATATCCTGGAAATATCCAATTGAATAGACTGAAAGGCCTCAGGATCAACTATCCGCCTCTTCAGGTCTAAGGTTGCTGTTGTTAACTGCTTCACAGCTCTGAGATGACCTAAATATGTTTTTTGGGGGGCTTTGAACACTTGTCCCTTCTCCCATAATCACTCTAAATTTTCAGCGAGGCATGAGAGTAATACAACTAGTGACATCACCACATTGTTTTGGCCGTGCCAAGATCGCTGCCAATTTTAGGCTCAACTGGTCAACTTTGAACAGCTGAAAAAGCAGTTTCTGCTTACCGTATGCAAAAAAAAGTTTGCAGTGCTTCCAAGTAAGGTTCAAACTTTATTATTAAGTGAAAATCTCACACACCAAAATTTCGTTTCAGTAACACTTTTAGTCGCATTAATGCATACTGATCAATACTGATTCAAGTGGAGTGGACAGTAAATGACAACAACAAATTATTTTATGACCAATACAGACAGATATTGACTAATCTTGGCTGTAAATGTCATAACAAGAAATACGAACCATACACTGTACATGTAGATGATATGGCAGGGAATAATTATAAATATAAACTTGCTAAATCATTCATTACATGTTGTTATTGATCAAGAAATTGTCTCCGCAGAGCTGAAATATTCATGTGGCTCAAATAGAGAGTAATGTGAAACCAGGAATGTGATGTTAGCAATGTATTCAAGAGGCACAGATATTTTCCTTTCCTAGCTTTCAGTCAGTGTGTGTACTTGTTTTTGTTTATCCATTGGTTTCTGTTTGTTTGTTATTTGTTGTTTCTTTTATAAAGATCTAGTGGCTTTCTCCATAACTAAAAAAAGAATATCCTTTTCAAATGCCAAAATGATAAAATCTCTTTTCAACATTTGATCTTTTGAAAGATACAAGAATCGTACGCTTTAGTCAAGGTATCAAACGTCTATGGCCTGTAAGCAAAATATGTCTGATCGGCAAGGAGGAAAAGGGTTTCGAATTTACTTAGAGCGGTATACATAGCATCACAAATTACAACAAACACAAAATTTATGTCATGCAACCTAAGCAAATTCTTGAATTCCACTCCAGTAATGTTTAGATACAGAAATTATAAGCAATCTATGGAACAAAGCCACTCGCGACCTGCGTGATAAATGATAATGATATATACAGTGTAACAACAGGAATCTTGTATGTGCATGTTGTACGAAAGTAATATTGAAAGATGGAAAACCTTTTAAGACCTTATTGCCAAATAGAAAGCAAGTTTTGCACAAATGACAACAAAATGCACTTAAGCTTGAAATACGTAAGATTCAGTTCGAATATCAATCAAAGCCACAAAATAGTATCCTGTAGGCAGAAACAGCAGTTGAAATAATTATAATTGCACTCACGAAAATCTTAAGCAACACACAGCTACAGGAAGCTTTGGAGAAGGTAATCAGGAAACATCTCTTGTCACAATTATTGGCAATAGCTTTTCTTCAGCGAAGTTTAGTTAACTCGTTCAATACGCATATCTTAAATATTTATCGTAATGCCAGCTAATGGAATAAACACAAAACTTGAGTGAAGTTTCAGATGGATCAATTAAGCTTCGATCAAAGTAACCGGAGTTCGAAAATCGAATCAAACGACGTGATGAAATCTTCAAGAAGCTGATGCGAACAAAAACTGAGAAATTAGCAATGTTTTGAAAATAAACGTCGTCTAGCACCGTGCGATGGCAGCTGGTAAAATGTAAATCACTTCCAAACTGACTTCAAGCCAACAAACTGATCAATTTCTGTTTGTCGACAACTGAAGACCAAAATCATTACAACTGATTTCTCTCAAAAAAAAAAACATTAAATAAGACAAGCAATCATAAAAGTCACAAAAGGTATAATGAACAATTTATATGAAAGTGCATAAAATGAGAAAGGACAGCATACTCACAAATGAAATCATGGGTTTGTTAAAAGCTGCCGCGTTCCTTGCGGCTGTGTGACAATTGCATCCCGGTCCTATGAAGGCTTGTACTCCAGAATTAATTTGATTTAACTGCTCGTGGACAGCAATCAGTTCATTGCATTTTGTGTCTTTCCACACAAATGTCACATTGTAGTCAGCCAAAAGCGTTGGATCGGCGTTTAATCTTTCCACTGCAATTGTCATCGCTGCGGCAAAATTCTCTCCCTTGTTAAAGTCGTCCGCGAAATGAGGCACCACAGTTGAGTACGGTATCAGAAGGCCTAACTTGTACTCGCGTTTCTCCGCCAAAGCTAAGTAGTTTATCATTAAAGAAAAAACAATAACTACTGCAGTGGACGCCATAATACTTTGTCAATACACTCGTATGCTGCCTGGTATGTATTGCAAGGGTTTGGAAGCGATGTGGACTGTGGCCAAACGACTATCGAAGATGGAATCGCCAGACGATATACATTAAACGTATAATCTAATGTTTTGACCCGTCGATAAAACGTTCAATAACCCGTCGCGCTATTATAGCTTTCCAAATGATCGATTGCTAGCCCAAGGTCGAGTCTTTTGCCAAGTTCCAAGCACAGATTCTTTTGTAAATGCGATGTTTACCACAAGTTCAAGACACAACAACAACATCGACGTGCAGCCATGCTAGCGGTGTGGTCCCGGCCGAAGTTTGGCAAATCATATCTTCCCTTCTCCGTATTTCCATATTTCAGAGTGGCGCTGAGATTCGTAGGGCGGCCTTGAACTATCTTATTGACTTGTCAGGGAGTTACGGTTGACTGTCTGTGTCAGGCGTTCAGGCTCATTTGAAAGGCATCCAGGTTGTAGAAACTCATGAATAATACAAACTTGGCTTCGTTAGCTACACTGCTAGCTAGCAACAAGACAACGAGCGCTGCCAATTTTCTCCAGCTATACAACGTTGGGACACCAACAGGATCGAAACAAGCTACAGTTCTTTCTACCTGAAGAATGAAAGTACGACCGAATCAGCAAACTTACAAAGCTACGAATGAGTTAAAATCTGCCAATACCCGAATCCCTTGGGAGCCGAAACGATGGACACTTCGTTACGTAAACACCAAGAAACAAAGAAATCAAGATAAATTGGTTTTTGAAAATTTGCGAGCGAAATGCCATCAAAATTCGGTCAAAAGGGGTAAAAACAACACTTTGTTATTCTTAAAAAATATACAATTTTCTTTTACAAAGAATTCACTGGTTCGATTACGCAATGCAAATCTGATCTGCCCGTAAAAGACCCCACGGGACAACCTATAACCCATGTCTACAAGATTCGTATAATTTCCAAAACTAATAATCTTGAGTGTCGAGGTCAGGAGAAAAATATTTTCTTACTCACACCTTTTTTGAGCTTTATTCGCGAAGAAAATGTTGTTTCCGCTTTTAAAAAATGCGTGTATTTTTTCCTTTTTTCCCCACAGCGAGAGCCTTTGAAGTCCGCGGGACAACAAAATTTTTTTAGCTCGAACGGCAATCATCTCGCAATTTTTTTTAAGCAGACGAAAACATAAAACTTATTTTCTACCATTAACCAAGAAAGAGCTCTTATGCGAGCTGGTGAAATCCAGTTATTATTGTAATCGAACGAACGAAAGAAAGGAAGAAAAAGGACCTATTTAAATAAAATTCTCTAAAATATACGAATTCTTAAAACCATTGGGCGCGCAGTTTGCTTTCCACAGCAGGAAACACTAAACAGAGAAGACAAAAGTTCCTTATTTTAAATTGATATGATTTCCTGCGATCCGTATTCTATGACCATGTATTATATACTCATAAAAATCTTAAATTTAACTTGACCTTTCGGTCTGTCGATGAAAGTTCCATCAATGAGGAAAAAACGAAATGCAAATTTGCAATTGTCCCATTTTCAAGATCTGACGTCTTGCAATTTCCTTTCTTTCCTGTAGGTGCTTATAACTTCAAAATAATGGGCACAAAGTAATGATTTAAAGGTATTAAGGTGAATAGAATATATTAGTATTGCACGGTGTTTCTTAATAATAAATACTGGCTGTGGTGAGAAGTACAGTCACCTTTAAGATGATTGATCTGGGCGGCCGTCAACCAAAGCTCTTTCGAACCTGGCATTCGCTCATATGGTTATAGCCCTCGGTCACTAAAAAGCGCTTGCTTGTTTTCCATCGGTTCAGTGAAATCTCTACAGGTTTCTTTATGACCAATTTGAAGCTGGATATTCGATTGGTGACTGTTAGAGGTTTAAAACATGGAGTCCGGACAAAATTCTCTAGCTGACTTAGCCTCCTGTGAAGACAGTTTAGTACTGTTTTTTCAAAAAAATATCGCTGACAAACTCACGAAATAGTTCAGTTCTAGTGCGTTCCTTGATCATTCATTGTTCAATGTGTGGCCCTGTTTATATAGCCAGTGAAGTTAGACTTTTTAATAAAAGTTATCGACAAACAAAGCTTTGGTTTCAGCCAATTCAGTGCAAAAAGCTAGCGGCAAGCTGGGTACACGGGACCACAGTGCTACGAAAGCATCTTTGAAACTTGTACATCCACATTTTGCGGAGTTCAACGCACTCTATTGAGTCCTCGTGGCCCGCGGGTAAATGTGACATTAAAATACTCAGGATGAGCTACTGTAAACGCTTTTCCGGCTGGTAAACTAGTAATTCTCCGTTGATGAATAAATTATTATCTTGCAGTCCAGTTTCTTTGAGTAAAATCCGTCAAAACTTAAGCCCGTGACCGTTCATCTGGTGAAACGCAAGTCTAAGCTCCAAATCATGGCCGGGATAAAAAACATCTATTAAACTTTTCTTTTTACTAAAAAGGACTCCATTGCCTTTAAATTTCACAGCCGCCTCACAGACTACCGATCACAGAGCGTTTTTTCATTCGAGGTCAATCAAGAGAGTCATTTCAATTTTTTCTCCAGCTCGTGTGAATTGGATTTGAAACTGAATCTAAGGCGCCCTTTTACGGGCAATAATTTCAGATGACCAGCTCTTGTTGTGACAGAAGCCAAGTTCTAACTAACTGTGGTTTCGTGCAATTTTAGCAACAGCTAGAAAAGAAAAAAAAATTATCAGTGATTTTAAGAACAAAGGCACTACAACCTTGAAACACAGAGAAAAACACAGTGGGTAACAAAATGACAGAAACACAGTCCGACATACGCACAAGGTCGCTGTAAGAAACTTCACTCATAGCATCAATCATTTTGTATCTATTTTCAATGTTGTTTTCAGCATTTCTATTCAATCAGCGGCCTCCCAATATAGCCCGGTGAAACAAAATAAAAAATTACTGTTTATAACTTATTTTCTATATATACGATATGCATGATCCACAAAAAGAAATGTATTTGATGTCAATTGGTTACAGAACGAAAACGCCGGCACTCACAAAAGCGAAATTTATTAACGAGAACGTGGATCTGAATCAAAACCTCTAACCGAGACGCTTTTTCATTAGATATAGCAATATTCTCGAGCGATAATAAATCATAGTGATCTATAATTCAACCCTTGAAAATTTCGATGTGATAAACATTTCAGTGATAAAATACGATCTTAATTTGATGCAACAGCCTCAGGCGTAATTTGCATGTTCGTTTTCAAATGTCAGAAGAAAACCAACATTTTGAAGTACTTTTTTGACAAATAAAAGAGACCGGCTTTTCAATCTTGTTTTAGCGCCGGTTAAGGGGACAATCACATCGCTGAAAAGACAAGAAGTTTAGGATTTTAACCAGGAAGAATTAACATGAAAATACTCCAATATTCAAATGTAAAGATGGCGCGTTGAAAGATATTAGGAATACACTTAACGTAATAAACCAGTTCCGATCAGTTTTTCCGCGCAGCATTAAGTTGTAGTGCTTCTAAAACCACATAAAAATCTACTTTTTTATCTTTAAAACCATGATCTCTGGACTCGATCGATTCGTTCCCTCAGGCGTTTGATTTCAAACCCGGAGGAAGAAGGTTGAATCAGGATTGTTACTAACTTCGAGTTACTTTATGCGTAGCACTTGACAAATACTACGCACTCTGGACAGATGGACATTACTGATATAGCCATTTTCGAATGTGCGGCAAAATCGGAGAGCGATTCGCGGATATCAAAACATCATTACTAAAAGGCGATCGATCGGATGGCCTTGAAAACTGCTCTCTTCTCTATTAGAAATTCATAAAAAAGCGGCTACCAATTTCTTTTCGACAGCAATTGTAAGAAACAAGATTTAAAACTGTACGCACTTCGGGAGGTAATTGAAAGTGTAACTTTTCAAAAACAGCAAGCCCGAAGTGGTAACTAAATCCGAATTCTCACCTGGTATGGCTTCCTCGAGCGGCGCAGAAGCCTTGAAAATTACAGGGAAAGGTGTGTCGATTATGGTGCGTTCTTGTATAATGCAGCTCTGTTTCCTAGTACCCGAAGGTCTGCACGGATGAGATCAATATATAATTACCGGTTGTCTGGAACATCTGCCTGCAGCATTTATTCGATCGGCACTGGTTTGCACGCCACATGAATTTACATTATAACAGTGCGTCCGACTTTGCTTCTGGTTCACTGGCGTGATCTAATTTAACGATTAGGGCCAATTAAAGAGCTGTCTTGATTGACAACTGTCAGTTATCATCCCGACCTGAGATGCAAGCTACATTGTACTCTAGTTTGTACAGAGTATCAATGTTTCGTGCAAGTGGTAAAATTTGCGTTTTGGAAGGATAAAATTTCTGCTGTGCGTAATCTCTTTTCCGATCATGGCCATCCTATAATTAGAATTGTACTAAGGACATCAAAGTTCCGGTGGGCCGTAGCACGTACAATAACAATCAACAAATAAATTAACAAGTTGTACATTGATTCGTTGATTTGCTTATTCTTTTTTAACAACTGAGTTTAGATAACAGCAGTGAGTCATCGAGTTCATTTACACACTTTATACGTCGGCAGAAACAGTCAAACTTTAAACACACAACGCCGCTCGCACCTTCACGCAAGCAGTTTTCCCGCGAACTGTACTCGACACGCAATGATATTTCTCTTAGTCCAAACCAGTGAACTAATTGTCGATTGATGTCTTAATATAAGTGTTTAAGAAGTATTAGACATGAATCACGCTGCGCGTAAAATATCTAACATCAATAATAACGTGTTCAGCCGTACAGACGGTTTTCGACAGCTGAGAACACAGGCTCCCCAAGCTCAAAATACGTGGTGTATGCGACAGCTTGTGTATGTAGAGAATTATACATAAAAAAAATTGTGTAAATGACTATCTCATTTGAAATAAATTTTTCCTACCTCAAATGTGTGGCGAACTTGTCCCTTGTGCCGATTTTAGAGCCATTCTGACGCCGTTTAGTGAAGTTATTTGAAACCGTTACTCCTCCTTCCTCTAAACGGCGTCAGAATGGCTCTAAAATCGGCACAAGTTCGCCACACATTCGAGGTCGGAAAACTTTATTTCAAATGAGATAGTTATTTACACAATTTTTTTTACGATCGGTGATTTTCCCATATAATTCTCTATATACACAAGCTGTAGCATACACCACGTATTTTGAGCTTGGAGAGCCTGTGCGGAGAATTAATAATTCATCGTTTACAAAAATTTGGGACATCACAGTTATAACATATTTTAATTTAAACATCCGGAAATATGAAGCAGGGCCGTCCCAGCGTGTAAAACAGAAGACTTAGAGTTAAAAAACCCATTTTTCAGAAAGGAATCGAAAATACCAGAATCATACCCTGGTCCCACAGGTTTTTCTTGATTTTTCACCGCACGAGAGAGCTGCGAGAGAGCCGCGAAGCGGCAAACACTAGTCGCGAAGCGGCGAGAGCGAAAAACCTCTGGTCCGGTTACCTTGGACTCCAATCTCACTTTCATGCAAACGCCAGGGTCAGGATATGACCTTCGAGCTCGGATTGGTTGCTATTTTTACAAAACACGCAAATATTAAATAAATACGATTAGTCTGTTTGATTGGCAATACCGAGGGGACGGTGGGGATATTTGTTACTGCACGTTCAAGATTCGTCTATGTTCTACATTGATTTTGTTTCCGACAGTGCCTTTGAAGGAATTTGACTCTGTGCTCGAGGAGCGTTTTCCAGCTCTAGACTGAAAGTGTTAACGAATACCAAAGCCTTGCTCGCAGTCATAAATCGCAAAGACGTGTTCGCCATTCTGCTGCCGGACATAGAAAGTCAATTGATTATAATTATAATTCGGTTGATCACCGCGATCGTTGCGGATGAAAACATTCTCGCAAACACGCACATTGACCCCGGCCAAGTAGGTCAAAAGATACCACTCTTCGCCACCCGAGTGGAAACATTAGCGGCTGATGAGCACGTGATTGCTAAGCTTCCATTGGTCGCTTTTTGAATTATCAAATTGACGCGTTTGACAGCTGGCGTCTGCATGAAAGTGAGATTCAAGTGCAAGGTAACCAGAGGGTTTTCGTTCTCATCGCTCCGCGGCTCTCTCGCAGCTCTCTCATGCGGTGAAAAATCAAGAAAAACCTCTGGGACCAGGGTAAGCGGGTTTCCGCCGTTTCAAGTACATATCCGCTTTTTCTATTTGGGTTCCGGTTTCTCTTCGATCTCAGCGCCTCCACTGATCTCGAATAACCGCCAAACACGGAAGTTGTACCGGTTAGCTTCCTAGGTACACATGTTAGTGCAACGGTATTGTGGTATTTTTTTAAAAAAATCTTGCGGTATTTAACTTTGGCTCGTGGCACGAGTCAAATTACAACTAAAAACCTAAATGAAAAATACCCTCTATCTAAGCTCCTTCGTAGCCGTTATTGCATGCATGTTATTAGAGCCTTGATATTTGTTCGCGGACATTATCTGTTCCGAGAAGCGAACAGTTTCAATAATAATTGCATTATTATTCATTCAAAATAATTCCCCGTTCTTAAAGGAGTTTCGCCATTTCGCTCTTTGCTTGGCTGCTCACCAAAATGACACAACCTCGTCCCTTGGTTTTCTCGGTCAACGTTTTGATGACGTACAGCGCGCTGCACTTTTGACGTCATTTTGTCGTCATTGGTTCAATAAAATTTGGTCAACAGCAGCTGGTTGATAAATTATGCGTGTGATTTTAACCAATCAGTAACGAGGAAACATTTTGAATAAATAATAATTGACAATTATTTCACCCCTGCACGTTGGATATGAGATGGTACACAGCCAACAAGGCGCGTAGCGCTAAGTTGACCATAACTGTCTCATATCCAACAAGAGCGAGTGGAATAATTGTTTTATTAGAACCATCCCCAAAATAGAGAAAACGCAAGTGAAATAATAATAATAACGCTCAAAAAACTCACGGGTCGCCAATCTTATTCGTAGAGCCGCATGATATAATGATTCCAAAATGCTTTTCCAGGTTTATACCAAGATAATACTGCTCAGGATGTGGAAAATTTCAATCATATATGCAACTGTTCTCGAAGACTAAACAAATCGCGAAAAGGAAGGATGAACCAACATATCTGATATCAGATATGATCATATGAAAGACAAAATATAAAACAGAATGATACGGAAAAAATAAGACAAAGATAGGATTGCGCTAAAAACATCAATGTATTAGTCTATGACGGTCCCTCAGCTGCGCTGTGAAGATTATTTCACTAGCTCGTTTCGCATCCGGTGTCGGTCGAGACAAGACAATGACCCGTACCAAAATTATTTCCTTTGTTCGAAAACACACTCACTGTTCCGATTATTGACACATTTTCGCCTATAGTGTTCTTATTACGACCATGAAAAACGTACATCGTTTTCATAACAAAAACCTTGCATACATCTGATAACACTGGCCATGATGGAGACATTGAAAAACGGAGTCCCATCGTGTAATGTGCACCGCGAAAACGAGGCTTTTCGTCACGTCACATGAACAACAGGGAGTTTTAAGTAACCCTGGCTGAGGGCGACGCCAACTATCACATTGATTAAAACATGACTTTGTATTTACCTACGATACTCTTAAGTCATTTAGTTTGTTCAACTTTGTCAAGATAATCTTGAAACTGAATATGGAACACAGTGTAACATTCCAAATACAAATTTTAACAATTATCCGTCATGGTTCATGTTCTCCACGCAACGCAGAACTTGGTCATTTCGAAATTGTACCAAGAATTCTAACACACGTGTACAGCCATTGCATTGCTCATTGTACTATTGTAAACCTTTATTTTTATCGACGTTGCCGTTGCCGTTGTATTATTCTCAGTCCCCTAGTGATGGTTGTGACACTTTTTCGTTTCGAGCGTAAGCGCGCGACGGGTATCGCGCTGCGAAACGGTCAAGTGTGGAAGCGAAGCTTGCGTTTTCGCTGTGGAACACATTAGTGTGTACGGGTCAGTAAGACCTACCTTTTTAAAGCCCATAAATAGCCTCAGCTATTTGTGTTTGGCAGTACAACAAGGTATTACAGCACGTAAGGGTGCCATACCTTGACTTTCTAAACAACAGTGAATTTGAATGGTTATCCGGACGCTCCGGTCTTCTTTAAAATTTGGAGAAAATCCATCCTTTCATCCAGTTAAAATCTACGTTAGTTTACTGAGCAAATTTACAGTTACACAACCATCAAACATATTCTTATAGGGAGAAAAGAAAAATATTGCAGACTTACGTATGGCGATAACCACTTTTCTCTCGACGCTTGCAATTTTCGTGATCACAACTTGAGAATTACCTTTGTTTCTTTTTATAGCAGTTTAGTTCTTTCTACTTATGCATGAATTTACGTGGTGTCCAATCTTCGTCAGTAATCGTTTTAAATTGAATTAAGAAAACAATGCATGATCAATTTTCAAAGACACCAATCTATTAGGAGTCCGGACTCCCTGGGGCGACAGGCTTCAAGGTGGTAATCTAAATGCTGGTCTTGTGCTCTTTGAAAAGCAGCCAAAGCACCTAAAAAAATTGTCGCGTTCCCAAAACGTCGCGACCACAACATGAAACTAATTTCGATCATTCAAATGGTAGTCCATAAACAATTTGTCATCGGGAGGTGTCATGCTAAAGTAAAATATTT
>CM042751.1:31160984-31168484 GCA_022496165.2 Catalaphyllia jardinei
ATCTTTGTGGTTAGCTGACGAAATGAGTAACCCTGGAGCGAACGTCCAATCTCTAAAGACACCGACTAAATAAAGAATTTCCGCTTTTCACAAAAGAACAGATTATGAAATCCTCATATTCACTCCGGAGCTAAAAGTACTGTTTGTTGGTCTAAGTTCTCAGGGATGCCACGGGACTTGAAATTTTGTCCAAAACTTCTTAGGTCAAAGATCTTGCACAACAAGACTGAAGACAATTCTTTATCGCATTTCGATTTCAGGAAAACAAAGATTAAATCATTACTATCCCTGCCGCACAAACTAATTGTTAAAAAATTGAGAAACACTAACTCCTGTGGGCAATTATAAATTTTCGCTATGATATGAGACATTCGCTCATCTGGAGGACATTTCCATGTCATGGTCGTCAAAAGCCAATTTTGAAATCCACGAGAAAACGTTTTTGTACCAGCAAATTTGCATTGCTAAGTTAAAATCAGTAAATCACTTAGGATGAGTCAAACATCAAACGTAAGCTTTACAATAATAAAACGGAATTATAAATAGCCCCAGATTATCACTACAATTCAAGCTTGGAGAACTGTTAACTTTTGAAATCGCATTCACTTAAAATTGATTACCTTCAACTGGCTTTTATCCCTGTCCAATAAACTGGAATCGAAGTATACAGAAAGGCATCACCTAAAGCTGAACGTCAAAAAAACGCATGAAACCTTGATTCAATAATTTGCTCCACGTTAACCATGATCGGGACAAACAAACAAAAATAAATCTTACTTGATCCTCAAAGTGTTACCGACTGCATACGTGAAGTGAAGACATGGTAGCTGGATAAAGAGATGTCGGTCCATACAAAAACAAGGGCTTAAAAGCACTGTGAGTGTGTTTTAAAAAAGAGTTGTAAACATTTCTGTCTCTTTGTTCTTGGATATTCACGAAATGATAACGTCTACTAACTGCGTGGAGGTCTACGTTTGTTTGACGAGCGGTCGAGGTGCCTTCGCTCTAATCTTATCACATTAAATCCCAGGGACTCATTTGGGGGAGGGGGACGAGGAGTGGATTGGGTGGCTAGCCACCTCAGTTTTGGAGAAACAAAAAAATGTAGAAATTTAAAGATTGTGAATGCTATGGACAAGTACCTCATAGTAATTTCTACTTTGTAGTATCACTAGTATTTCTAATGCAACGGCTGTCAATTACGACCTCAATTCTCAAATTTCAACGTTTGTGGGACATGCCCCATTGATTTCCCAACCCCCCTCCCCCCCCCCCCCCCGTTGAAAAATCCCGGCTGGGCCCCCTTACTAAACTTGCTCTTTTGACCATACTCAGGTTTCAGCCATTTTTTATGTACTACTTCAAAAATGAGTGCGAGGGTTTCAATAGGTTTCCAAACGCGAGTTTTTAAAATTACTTCTCCAACACACAAAGTTTTCTGAATTCAAATATATGTTTTATTTGAGAAGTGGATGTGAACCTGTCACCTACTTGCTGCTTGCTGGTCTGTGATATTACTTCATTTGTATTCAATGCCACGTTGTTACCTCAACTATTTGTGACTTCTAAGCAAGCACGTTGCTTCGCAACGCAGATGACAGAGTACAGATTTAGACTAAAACTAAGACCTAAAGCACGTGTGGTTTTCGACTCGTTTTTCTTGACTGAGGCGTTTTGGTTGGGTAGCAACGACATAAATAATTAATGAATTTGAGAATATTATTTGAGGAAGTGTTAAAACTTTCAACAATAGCCGGTTCCTGCTTATGAACAGTTGTACATTGACACAAGCTTACAATCGGCAAATTTTATGCAATTTGTTTAGTTCTATTTCCGCGGGAAAACTTGCGCAAAGGTACGTTGAAATCCGGAGAATCAAGCCTGGGTTTTCACTAGTGGCGCAAGCATAAACGCCAGCACAAGCGCAAGCATAATGTTCCGTTTTCACACGACGCAAGCGAACGCAAGCATAAGCGCAAGTACAAGAATTGACAGAGGAAAAATTTTGATCCTTGTGCTGGCGTATGTGCTTGCGCTTATGCTTGCGTGGCTAGTGAAAACCAGGGTTTACGGGACACCAGTCAGAAACATTAGTCTTTAGATATAAATTCTCTAAGTGCATGACGGTAACTCTGTGGGAAAACGCTTCTATCAATAACCTGACTTACGCCAGTTAAGGAGCAGCTGCTAAAGTGTCACAAAATTCTTGTTTGGTTTCGCACTCGCCGTGATGACTTTAGTCTTCCGCTATAACTGCTGAAAGAACTGTTCTCGGCCCTGGCCCAAAAGCGTTTAATTTTTGAGATCAAAATACCAAACTGTACTCTTTAGTTTGCATTTCTGCCATAATAAACGTACTACTTTCCAGATAGAAAACTAAGGTAACAGGATACTTTGTTTCACTGCTACGTGCAGAAAGTGGAATATCCGACTGGAGTACTCTGAATTTACCTTCTTGTCTAGAAATTCTTACCTATTATTAGCAAAGAGTAGAGTATGGCACTGAAAACTGGCACAACTGTTGAAAAAGCCTCAATCCTTCATGAAGAAATTGCTGATGGCCGAAGTTTCTACTCTGAGAGAGCACTAGGCGACAGACAGATGCGTTCTCATCTCGAACGCTGATCTTGAACTGCAAGTGGTCTGGGAACGAGATTGATATTGATGACGTGTTGATGGCGAACGCCAGTCGCTTCAACTATTAAGGTTGTGTATACAGCTTGATGCGTGCAGAGAGCTTAAGTGTGTTTTCTTTAAGGTTAGAATGGAAAAGAGAATAAAATTCATTTTGTCAGCTTATGTGAACAGAGGGCGGTCACAGCTCGTCATTGAC
This sequence comes from Catalaphyllia jardinei, assembly GCA_022496165.2. Classification (NCBI taxonomy): domain Eukaryota; kingdom Metazoa; phylum Cnidaria; class Anthozoa; order Scleractinia; family Caryophylliidae; genus Catalaphyllia; species Catalaphyllia jardinei. The sequence continues at coordinate 31,163,818 of CM042751.1, forward strand.
ACTGTTTCGAGTTCTCGTGACTAGCTGCGCCTTCTTCAAACCTTGATCGAAACGTGCTTCTTTCAATTTACTGAGAACCTGTCAGTTCAGTTTTAAAACGACTTGACATATATATAGGTGTACTGCCGCGCATATTACATCTATGGCTGAAAGTACAGTCAAACTATTTTTCTCTGCATTGCGTTCTTTTATTGACCCAGAAAGCGATATTTTTAATTGAATAAAACTCAAACTCCCCCTGCATTTAAAGGCTTTTTAAGCTACCAAAGTATGCCCGCAGACGAAATAAGATTCCTGTTTACATTACATAAAAGGCTTTCATGTGTACTCAGACGTAAACTCTGGCTACTTTCAATGTCGAGAAAAAGAAAGAATATAAAAATTCTGATAAATTAAAATGAAAATGTAATTTCACTCACTTACTTGCGTTTTGATCGGGAAAGAAAAAACTAAATAGACATCTACTGAGGATTTCTGTCACAAACTCGCTGAAGTCGATGCTGCATAGTCGTAACGAAGATAAAGAAGCTTTTGCTAGGATGATTGTATCAGTGTAATCCAATGACGACCTAATCGAACTCAACGTGCGCACTCTCTTAGAATACAAATACATTTCTAGACGAATAAATCTTGTATTGGGTTCCATTTTAATTTGAAATGTATATTGCCTACGAAAAAGCTATTTTTATCAGATTCTACTATCTTTAGCACACGCGACAAAACAAAACGGCTCCAAAATTTCAATGAATAGAAAAGTTTTTCTTTTTTAAATTAAAAATCAGTCTTTTCTTGAAGGGGTCAATACATTCATTAAAAGATGTTCTCCAAGAAATGAACAGCTTCGATCTTCAATAACATACTTATATTTTGTAAGCTACCCAGAAATTCCATACCTTACTTGATTAGAGCGCAAACATCGAAGAATTCGCTCATTTTTTCTTTATAAGGTTATTTATAGTAATATTTTCTTGGTTATTTATCTTCTACATTATCTACATCCGCCGCCATTTCAATTAACGATTTTAATTAAAATTCCAAACTTAAAGCTGACCACACCAGGCTTTGTAATGAGAGATGAATGAAGCCGCGCATACCATGACGACAACATGGACAGAAAGCAGAGCTTTGGCGAATCGGTGAATTGAGCTTAAGAGTCACTACAAGATGTTTTCCTAGGAAATTGGATAAACGAAAATTAGATCTTCTAGTCCGATTTCAGTTTACTCTCTCCCCAACTTAAAAAATCGAGAGTTTTACAATAAATGAAAATTAAACTTTTTTAGTCCGATTTCAGTTTACTCTCTCCGCAACTTGAAAAATCGCGAGTTTTACGGTTTTATTTCACCTCAAGAATTTAGCCTTTTCGATTGTACGTCTTTGACAAAATATATTTTTTCCGTCTTGTTGCGATCGACGTTTTAATACCACAAATTTCGCATATGTGACCGCACAAATCAAAATTGGCGCAACTTAATATTTTTATTCAACGCTTCTGCAGATTTCCCGAGACTTTAAAAAGTGACATGTTTCTTTCTCCTTTGTAAACACATTGAAGAAGAAAATCCAACAACAAAGGCTTAAGACCTTACGGAAACTAAGACGAAGTCTTAAGCCGGACACAATCCTTAGATGTAATATGGCACCTCTTCTTTCGCCTGTCAGCTGCCATGGTTACTTAATGTGGTGTCCAGACTCTATCAGTTTGCCTAACTTTAGTTTCATTTGGTCTTATTTTCCTCTATGAAGTTAGCCTGAATTGCAGGTATAAACGGAGAACGGAAACAGGTACGGTGAAAATAAACGTCTTTCCCTCCATCCGCGCTTTGTCTTCCCGCCCTCGTTCAATTTTGACCCTTTCCACGCAGGCTACTTTGTAGTCTTTTAAACAATTATGGAGTGGAAACTCTGAGCACGTTCAATTTATTCCCTGTCCTAAAGTCGTACAGGAGACTCGACTCCAACTATTTCAAACGGGTGACGTAGCTCTGCGTAGGATCCTTTTAGATTCTCTGATTGGTTCTTCTTCGCGCGTAAGTAATAACCATTCAAAAACACCTTAAGGATCATTCGCGTGACCAGAGGCCGCGATTGTTCTGGTCAGCAAAAAGGAGCCCAGAATGGACAGAACACGTTAGGATCTCTGCTGCGAAATCGATATTTGCATGGAATATTTCGGATCGAACATCAGACGGCTCGATTGCTCGCCATCGCTGGAGAAGATCAAGAATTGAGCAGGCGGAAGGACGAACTAGTTTTTTAAAACTCCACGCCATTGTCAGTTGTGGAAAACATTTTCGGACGCAATGAGGTTACATCTTCTCAAAATGAAGTCAAATCCGATTATGGATAGTCTGAATTTAACTTGTTTTTGCTTTCAACAGGAGGAAATCAGGCTTCCAATCACTTCGAGTTGTAACTTATTAAAAAAAGTTACAAATCAACTTAGAGTAGAAAACTGTTAGATGAGTTGCGGGAGATGGACCCAACCATACTGTTACCTAGTGAGATAATGGTTTGACACTGACTATTTTTTTTATGTTTCGTTCAAGACGTTTCGGCTGTTGCTTAAGCCTTCATCAGTTGAAAAATAATGTTAGTACGCGTGATTCAAATAACAGCCCGTCAAGCGCGCGCTGAGGAAAAAAACTTTGAACAGTTTGTTCCCGCGACCGAAAGCCCAGGAAAGGGTTGACAGGCCACAGTCTGGCACAGTGTACAAAATCTGTTGCACCAACTGCAGTTTTGTATACTACGGTCAGACTGAACGATCACTTAAAACTCGGATTGTGGAACACAAAAGGGCTGTTTCCATGTTTGACCACAACTCTAAGATCTCCTGCCATGTCCATGAAAACAACCACGAAATGAATTTTGGAAATGTCAAAGTTGTTGGTCATGAGGCTAACTATCACGAGCGACTTTTCTTGGAAGCCTGGTTTTCAGGATCCGCAATCCGGAAACGACCACATCGCCATCCCAGAGGTCTACAAATCTCTAGCTTGCGCATAAGTCTCACGCTACGTTTTCAAGAAACTTCACGCGTTTTTTTCCTCAGCGCGCGCTTGACGGGCCGTTATTTGAATCGCGCGTACTAACATTATTTTTCAACTGATGAAGGCTTAAGCACCAGCCGAAACGTCTTGAACGAACGAAAAAATAGTCAGTGTTAAACCATTACCTCACTATGTTAGCTCCTGACTACCACTACTCTATTTTTAAACATACTGTTACCTAGTTTACCTAAATGAATGCATTGTTGATTTCATTCTTTTTCAAGCGATATACTCAGGCTGGGCTTAACATAATGAAATGATAGAACTGATGTGAATGGAATTTGTACTTGAGAAAGCGTTCGAGACCACAATACAATCAAAATCTATCGAAAGTACATTTTGCTTAAGGACGCAAAAACATCAAAATCAAATATCAAGTATCAAAATAACTATGCATTTCACTCGCTGAAATGTTTTTATACCTTAAAATTATCAATAAAATTGAAACATTTGTTTTTGAAAGTAATGCTCCAGGGCAAAAAAAAAAACGTAATTAAACGAATTTTTTGTGCTCTTTGTGCTCGAGTCGTTTTGTTTGTGTTTAGTTTAGCGCGAAAACCGCCAAACGTCTCAAAATAGGAAACCGAAGGTTGATAAAACTATGGAATTGCTGAGTAGTAATTTTAAAATTCGCGGAAAAGAACTCAGCGGGTCAGTACTATCCCCATCAACCCCAAGTGTATCACCTTAGTGTAATTAGCGTATTAACGTCGTCTTGCGACGAAATTGACCCCGAGGGCTGAAACTTCCTTGATATTAATTAACGAAAATGAGAAAAGCCTCTAAAATTAACGCCCAATGAACGAGGAAAATGTACTTCGAATTTTGATGGCACAGGATAAAGCAAGGCGGAAATAAAGCCGAGAAACTGATCAGCTGATGAATTTCGATTCGCTTGAAATTTGACATCCTTGGTGTCGTGAGAGCATTAGATTGTAACATTTTGACATTTACATTTGACAATATTTACTTCCTGTGGTTGGGCTTACTAGCCAAGATTACCGATCGATTGTAAAATGTCATTATTTTCTGCCATTTTAAACGAATTTCATTGTCGTTAATTAAACTCCAGATAGGAGATATGTAAAATTAAGCTGTGAATATCCATAAATAATTCACCATATTTTATCGTATCTAGGTTTTTGGCTTTTACTTTTTTTCCGCGAAGCAAATCAGACTTGAAACACGTAAAAACTTTTTTTTGCAGCAAAGCATTGACTGGGCCGATCAAATTGTGACATAATATATATTTAATTTTGCCTTATCGTAGTCTGCATGTGTATTATTTTCAAAATATTGCGCTTTGAAAACAACAAAAGAGAACAAATAGTAAAGATACCTTAATCCAGTGATTCGGCTGTCATAATCCGACCATACAAGCTGCTGTTTGAGACACTGGTCCCTTTATCGCCACGGCAATGTATTCGTTACGCTGTGGCGCGGCCTGTGAGCGTAAAAACTTGCGTTACGTCTTCCTCAAACATTCAACAAAGGTTATAGCTTCACGCGTTTTATCGCTAGCATTCCTTTGACAATGAAATAATAACAACAAGCTACCCCTTCGTAGCAATTTGCAGCTGTCACAAGGCTTGAATTGGGCTCTCCATCCTCACC
>CM042751.1:31173290-31183290 GCA_022496165.2 Catalaphyllia jardinei
TTAGTTGCTTTTGAAGACCAGCGGCACTTCTTGATATTAAGATTAGTTCATCCGCATAGAATAAACAGTTAGGAGGGAATCCGTTTGGTAGAGTAATTGAATCTGTGAGACATGAAGATTCTAGCAAGCGTGGAAATTTATCTAGATATAAATTGAAGAGTAAAGGAGAAAGGATACACCCTTGTCGCACTCCTCTGTTGTAGTTGAAGAAGGAACTTCTTTTGCTAACGTTTTTTACAGCACATTTCGTCCTTGAATACATATCGGAAATTAAATGATAAAATTGTCCACCTATGTTTTTGTATAATAGTTTGTGTAACAGACCATCATGCCAAATAGAGTCGAAAGCTTTTTGAAAATCTAGAAAGCAGCAGAATAGTTTTCCCTTGTTTGCATTAGTCACATATTTATCAAGAAGTGTTCTTAGCGAGAAGATGTGATGTTCGGAAACCTTTAAGAAAACCGATTTGAGAGGGATGTATTAAATTTTGGTCTTGGAGGTGAGTAAATAATCTATTATTTAAGACAGCGGAAAATAATTTGCCTAAGCAGCTAGTGACACAAATGCCTCTATAATTTGAAGGATCAGATTTATTCCCAGACTTGAAGATAGGACTTATAAGCCCAGTAGACCATGAATCTGGGTAGGTTCCTTTGCTAAGTATGAAGTTGAATAATTTTGTTAGTGAAGTGGTCAAACAATGCGCTCCACTTTTCAACATGTCGTTCCTTATTCGATCAAGACCAGCTGCTTTCTTATTTTTAAGCCTTTTGATTGATTGTTTAACTTCTTCCTCGGAGAAAGGCTTATCTAGACTATTAAGTTGTGATAGTGTTGCTTTTTTGTATTTTAATTCTTTCAATATTACTTCTTGTTTCTTGAGTAGGTTTGCATTTGGTTCTAAATGTAATTTTTGAAAATGATTATATAGTTTGCGAATAGGAACCGTCGAATCTAGTGAACTTTATTATACTTGGTTTGAAAGAGATTTCAGAGTGGTCCAAAAATTAAGTGGATGTCTAGTTTTAACTAGTTCATCAATTTTATTAACTCGATGTTGGAGCTTTTTAGTTCGTAATAACTGTTTGTATGACTTCTTGTCCAGAGATATTCAAGTCGAGTCTGTTCGTCTAAAGGATTTTTTTTTAGTTCTATGGGAAAGGCGATTTAAATGTTTCCTGGCGCGGCTGCATTCATTATCAAACCAAAGTTTGGAGTTACGCGGTTTTGATTTTTTGTTCTATTTTACAATTTTCAACGATTGTTTTGCAGCAGTTTCTAATATGTGCGCAAATTTCTCAACAATGATGTTGATATCCCCACATGCTCGAAGTTTAAATGTTCAAAATCCTGAATGAGTTGCTTTATCTCATCGGAATTAAGTGCAGAAGTAAAAAAATCCTTAGAGTCTGTGGACCATTTGAACTGTCTTGGAAGGCTGAGGACTTCATTTTCAAAATTTTCCACCTTATTTGTTAAAAGTGTCGAGTCAACTCTTATGCAAGTGATTAATTGGCAATAATCTGAAAACGGTGATGGCTGACGAACTGCCAAAGTTTCGAAAAGGTACAGAATTTCATGGCTGACAATAATATAATCAACCGTACTAGAGCCTTGATTTCCGTAGAAGGTAATTTGTCCAAGCGATTCACCTTTGCATGTACCATTCAAGATTCGTAAATCTAGAGATTTACACATCTCAAGAAGCTGTTTTCCTAGATCGTTAACATGAGTATCAAAACTTTTCCTGGGCCTTATCATTGTTGGTGGAGGAGAAATTCCCCCAGGTGCAAGATTACAATTGTCATAGTTTATAAAATTATGCTGTACACCCGTGCGGGCACTAAAGTCACCTGCCAAAACTATATAATAATCTTTTTTAAAAAGGTTAATTTCATTTTCTAAATTTGAGAGAGTATCGGGGTTAAAATAAGATGAATGACTTGGTGGAATATAACATGAACATAATAGAATATCTTTGTCTAGCTGAAGAATATTTTTATCTATTTTTACCCATATATAGTCTGACGTTTGATTTATGAGGGAAAAATATGGTGTAAGGGAACTTTTTACGGCCACTAAAATACCACCAGAGGATCTACCAGATTTCTTAGTATTGAGTTTTCTTGCAGGGCTTAGTGCAATGATATCAAATCCAGGTATTTCATTTACCTCCGATCCCCAGATTTCCGACATAATTGAGACATCACTATTATAAAATTGACGAATAAAATCACTGTTTTGTAATTTGTTATCGAACACTGAATTTTTACTCAAACCGTTAACGTTCGAGGTCACATTTCTCTACAGACTGCAATTTCCAACGTTTGACCGAACTGGGTAAAAGTGAAGAGTGAACACAAAAATGGTAGTTGCAGTGTTCACATATTTCTTGCCATCACATGTAATATTCAAGTTATCACTAGTGAATGAATCGAAATAGCCGCTTTTTTGATGTTAGTTATCACTACAATGCAACGGAAGTTGTCAACCAGACATTGAAAAAAGGAACAAAAACAAGTGCTTGTACCGACATAAAAATTTCCATCTTACCATTTGCACTGATCTATCTGAATTTTGTTCTGGTTTAAGTAAATAGACTATTGAGAGGAACTAACTCTACTGACAGTAAAGGCTGGTTCTCACAAGCGCATAAGCATCCATAAGCATAACAAGTGAGAACACTCACAACATAAGCGTAAGCAGAAGCAGAAGAACGAACCTACTTATTTGTCTTATGCTGTTCTCACTTGCGCTTAAGCATAAGAAAAACGAACATGTTTGTTTTTCTTGTGCTTATTAAATGCTTATGCGGAAGTGAGAGCAGCATAAGACAAATAAGTGAGTGCGTTCTTCTGCTTCAGTGCTTATGTCGCGGGTGTTCTCACTTGCTTATGCTTATGTTATGCTTGTGCTTATGCGACCTTGAGCATATCGTTTACATCGCTAGACAGTAAGCCAAGGTCTAATATCTTGGTTTATAATAAAGTTTCCATACAGCACGCTCTCTGATTAGCGGAAACAGCGTGCTTTATCAAAGATTAGGGAAAGGGTTGATCACATTTTGCTAGCTTTCAAATTTTTGCATCGGAATTTCGATTAATTTGACCCAAATTAAACATCCCCTGTGCGACTCAGACAAAGGCAATATAAACGAGCTTTTTGTCAGCAGTAGATATGGCTCATGGAGACCATCGTTGACAACAGTAGTGTGGGGAGGCAGCGTGGCCGAGTGGTTAGAGCGGTGGATTTGAAATCCGTAGGTCGCGGGTTCAAATCCCGTTCTGACCGCTTGCTGATGTTGTTCTCGGAAGCCCCGAGTTCAACTTCTCGGTTACGCTTGTAAATAGCCAACTGGTCTGCCTCCCGCCAGTTGGAATTCTTAACCTGGTTATGTTTATTTGAATATTAATTTGTCAGTGTTTGTTTGCATTGGTCCTGAAAAGCCCCGACGGGGAGTGGCCAATTACGTATATTATATTATTATTAAAACCTGTATAAAAATAACACGTTTTCCTAGATTCCGACAAAACACGTAGCGAAATAAACAAATTCTTAACCTAGAGAATTCTTAGATGAAAGACATCAGAATATATTACGAAGGCAGAAATTATACTGAAGTAAAACAACAAGGAACACCATTGAGCTGTCTCTGTTTACAATGAGAAGCTATATTTTTGTAAAAATGCTCAAACACTTACATGCAGTGTAGTAATGCACCTATCAATGTCAAGCCCGAGGGAGGAGGGGGGGAGGGGTCGTGGAGCCCACGGGAATTTGACTGTGGCGTATATCCCCAGGGTGGGGATTTTGATCGGACATCATGCATTTAATCTTTCAAATTTACAGAGTAGAAGGTAAGTAAACCATTTGTTTCTGCTAATTTGAATATTCTTTTTCGCCCGGGGGTGGGGATTTTGATATTTTTTTCGGACATGTCAAAATCCCCACCCTATGCCCCCCTCCCCGCCCCCTAGGTCTCGATACTGATAGGTGCATAACGCTTGCTTGCTTACTGGCGGCGGCTCCCGTCATCTCAACGAACTGAACTTCAACAATTCCGTATCATCCGACGAGTGATCAGTTGAAAGCTTGCTCCTGTGTTCGGAGTTGAACAAGTGCGAGCAGTCTAGTCTTTGCAACATTCACGTTAGTTCGGGAAATCTTGCTGCAAGCGGGTAAAAGAAACTGTAGATTCTTTCAAATACAACGCATTTTCATCCGCAAGCTTTGAGCTCCTTCTTTCGTAATTTCCAACGGAAAAGTACACGTTTTCGTGAGTCACAGTGCGGCCGGATTCCTCTGGACTAGCAACCTTTACCTCGTTTTACGTCCTGCTTAAACGGGTTAAACTAAGATAAGATCCATCAGTTAATTAAGTTAATTATCTATAGTAATGTAACTAACTACCTAACTACAATAAAATTATCAATAACAATCAAATAAAAATAAATAAAAATTCTGCTTTTCATGGAGGCCGTGTCTAAAATATACTTAAAATTAAGGTGTTACTTGCAACTAAGATATTACTTGAAACTGTGGCGACTTAATTTAGGTTTGAAATCGGTAAGTGAAGACGCTTGTCGTAGGTCAACAGGCAAATTGTTCCACACCTGAGCTCCGCTATACAAAAAGCTTCTCTTGAGATAATCAGTTCGAGATTGTGGAAGAACTAATTTGTTTTCGGTGTTCCTTAAACGATAAGCACTTACATTGTCACGATATACAAATCTTGATCTAAGATAATCAGGTGTCATACCATGTAATGTTTTATACATTAGGATAGACTTCTGTTCCAATCTTTGATAATAGAGTCTTCTCCACCCTAGTACGCGGAACACATCATCCAAATAGCTCGCAGACATTAGGATGCGAGCTGCGCGATTTTGAAGCCTTTGCAGTTTTTCAGAAAGGCCCTTGTTACAGTTTCCCCATACTTCATTGCAATAATCAAAATGTGGTTGAGTAAGACTATTATAAACTTCAACTAGAACATTAAAAGGAGTAAGATGCCGAATTCATTTAATTGCACCAATGGCACAAGCTATCTTCTTAGAGACGTTTTCAATGACACTCCCGGTTTATATTTTGATCGACATAAACTCCAAGGGATTTAGCAGAGGTTACTTGTTGTATTGCGTTTTCGCTTATAGTAAGAGAGGGACTTTCCGTAAATTGTGATAACTTCTGCCTTGACACAATAAGCATAAACTCAGTTTTTTGTCATATTTAGGGTGAGGTTGTTACCAGACAGCCATTCGTACACATTACTCAGGTCGTGATTAAGGCAATAATTTATATGGTCAATGTCAGTACTGGCAAGCGTCAGGCTGGTATCATCTGCGTACATTCTGGGTTCCGAATATGTCAGACAATGTGGTAAGTCATTAATATAAATCAAAAACAGAAGGTCCCAAAATTGTTCCCTGGGGAACACCACATCTTAGAACTTTGTTTGGGAGTTGACTTATGAGAATTTGACAAACCTGTGTTCGATTAGATAAATAAGAAGCAATCCATTTATGGCTGGTCCAACAGATCCCATAGTATTGCAATTTTCTTAACAAAATATCGTGATCTACTGTATCAAAACTGAAACTGAGAAGCGAACTTTGAAGGCATCCTTCTCTCAAAAGCTGAGCAACGCGACAGGGCGGGAAAGGTTAGCCGAAGTCCAGTTTGTGATTGACAGCTGTCGTGTTGTTAGCCAATCAAATTATTGAAACAATTCTGACAATGATTGTAATTGGCTTATTTTGGCGTGCTTTCTCAGAGATTAGTAGACAGCTTACGCCACTTCTACTCCTTTGGAAAATAAAATTTGGTTTGAAAATTCAGTGAATGCGTGGGGAAATTATAGAATTCTTTACCATAAACAAATAAAGAAGCCTCGACTGTGCTCTGTTCAGTTGTAAAGCACTTAGGAAGCGGTAGAGCACTCAAGAAGTGGGAAAACACTCGACTGCGCCTCGTGATTTCCCCTACACTTCTTTCGTGCTCTACCGCTTCCTGCGTGCTTTACAACAGAACAGAGCACAGTCGAGGCTTCTTTATTTGTTAAACATATCACTAAGTTAAATCCCTTTCCCTCGGTTTTCCTATGCTGTGCATAACAAGCGAAGTATTTTCTCACAGAAATCTCAGTTATGCTTGCTCATAGACCCGTTGCATATTTGAATACTTGGTACATCCTAGGCTCACATTCATGTGCCAAGACAAAGGAATTTTCACCTGAATGTGAGGCTAAGGATGTATGAGTATTGTCATTCAAATTTGGGCGCCATTTATGCGAAGGATCTAACAGGAAAAAGGTAACGGGCCAAAGGAACAGCTGGCCAAAAACAAAACAGAACGGTAGCACAGAACTCTATCTCACCTCAACACTATTTCATTATTTTGTTCATTTAAATAAACAGCTACACAATTTTTGTGGCAAAAATTTGTTGAAATCTATCAAATATTCAGTTATAACGTTGTGTGCCAATTGGCACTCTTAGGAAGTAAAAGGTTTTAAACTATACAATCAGTTCATAAACCCATAGAGCACTAAAATATTATGTTAACAGAACTACCTATAACAAATTAATGACAATGTTATGATGTAGATTTTATCTTTATTTTATCTTCAACTTTGAATACAACTGCCAACCACAATATTGTCTATGAAATATTTCATTTTTCTTCCCATACATGTAGAAATGGACTAACCTGCAAATAAAAGAGCATATTTTTGGTCACTTTCACAATATTACAGTGGTAAAACTGCCCATCTGGTACTGTTCAAGTTTGGTGAGAAAGAGGCTAACATGGGTTGCAACTTTAGCCAGAGGGCAAGGCTGGTAAAACTGCAACAACTGAACTTCTTCAAACCAGGAGGGGGGAAATCGTCCTCGTAGATGGTCCATTTCCATGGTGCCCAGTTTTCCGTGAAACCCCTGCTCCATCAGAACATAGTTAACTATACCTTTGATATTGTTTGCTTCCTTTGTAAGCTAATGTAAGAATTGCTCCTCCCAACAAGCCCTGTATACATAGTACCCATGCAGCAAAGTTATGGTGTGGTCAGACAGTTCTGGCTTGTCACAGTGTGACAAAGAGTTTATCATCATTGCCGATATGATGGGGAAAAAAGTTGTACATCATTCCACACATTTCAACTTGCAGGTAACATAGTTCACAAATACACCAATTCTATACCAAACCTCTCAAGTCCACAAAACTTACCAACTTACCTTACATTTCCTGAAGCTTTTGAGTTGATACCTACAAAATACAATAAAAGCAACATTTGTATTTTCAGTGAACACAAGGAACTATGTGGAGCACACTTTTTTTAATCAAACCAGTCACACATCCAAGGAGTTAAAACCATCTGCATGATGCAATTATCTTTCTGGTGGAAACTGCGAACATGGCCAATAATATTATCTTCATACATGATTGTGTCAATCTAAAAATTTTGTTGCATCACTTAGTATACCTCATTCAGAATTTTACACTCAACACTGAAACAGACGTACTACCGAAACAGGTTTTTTGGAGACACACAAGACAGTTGTCATTAGTGACAAAAGAGAATGTTTTGGGTCATGTGGCGTGATACAGGTAAACGATTTTGATAACATTTTCTTTTCCCAAAGATAGATGTGAAGTAATGACTGACGAGAATGAGGTGGCAATTTTCGATGATCTTATTAAATCTTATGGCATAAGATTAGAGTGAAAGGGAGAAAACCTTGTTGATCAGTTTGACTGCCAAAGCTCATTGCCTTACAATACAGTATCTATAATGTCAATATAATGGTTTGTCTAGTGTGAACTTACCAGCTATTCTGCTTCTACTGAATAAGCTTCTGTCCACATGTGTACAGCTAAATCAAAAAGAAGTATTTTAAGTAATAGCTTTGGTCTAATCAAAACAACTGGTCACTGTTAGAACCAACCAGTCAGACATCCAAGGAAATGAAACCAACATTTAAGATGTAATTATCTTTCTGGTGGAAACTGCGAATATGGCAATATATCATCATACTGGTCACACAGCCATGTCTCGTATTTGGGAACACAGAGGGAACTTACCTGAACCCATCTAGGTTGAAGTTAAATTCTTAGCTTTTCCTCAACAGGCATTGTAATGTCTGAAATCAACAAATCACTGTCAGTGATTATCAGGTATTTATTGCTGGAGTATAAGTTTTATTTAGTTAACCAGTCAGACATCCAAGGAAATGAAGCCAACATTAAGACGTAATATCTTTCTGGTGGAAACTGCGAATATGGCAATTTATCATCATTCTGGTCACAAAGTCGTGTCTGGTATTTTCACTAATAGTTGCAACACAGAGGGAACTTACCAGAACATATCTTGGTTGGAGTTAATTTCTTAGCTTTCCATCAAAAAGCAACAGGCATTGTACTTCTGAAATCAACAAATCACTGTCAATAAATCTCAGGACTTCATTGTTAGAGTAAACATTTTATAGTTAACCAATCAGACATCCAAGGAATTGAAGCCAACATTAAGACCCAATTATCTTTCCGGTGGAAACTGCGAATATGGCAAATAATCATCACACTGGTCATGTAAACAAGTAAACAGAAGAGTCAAAACTTTCATGCTTACCTCACTGCGCATTCTTCAGTAAACCTTGAAGGTCTGTCTGTAGTACAGCTAGGATGTGAAATATGTGGTAACTCAAATTTTCTACCTGACTTAAATAACCTAGTGTTTAGCCCACAGTTCAATTAAACTTTTACAAGAATTATGTCAAGTTGAACAGCTATCAATAACACCTGAAAGCCTACTAAAAATATTAAAGAGGTTAAAATAAGAGTGAATGTGTGCAGGGTGGCTGTTAGTGGAGGCTCTGTTGTGCAATTCATATAAACCCAATAACTGGATGCAGTCAGAGAGCTTTGGCTTGGTCACATAGTGACAGAACAGTTATCATCATTGTCGATAAGATGGGGAAAAAAGTTTCACTCATCACCCTGCATCATTTCTGTTCCTTCTCTAGGAAAATACTTGTAATCTGAAGAAACTTACCTGCAACACAAACAGAAGTTGCTGTACTGCATTTGTTGTGAAGCTTTAAAGGGTATCTGCAAGAGATTTCCATCTGTTAAAAACAGATTGATTTTGAGCTGCTTGTGACAAACTTACAACGGAGAGAATCAGACTGACGTGTCATCTCAGCATCTTTGATAAGACAGGGATAACTGAAAATTTCTCATCACAACTCTCCATTTTGAAAAAAAAGTTTCACTAACAAGGCAGAAATAGAGAATCATTCCTGCTACAGGTTTTGCCTGTGGCAGAACCAGAATAGAGGCCTACAGTAGAATATTAACTGCACATGTTTGCAGAGCTCTATCCAATTTCAAAGTTAGAACTTGAAACACCATCACTTTAGAACTAAGAAAAAAACTGGAGGTCAGCCTCACCTTGCAGTGACTTGTGAGACTGTCACATGAGTCATGCTGTCCCCAGTAACCATACCACAAGGGACTGCAACATGAGATTTGCCCCAAATTTCTTCTGATTTCTGTCAAGGCAGGCCCTAGTTACACAATTAAAACAGATTCTGTGCCAAGTCCAAGCAATAAGTGTCAAAATTCTTTACTTAACCCATTGTCTCCCGTGCCGGTCGTAACCGGCTGCGCGAAAACCCACCCCAAAATTTCCCGTGCTGGCCGTAACTGGCCATAAAAAGGCATGTGAGGACAATTGCCTTTCCTACCCTCCCTGAAGATATTTTGCTCTATTGTTGTTAAGGACAAATAAACCAATGAGAATTGACTTTCTGAGCATAGTTTTAGAGGACTTTAGGGGTCCTCTTAGAAAAACGGTTTTTTGTCTTAATCATGCCCTCGAAAACTTGATGATTGGTTCACTTTCAAGTGAGTTTTGAATACAGATTGCGGATTTAAAGCAGCTGCCTGGACTTAAGAAAACAAAAATGGCAATGTAGGAGGGTATTAGTTCCAAGTTGAATTTAG
>CM042751.1:31191971-31204471 GCA_022496165.2 Catalaphyllia jardinei
TCTGCTCATGCGCAGTACCTTCTAAATGTGTTTTGCTGGAAATAATATTCTGCTCATGCATACTTGAACCGCGTTCTCAGGTGACAAATGGCAGATCGCTTCCCTGAGCTGCGAGAAAGTGATTTAGATATGGCGTAATAAACACTCATGATATGAACAATATAAAAGTGCAATATAAATATAGGGTTACCGTGCTTGTTTACGCGTCAGCAGGCTCTTAAAATGGGAGATTTTTACTGGCTGCGCGTTAAAAGTTTGAATCACCTTCATACAGAATTAAATCTTGGTTACTTGAAAGGCACAAAGTTTGTCTTGAAAGTAAAGCTTCATTTATTGACATAAGCAGTATTGCTTCATTTAAGCCATTTCTGAGACTGATTGCCTGGTTGCCGAAATATTGCACTTTTTCGGATAGTTCCGTGGTTATCTTGAAGTCCTCGCGTTGGCCTAAATACACCCATTTGGGAACTATTTTCCAAAAAAAAATCATGTTCTACTATCAAACCTTTTTTAATTTTCAAATATGTTCTTCATTAGACTGTTCTTAGCAAATACCTGAAAGAAAAATCGGGGTCACCGTGCTCGTTTAAATAAAAGGAGAATTTATTCCGTTATCGAGTTTAGTTTGAGGGAAATCTCTTACGTTTTGCACGTGCGCGCGCTCATGTGCCCGCGCTGACGACGCAAAAATCGTGCGCAGTAGGGATGCGCAATGCAATACTAAGGAATTACTTTAGTCTAAAAACACGATACAAAATCCTGAAATACAGTTATCACAGTTATCACTGATAACTTGCCTCTGGAGCGTAATAAGCTTCTTATAACTTCAAATCCTTTGGTTTGACTCTTTATCTTTATTTCACCTTCAAAACGAGGGGAAATGATATTACTGGAAACTATAGGCCAGGAGAAACAGCAAGATTTTCCATACCACTCGCCTACCATCAATGTGGCCTGGGCTCGATTCCTGCCCGGTGGGTGTCATGGGTCATGTAGCTCTCGTAAGGTCTCACATGAACAATAAAACAAACAACAGAAACAATGGTCCTAGCCCTACAACAATAACAGCTGATACAATAATAAAACAATAACTGCTTACGAGAGACAGCTGCTACACGTCTGGGTGTCACATGTGTGTTGAGTTTGTTGTTGGTTCTCGCCCTGCCCCGAGGGTTCCTCTCTGGGTTCTCCATAATAACCAACACATCAAATTCCTGTTCGACCAGGATATAGGGACCCGCATGAAAACCAGCTAAGGCCGATGTAGCTTCCTCTCCTTATAATGTGATTTATTTACTAACTTTACTTTAACACACGAAAATTAAAATTAATACACTCATAATTTCACCATCCCAGACTATGCGAGTCTCCAGGTCAAAACCAATATTCACTTTACGCTTGTTCATGCATTCCCTATAAGGAATTTTATTTTCAATCAGGGCATTTTCTCATACAATAATGAGAACTTCCTCCAAGCTTTCCCTGAACTTATCGAACGGTAAAAGAAACTGAGCGATTTGTATTAATCATGAAGATCGCTTACCAGATTTCAAGTCTTGTACAACAAGTTGTCCCGTATGAAAAGCATCATTCATAGTTGTAGCTATAACTCCCACTGGGCCATTTTTCACCCAGCCACTGCAGTACAGACCTGAACAAACAATGCCAACTTATTTAGCTTTATGAAATTGACGGGTCGCAATTCAGAAATAAAGGTGAAATGCCATTTAAAGCCCAGGAAGAATACAAATTCGCACAGGGTTTCGGGTTGATTTATGCTCGGGATTGTTTTATCCAAAAACCTGGGCTCTGAAGTTCAAGAAAGGTAAAAAAAAATAATAATAAAAATAAATAAATAAATAAATAAAAGCAAGTGACACATTCAAACACCAACCCACGGTCCGGCCAGTACCTTACCGTGGGTTGGTGTTCGGTTGAACGGTTTGAAACATTTAGCGTAAATTTATCAATTTCGTTGTTGGCAATCCGTGTCAATCTTCGCCATCCTTAACCATCCTTGTTCCTTTATGGTTTATTATTATCTCTTTAGTAAAGTATTATTTTCAGGTTCCCATCAATTTAAGAGTAATTTTGTCGATGGTCAAATAACTCAAAATACCGTGACGCAGCCTCTTTGGTACCCCCTCCCCCTCCCCCTCCCCCTCGTGGATGCTCGTCATCTCGCTAAGGAGTATAAATAACAGACTTTGGTTTCATTTAGGGTGTTCAGGACGAAACATCACTATTTTTGTTTTTTTTTTAGTTGTCAAGGTATCCGTTTCGGGTTGCTCAAGAAGACATAATTAAAAATAATTTCATTTTTTTTCTTAAAGTGATATCTTTTCGAAGTCAAATACCCCGGCTGCATCCAGACTGATCTCCTTGAGGGGTTCACTTCAAATTCGCTGGCAAGGATCCCAACTTTTTCACATAGGGCTCGGTACTCAATTCGCAGACTTATTCATTAGCTATTTCTATTTCAAGCACGATGTTCTTTGTAGACTCAATTGCCCGCACTCTCCTGCTTAACGGTTCGGTCCTCCTGCCATTTCACTTCTGTTCATGGAATTACTCTTATAAACGAAATGTTTTTCGGAGTCTACATGTAAATGTATTCTACTAGCCACCGCTTGTCGATGTTTCTTACCCGAGTCATTTACTCTTCCATTTTCGTTCGGGATAACACCTCTGCTCATATCAAAGGGAACGTGACTCATGGGAATGCTCTTATATCCAATGCTACGAAACACCTGGGAGAGATCACATCACGGAGATCATTATTGACTGCAGACCTGCTCAAAAAAAGCCGCACTGGCACACGTAATCAAGCATTCAACCGTCTAAGATCAATTGATGTGTGCTTATTTGTAATATCTGACCTCCTAACATAGACTTTCTTTTGATCTCTTATAGAATCGTTTCTCCCAGGCAGCAATGTTGCATGGCATACTAAAATGTCGAGAGACTATGTAGGTGACACTAAACATATATGGAGGCGTGGTGCCAGAGATCAGCATCGAACTGATGGCTCATTTGGCTTGCATGCAGCCTTCAACAATAAATACTTAATTATTTATTATTTGTTCTTACGGTTGGTGTGATATCCTAGCGATTATACCGATCAAATAATATGCAGATGTAGTAATATGCAGTTTTTAACTGGACCACTGAGTCTGAAAATGATCAACTGGTTAAACTATCTTGATCAGCCATCAAATCGTACGAACTAGCATGACAAGACGCATACATGGTAAATTCATATTTTGGGAATACGATTCAGCTGTAGGTGTATATCTTTCCATCACTCACCAGACCACAAGGTAAATCCTCATATACACCAGCACCGTAAGCTTGGACGGATCCATTACTCTGCTGCCATGAAAAAGAAACAACACACCAAGAATAAGAACAATTTCCACAGCAGCGACAATACTGAAGCAGCGGCAAAGAAAGCTTCAATTGACTCGGCACCAGAATATCGTGCGGGAGGTTCAGGGTTCGAGCCCCAGACCGAACCAACACTCAGGATCTTAAAAAAATTGAGGAGAGGGTGCTTCACTTGTAATAATATCCACAAACGGTTAGACGTTCAGGTCTTCTCGGTAAGGATTACAACAGCTTACAAACTTTATAAGGCCCGTCTCTTGAATCTTCGGTGTTACAAAGTTATCGGGGAATGTCAAAAAACTCACACACTTATCGCAAAGAGTAGCATACGGAGGGTCTGAACTTGCCTCACGGGTTGGTGCTTCACATAGGTTCACCTTATTGCACCTTTCTCCCTTGGACAGAATTGTCCATGAAAAATTGCTATGTCCATGTTATGTCTGTGTCTGTGTTTAATATAACTTGCACCAGTATTGCAACAGGGGTGGGTTGCTTCCTGGCGTTGGATAAATGCTCATTAGACCCCAAGGGAGTCAGCAACATACGTAGGGGATGAAGCAAGGCGATGTTAATTGCATGTAGCATATTCTGAGATAAGGTCATACTGCTTCTGCACTTTTGTTACGCTTATCCTCTTGTCTACATGCTAGTGAAAGCCAGCCCTGAGAGAAAAAGTTGATTGCAACTTCTTCAAATCAAACAGATTGCATCCGCTTATAAAACCTATAAAGATTTTCTAATCTTGACCTAGTGGCTGAAACTATAATGTAGTGTGCTACCTTATTTTACAGAGAAATTAACCATCTTGTTACAAAATAGTTTGCACAATCCAGGGCCGGGTTGTTCAAAGCCCGATTAAGCTAACCCAGGGTTAGCGAGAATTTTGATTTCAGTTTTGTAACTTTTTGGTGAGGTGTTCTGTTTATCTTGTTTGTCCTTCAGTTTTGAGCTGTAGCAATCTCAAACTACACCAAACATTAGAGGTGAAAAACATTTTTACATAGGAAAACGTAATGCTTCAGGGAACGTTTAACCCTGGGTTAACGTTAACCGGCTTTCGAACAACCCGGCCCAGAGTAACTGTGATATACACAATAATGAGGGTTTAAGACCAGTTACGACAGGAAATTGAGCAATTTCAGTCTTTAGTACCTTTCAGTGTTTCATATGTACTTCAACATTTGGTTGAAACGACATTTGATGTTGTTAGAAATGATTTATTTTGAGAAGATATTTAAAACAGTCGCACAAACGTTTGCAATGTCCTGTAAATAATATTGGTACAAAGTTTTTGTCCGGTTGTTACACGAGCCTCTGGTGGATTCTTTCTCAATACATTAAGAACAAAAATCCCTGCAGTACATATTCAACATATTTCGCTTGTTCAATATATTCATTAACAATATACATACCTCCACTAAATTATTGACCTCTAATCTGACTCCAGAGAGTTTTTCTCCAGCTGGTGTGCACAGAAACTCTACAGGACTCCTTTTAAATTTTAGACTCCATTTTCTAATTGAAGCCTCGTGTGAAGCAATCTCATCTCTTGTAAAGAAGAACATAAAAAATACAGTCATGTATCTAGATCAGAATATTTAAATACAAAAAAGATCTTAACTGTTATTTTATAATTCTAATCAGTTATTAAGTTAGCAAAATAAGCTTTGGGCCCACTGTTTCAAGACTTCTTATACATGACAATGCCACATGTACATGCACCTCCTTTCTTCAGCTTCACAGTTTAGTAATTCTCCGGTGATTACGTAATAGAGAAAATCATGCGAAGGGAAGGAAGGGGTTTGAAGGAAGGTTACTATTACTTTATATCTAATATGCATGTATGACAGTATTTTTTTTCATTGCATTTCATAGATAGCTGCTTAATTTTCTAAGAGCCATTATGGTTATTATAGGCAGCTAATACCTTATTTGTAAGTTTCAAAATTAATGTATTACTTTTTATTTCTTTGTGGTATAAGTAAATAAATGTTGTTGTTGCCAGTACAGCTGGATGTGCCACAAATCCTGGTATAAGACTGTCTGATTGAGAAAGGCTTGGGGCATTGAAGTTTGCGATATTGCAGTACCAGACTGTTCTAGTTAATCTAGTTAACAAATTGACGTCAGTTTTCCATGCATCTGTCCTGTTATTGATCATGAATTCTGTGATAACATTGTCAAAGTAGCTGTGGATCCACCAGGCAAAAGCCGATTGGATCTGCAGACTGCTTTGATGCCCCTCTCCCCTCCTCGCAAAGGAATAAACTGTGCTGAATGTTTGGCTGTATTGCAATGATCAGCAGCCCCATGTTCCCAAGTTAAGAAGCTCTTAAACTTACAATGCTGTCTTGCACATCAGTTCAGTGAGTCGCTTCCTTGGTCTTGGAATACCTTCAATTAAGTATAAAATATTAAAATAAAATACAACTTACACGGAAAGCCAGGAAAATGCATAACAGATAATTCTAGACAATAAACAGCGTATGTCATATGCTATTTCCATATACCACCAGAGAAATGTTTGGTAAATTGTGACACACGTATCAATTTGTCTCGTAAACTAGGTTGGCTGGCTGCCATTTGTGGCCATTTTGTCTATCATGAGCAGAAAGTAACTGAAACAAATAGAGCTAAATAAAATACAAGTTTCTTGGGCAGCAGAGCTGTTATTAAGTCTCACATCATGAACCTGTTGCCTTGATCTTCTCAATCATAATAAACATGCTTTTTGTGCCTGAATTATATCAACAGAAAAGTTCTCTTGTCACTTGAAGAGCCCATCATGTACACTCAGCCATAAGTGTCATTACTTACTGTCCTAAATGGCTCCCTCAACTTTAGTCTAAAAAGATGTATAAACCTACTAGCAAGTTTTTCTTGTATTGTTCTGAAGTCATCAGGGTCAAATGCAGCTTTACAGCCCTCTAACTTGGTCATTTCTCTTAACTCCTTAATAGTAAACGACACCTTTAAAGAGATGACAATTCCGAATAATAAATTATTTATTTATTAATACAGCTTTAGAATGCAAAGGATGATCAATCCCTTTGTGAATGAAATGATAATCAGTTCATAATATAACTTCCTTCAAAAGTGAATTGGGTTCTCCAGACCAGCAGTCGAACCAGTGAGCGATGGCAGCTCAGGGGACAGAATTCCTTCTAGGGGTGAAAAAATAAGGTTTGGTTCCTCTTAGTAAGAGAGTTCAGCCTCAAAACATCCACAGCAGGGGCTTTTGCAGTGCCCTTTAAGGTACTGAGATGAAATAACTAAAGGAAGAGTCAGTTACGGTAATAACATTGTTTAAGAATAATTCTCAAACAACATATTTACTGACACTACTTGTAGTACATACTTCCCAACATTGAGAAAAATTCCACACCACGCCCACAATACAGGATCTTACTACCCCAAGGGAGTTCTTTACAAAATTTCTGACAAGCTCCCTGGTCCTTTGGGGAGGAATCCCCCCCCCCCCCAGGATCAGTGGGTTAAGGCTTGCCTCTTGTTCGATCATTGAATAAATTCTGAGTGACAAATCTTCTGAATTCTGCCCATTCTGGCAAGTTCAAGATATTGATGTGATTCCTTTCCAAGTAAATCCTTTTCTTCAAGAGAGGCAATGGCCAAAAAAACTTCATCTCCCTACAACATTTTTCTCTCATAACTTGGAAAACATTTATTGAGTGACTACTATTTAATTTATTTAGTAATTACAACAAATGGATGGAGTACATTATTCAGGGAACAATCTGAGAAGTAGTTTTATTAATATTTCAAGTTTGAACTGTAATGTTCTCACCTGTAATGGTCCTCTTCTGCCAATAATATAAACCGTCTGGACACAGTTTTTCCTAAGTGCTTCCAAAGCATGCTCACAGATGTCTGTTTTCTACAAAAACAGTCAAAACACATCTGGAAAAAATCTTGCAGATCAGGTAATATGCTTTAAAAAAAAATTAAACAGGGTGACATAAAGACCCAGGCCCAGATATGCAATAAAACCCCACATTGGGTTGATTGCTCAGGTACACTTAAAATTAGCCTTGGCAAACTTCATCAATGCCCTGCCTAACTACATCAAAGTACAACATATAAAATTAGAAGGGCAAAATTTTAGAGAGTGTCAGAAATCATGCCTAGTTTTGTAGGCAAGGACATTCAATTACCATGATTAAAGGTCTTCTCAAGTTATGTTTTGTATTCTTGGGCAAGAAACATTTCATAGTGGATTCCTTTCCCCAAGGTGTACTTAAACATTAATAAGTTAATAGTCAGAGGTTAATGGTTTTGAAGTCCAGAAAACATCAAAGGCGCATTGGTAGAGATGCAAAGATTTATTTTGGAAGGTCCACTATTGTGCACAATCTTTTGTTTTGCATCCATACACTGCATGAATTACACAACCAAAGCGTTTAAAACTATTGGTTGGTTCCTCAGTACAGAGTAAACAACTATTATAATTATGTTTTGTGCACAGTCAAAGCCAAACAAGAGAGCAAAAACATACAACAAAGAACTTTGTTTCATAACCATTTCCCTCTGTTAACTATGATTTCAATTTATGAATGTACCAGTAAAGTTACTGCCAGGGGGAGGTACAACCCTGTGATAAACTAGTCTCCCATTCAGGGAGGGTAGAAATACTCCAGCCTTCTAGTAACTTCCTGTAGTGGAAACTGGAGATATGTGCTATCATGATGAGGCATAATGCTCAACTCAGACTTTATTAGTGTTGCAATAGCCTAACACTCTCTTTTCATTGATAGCAAATGGTTTGAAGCCAAAAGTATGAGTCGGTTAAGTTTGTATGGTGTCACCATCTGGGTGAAGGTAAGTCTGAAAAGACTCTCAGGATGACTGCTCAATCTTGAAATGTCAGTCACCAACAACAGTTCCCTTCAGAACTACCCTCAATAAGTTGGTCACACAATATGAACTATTAGACGCTTTTCAGTTCAAAAATCCAACAGATACTAACAGTGTCTCTACCTATATCCACTCCTGACCAGTATAGACTTTTGCACACTCAGTCACATTAAGCGGACTAACAATTAATGAAAAAACAAATTAATATATTACACACACACACACAAACACAGTGCAGTAACTTGTAGAAAGATGAAAGTCACCTCCAATAGTCGTATTGGGCTGAGCAGAATCCTTGCAACATCAAGGGCCACATTTCCTTGTCCGAGTATGACAGCAGTCTCTGTACTCAAGTCTGGCTCTAGCTAAAAGGTAATTTTACACTGAACATTTAAGATGGCATTGCTCCCTCCAATCTCCTTTCTTTGAACCCTCTACTCTGTATCGAATGTCCATTTTACTTCACTGAAAGCCTTTCCCTCTATTACTAACCACACCCATAATTCTTCTTAGCTTTTAAGCTCAATTAATCATAAGAAGTCACATCACTATTTAACCTACGGCATGAAAAAAATGATCTTCATTCCAAGTATCTATTGTGATTCAAGTCAGAATGTTTTGTATTTTGAAACATAACTTAACTTCACCTTTTTTCAATCAATAAGGGATCAAATATTTTCCTTGATATTTGTATAAAAGCTGATCAAAGACAGCTAGAGAGAAAGCTGCTTGACTGTATACAACTGTACACTATATAATCTTGAAATACCAACTATCATTACAATCTGGTGTTTTGACTTACAGTAGGTCACATTGTATAGTTGTAGAGGAATCTTACACTACAAGAAAAAATGCGTAATTATTTATGAAAAAAGTGACACTAATTTACACATACATGAGAATTAGAAGGAAGTCCATTATACCACTCCACAAATGCTCTTGCGGAATACACCCCTTGCAAATCCTGTTCAAGTAAAGTTGAAAACTTTGCAGTTGAGCATATTGCATACTTCACACAGCCAGTTAGATCAAAAGTGTTTAGACCAGGTTGAGGAAATTAAATATTGCTTTTTAATGTCTTAACAGAAAGCTGAAAGGTACAAGAAATTTTGGGGGAAACGGATTAATTGAATGTCTTAAATCATGTGGGTTAACGACATGGAAGATAACTGAAAGCCAAAAAACCACAAGAAATAGAATCATGTAAATTCCAGTTCTGTCTGATCTTAAAGCAGAGAACCTCCTCCATTATAAAAAATAATAAAATCTAAGATATTCTTAGAAAAAAGAAAGAGTGCACTGATGGATAGCTCAGTAGATGGATTGACAGACAAGTGGACTGATCAACATAACAACACTACGTTTTACTGAATATACATGTACAACAAAAATAATTAGTTGTTACCTCACCAGGAATTCCAAAGGTTTTGTCATCTTCTGCCCCATAACACTGCAGAAAATAAGGAATGGTACAAGCAATTTGAGAAGCATTGTCCTAATCAAGAATTTTTAAAACTACATTTCATAAAATTACATTTCAATTTTAAATTATATTTTTCTTGTGAGTTAATGTAAAGGTTCAACCTTTAGCTATTGTTTTAATTTCCTTATTTAAAAAAAAAAATGAATTTCAAATTCACTACAAATAATATGTTAATCATTATATAATATACTAACTATAATATTATGTTTCAAAAGCAAATGAGTAGTCAGAGGCACTGCAAGAGGGTATTGCCCAGGAACACAACACAATAACCCTGGCCAGGACACAATGAGCCTGCACTGCTCAAATTGAAGTCTAACTCACTAACAACTGGGTGACAGAGCTTCTGTCAGTCTGATGCCCTTCAGATGCACTATGGCTGGTGTCATTCAATAAGAAAAGTTGAACTGCAAACTTATTAACTCGCAATTTTTCTGCTTACCAAAACAACAGCATCGTAAGCTTCTAACAATTCTGACACATTGACATCTTCTCCAACATTCACATTTCCAATAAAAGAGCACCTGTCAGACAGTGCTGTAGTTGTGAACTGGTTAATGCAATTCTGTTTGACAAAGACAAGAAACTTCTTTATTAAAAGATTCTTAGAACTAAGGATTGTATATATGTACCAGCTGCTTTGCACAGAGTTGAATAACAATTTCTAATTAGATTATTCACATTAAAGGAATCAAGTGAGTATATAGTGAACAAGAAAAACAGATTTCTCAATTAAAAAATCATTTTTCCCAAAAGATAATGTAGAATGACTGAATATTTTTACTCGTTCTGTTAGTTTGACTTTCTTCCCAGATCTCTAAAATTAGAGATGGCAAATATATGAAAAAAAAACAAATCTGGGAGATCAAGAAAATGGAGTCAAACTGAATGAAACTTACACATTTTCCTTTACGCCCACCAGATTCCATGTTGCAGAGTGCCAGTTCAGTAACAGATCAAAGACGACATCAAAATATGGTCAGAACAAAAAAGTGGCACATACGCCATTAGGTGAATGTGTCACTGATGTTCTTTCCACATCTTGATCAATCGATCAATCAATAAACTTTATTTACCCTCGAATTTACAGTCTAGCACTCAAGTGCTAATATCTTTGAGCCAACTACATTAATAAATAATTATAATAAAAAGTTTATGTCTTCTGTGATCTAATACTGAACAGATGCACAGCAACTTGCAATCTATCTTATTTTCTATAATAATTTGTATGATAAAGAATTAAAAAGAAAGAATACTAATAATACAACTTTGTTTATTTCACATAATCAATAAAAATACACACATTGAAAAACATAAATAACAATAATAATAATAAATAATAAACAATTATTGGATGAGGCTTTTGTAATATCCAGAATAATCAAGGTCGAGGTAAGGGTTATCAGCTGAAGCCGAAGGCTGAGGCTGATAACCCTTACCGAGACCTTGATTATTCTGGATATCACAAAAACCGAATCTAATAATTGTTTTATTATACATTGAAAGCAAAAATTTGGAACTCATGTTTCTGCTTCCTCACTGACGACAAGCAGTATGAATCATGCGAAGTTGACGTGATTACCCTTGGAAATCATGCTTTGCAGTCATACATGACATGATAACCTGTGACCTTGAGTGTCCTTGACATGATAGCTGTATAATCTGCAGTCATGATGTCACGGACGCTGATTTCGAAAATTCACTGCACGCTTTTGGCCAATCAGAAAAGAGTTAGAGAGTTTAATGTGTAATAATAATAATAATAATAATAATGCCACTTTTACAGCACATATTATCATATTATCAATTATTGATCACATGTACTAAATGACATCAGATGCATCTGTCCTCCAATAGATCATAAGTAAAGAACCACTCAAGATAGAGGAATAATAAAATTTTTTTACTTATGTGATAACATCTGGTACAATATCTTTACTGAAGCAATTTTGCTGAACTATTAAACGGCTATTTATAGTTGACAAACTATTAACCACTTGGCTGTCTAACTTTGGTTTCTGGATGATCAGGAGCAATTCCAAATCTTGCCAAGCCAAATGGAACTGGAAGACGTTCATAGACATCAACAATGGCTTTGTCATGGGACTGCAAAGTAAAGAAATTATAAGATCTACTTTTTTCTTTGCATTTCAAGACTGTGAGTGGCTTTCACTCTATCAGCAAATATGCATTGCAGGGCTCGAAATTGCGACCGATACGATCGCCAATGCGACTAAAACTTTTAACTTGGCGACTAAAAAATTAAGTTTAGTCGCCACTTTGGCAACTATGTTCCCCTTATAAATAAAAGATTAAAGGTGAGAAACAATCTCTTAAGCCTCATTTCTGCTTTTCTGCAAAGAGGAAATGTAAATATGTCTGTTTACCTTTTTAAAAAAACTTGAATCGTGGTCTCGAATTGCGACCCTTCGAGATGACACTACAGCTATGCAGGTTGAAATCCCGCTAGTGACACATATTTATCAAGACCAAGCTGCTAAAAGCTTTAATATTGTACCTGGATGCGTAAGGAACTGTCTTAGTTTTAACCAGTTTTCTAAGATGACTTTTAAGTTTTTAATGAAAAAGGTCAAAGATAATCTTTTAGCTTAATGTTTTATTATGCACTGTAAATAGATAATTGATTATTATTATTATTAGATATATTAGATATATTTTTAGCAGATGAAGAGCCACCTTATGGAAATGCTGAATAAAGCCATTATTATTATGTTTTTATCTTCGAATGAATTTTTCT
>CM042751.1:31211971-31231971 GCA_022496165.2 Catalaphyllia jardinei
GTGCCCAATGCTGAGGCAGTAAATCAACAGCTTTTTGTACCTATAATTAAAGTTACTACATAGGGGTGGATAGATCACTTGTTGACAGTGCAGACATGTATATAGCAAACTTTGTTCTTATTCTATTTTAGGTTTGCTATTTTTGACACACCAGGTCAGATAGAGGTGTTCACATGGTCTGCGTCAGGAGCCATAATAACTGAAGCACTGGCATCTTCCTTTGCAACAGTGGTAGTGTACATAATTGACACCGCCAGGAGCACAAGTCCTGTCACATTCATGTCAAACATGCTGTATGCATGCAGTATTCTCTACAAGACCAAGTTACCTTTTATAGTTGTTCTGAACAAGGTAATCCCCATTGGACACAATCCTTTATGCCTCAGAACACCAATTCTATTAACCTTTATCATACCACTGCTCTGCCAGATAAAGTAGTACAATAAAAAAATAACAGAAGGTTCTGCAGGTAGGGTCAAACAGGTTGTCATATGCCAGCCCACAAAAATCTGTCCAGCCCAGTACATGATCAACAAATCATTAAGTGAATGTAATGTTCGGAACTTTGCCAAGGAGACAATTTCACAACTTTTCAATGAAATCAAGCTTCACTGAGGAAGTATGATAAATTTTAATGTACTTACTGGCCAGGTTAGTTTGGGCTAGACATGGGAATATTTGGAAGGATGTGCTCTTTCTGTAAACCATAACCTTGAGCGAAGTAGTTTATTGTCCTGCTCTTTCAGTAGCCTCATAATAATTATTATACTTCTTAGGTTCTCAAATACACTTTTATCATGAAGCTAAATAGCTAAATATTGCTTAGCATGCATTGCATGCCTTTAAATCTATGTGATAACATGTATTAAACTCCTGGGTCTATCGGTTGACAGTTTGCAAGGTTTGCTGCGCATCTATTCTATTAGTTTTGCTAGCTGTCCCTGGGTGAATGTCTTCAGGAATATATAAATAACTAAATGTTCTGTCATACTTGCAGACTGATATAGTTGATCATAACTTTGCTGTTGAGTGGATGCAGGATTTTGAAGTTTTCGAGGAGGCGTTGTCTCAAGACACAACTTACATGTCAAGCTTGACAAGGTCAATGAGTCTGGTTCTTGATGAGTTCTACCAGAATCTGCGAACAGTGGGTGTGTCATCTATGACAGGAGCTGGTTTTGATGAGCTCTTGAAGGCAGTTGATGATGCTGTTGTTGAATTTGAGACCCAATACAAGCCAGGTAAACCAGTTTGTGATGCTATTACATGTAGCAAGTATCCAAGAATTGGAGCAACTTCAGAATACCCCGCAACTCCATTTATATGTGTCGATGTGTGAAGTACGAGGAATAGAACAATAGTTGCTATTCTTATTCAATGAGATGCTGATAAGTTGCGGGGTATTCTGAAGTTTAGCCCAAGAAATGTCTTCGTCCATTTTGCATCATGCGTTGGCCTGATAAGAAACTTGGCTTGAATACAAATTTCACCATACATGTACCTTTGCCGATAGACTCTCCTGCACCATTTTAAGTCAGCCAGGTCAATCAAATTGCATATACCGGTAGGTGTGTCTGCTTTCTGCTTTTAATAAAAGATTTAAAGATCGTTGTGGTGTTAAATCTCAAATTAAAATAATAAGGTACCAAAAACTTTGACCTTTGAGAGTTTCATTGGTAACAAGGCAGAGTTCAGTGTTAATAAAATCATTATCTGAACAAGATCCATTGGCATGCCTGGTTTTCTGATAGAGGTTCTGTAACTCTCTCCTGTAGAATACGAAAAACTGAAGAAAGACAAAGAAGAAAAAACGAAAAAAGAAAAAGACGATCAGCTGAAGAAGTTAAAACAAGATCTGGGCCAAGGAAAGCCTGTTGCCTTGGAGACGGCTCAAAGTGGTGCCCAGGCCTTTGAGTCTGTGCATGCCACTCCCTTCCACATCTCGCTTGGTGCGGATTTAGACAGTGACGATGAGGAGGAAAGAGATGAAGAAGACTGGGACGAGGAGGAAATGAAAGAACATGAATCGTTCAGGAGATTCTTGGAGAAAGAGAAACAGAAGGGACAAGCTGCTAAGAAGGAAAAAAGTGGATAGTTTTACAGTTAAATAAACTACAAACGCGGGGTATCAAGGGTGAAAAAGGTGTTCCATTCTGTAGCTAATTTACTGTATAAATACACTTGTACTCGTAGAACAGTGAATTCTAGACGCTACAATTTAGGCTGTTTTGTTTTATGTGATTCCATTGCATATAAACTGCCCCTAGACTCAAATAAAAACGCTAAATAAAGGAACCGATTGCGTGAAAGATACAAGAGAAATTCCAGGGTAGTAATTAAAAGAGGAGTGCAAACGGTCTGGGCCGGGTTGTTCAAAGCCCGATTAAGCCAACCCAGGGTTAGCGAGAATTTTGAGTTCAATTTTGTAACTTTTTGGTAAGGTGTTCTGTTTATATTATTTGCGCTTCAGTTTTGAGCTTTGGTAATCTCAAACTACAACAAACATTAAAGGTGAAAAACATTTTTAAATAAGAAAACGTAATGCTTCAGTTAACGTTTAACCCTGGGTTAACGTTAACCGGCTTTCGAACAACCCGGCCCTGATAAGCTGGATAATGTTAGTGACTTTTCATTATGGAACGCAGAGAACACAGGCAAAGCACTCCGACCATGGGCTAATGCGTGGGGTGTCTGAAAGGGCGCTTGAAAAGAGCTGTTTGATGATACATTGGGTTATGACAGAGTTTAACGTCACGCGTTCAAACAGGAGAAAGATCCATTTAAAAGGTTTCTTAGGTCCGATTCAGAGGCCGTACTTCACATAAGCCATATCGAATGCTAATGAGGGAAAACAAGGGACTTTCCGCATTAGCATTCGATTGTCTGAACTGGGCCTTAGTTATTTAAATAAGAAATGTGACAATAAATGAGAAATGAGGGAACAAGATTGCAATGGATTTCTGAAAAACGCATGTCAGGTTTTTATTAGCTACACGTCACAGTCGTCAGACAGCTCCCGTTATTTACCAAGTTGAAGATTAACTTGCACAGACGGAGCACAGCAGTTTTCTTATGAAACTGAAAATAACAGCTCGTCAATGTCAGTGTTGCATCCTTTCTCCTCCTTTCTGTTATGTCTGTGAAGATTTTATCATTCAATGACCTAAAAATAACTCCTTGGCCCTATTCCATCATTAATCTTCTAACTATGTCATGAAGGAAAATGTACAGGTTAAGAAATTATTTTCTTTCAGTGCAGACGTGCTGTCAAAACACATTCCTTCCACGATTATGGCAAACGAGGAAATTAATATTAATGCGTTAATCAAGCCAGTTTGCCCAAAACTGTAAACGTTCAGGCCTTTAATTGTACGATTTGCCTTCTTCTCAACTTAAGATACATAAATGCATGTATAAACTTCATTTACTCTCAAAGTTACACAGTAGCATTTTTGCTAAACTCTTCAATTTGTCTAATGTTACAAATTAAAATAAAGAAAGAAAACAGACAACAAAGTACACAATTGGGTGCTTACCATTTGTCAGAATAAACCGGTTGGGACGACCGTTGAATAATGGTAAGGGTTTTTCCAAAATCAGCAAACCAACCGAACGAAATGGCGCTTACCATTTGCAATTCGATTTCCTGTAATTGTTTTCGGCTGATGAGAGACTGGAAACTTGAAAGTTTAGCAAATGGTAAGGAAATTTCCGCCGTTCCGTTCCGAACGGAAAAATAGGACTACCTGTGAAGGTACTCCACAATTTCCGAATGGAATTTCCGGAAAATTACCTTACCATTTGACTTCAAACCGAAATTTCCGGATTTTCTGGCCAAATGGTAAGCACCCATTACAGGCAACAAGTTCAGGAGAAAATGAATATGCGGAAGGGTGTTAAAACTTTTATTGTACATTCTTCACTGTGCACTGTAATCACCGCTTTTAGTTTGGTCGCTTTATGCTTCCTGCTTTGTAAAGCAACTGAGGAAGTTAAACATTTTTAGCTTCCTTGCATTGCTTCAGCAATGAAATATGACAGAAAATCTGTACTCGACACGCATCCTTGTCGTCCTCTCTGCACCTAAAAGGGTTTTTAGTCCATAATATTCAGGGATGCTATTTCATTTTCAAGACTAAAAAATAATATTAAAAGAAAAGTGGAAAGTTTCTTCAGGGCGAAAGACCGTCCGCTTAAATATACATGTAATGGACGGTTCTTTTGATTCGTAACTTTTAGCCTTATAAATAGTATCTTATAGTTATTTTTTCTTTATGACAATATCAGATTGCTATCTCAACTGCAATTTCCTTGAGTTCCTCCCTGCGTCACGTACCACTCGCTCCTCGCCTCCTCACATCTCTCACGTAGCTCGGGTGTCTCACTCTAAACGCGCGTGTCTTGCACGTACCGCGTTGTTCCCACGTGTTTTATTCCGTGGAATAATATAAATTCTGAAAGATTATTCGAAGTAAGCTCTTTAGAAGTGCCGTGTTTAAGAAATCAATGGTTTGCTCGCTAAGGCCTGTTGTTTCAGGTCAAAAGTAAATTATCTGTTTTAAAATACCATTTGAAGTAGATTATAAAACGCAGTAAAACAATAATAAAACGGTCTGGCCAGTACCTTACGCATACACAGCCATATCAACCAGGCACTGGCAACCATGGAGAGCTGTTTTGGCATTGGCAGGCCTCTTCAGCATGGATAAGCCGTCGGGCAGCAATAGGACCAAAAGCCCTATGTAGTCTGCTGAGGCGGCAGCAAAGCACCCCTTTTAACGCAGTACTCAAAATGACCCTTTGCATCGGATTCTCAGAAGAAATGTTCCTAACAATCTCAGAGAAAAGTGTTTTACACTCCTACTGAGAAAGATTGTGTTATATCAGGCTACTGGTTACAGGAGTGATGTGAAAAAGAAAGAAATAAGATGAAAATCCCATTTTGAGGTTTATATGTCACGTGAGGTAAGTTGGTAACCTTGGTGACTGCAAGTTCGATCGAAACACATTTAGAATTGGAACACTAAGATGGCGGCCATAGCTATGGTGAGGGCAGATACAACGGGTTCTGTAGCCTCGAGCTTTGAGCAACTACTTCCCAGAGCAAAGGAAAAGCTGAAAGACAAGGCTAAAGATACATCGGATCCGCTTAAAGTCTTAGATCCGGTCAGAAAAAAGCTCACATCGGTCGAGGCGCAGCGAGTTATGGCTGTCGTTGATGATTCGATCAAGAGATTGGAATTAGTTTCGCTGTTGCCTTACATTATCGAGAACTTGAACCGTTTTTCGGTGATTCTTGGATCCGATCTGGTTCTGGTTTTGCAAGAGCATGATTGTATACAAGCTTCTTATCAGAAAGCCGTTTCGAAATTCTCCCTCGAGCACAGGCGCACTCTGTCTGCTTCGCCTACAACATCGAATGTTTCATCACGTCGTTCTAGCGAAGTTTCACAAGCTGTTTCAGAAAACCACGACGGAGCCCTTCGAGAACCTATCGTTCTGCAGGAAAGCAGGGCAAGTTCTGCTTCGAGCAAGCGCTCCTTGAGCCAAAAACCAGGTCGTTTAAGCCCACTCCAAGCGGGCGACGATCAGGCTGTAGACCTCAAAGTAGTGTATGGCCTCAGCACACACATGAAGCATTCTGTCAAAAATATCTTGCGGTTGTTTGCTTCTAATCCAGCTGCTGTGAATGCACTCAAAGACCTTAGGAATGAACGGTCGGCCGAGGTGAATGGAATGATCGACGAACTGGTTACCTTGAGAGCGATTCTGTTTGAGAAGTTGCTAACAACACCAAGCGAGGAGAAAGAGAGGAAACAGTATTTAAAGCAGATTGTTGCGAGGGAAATGAAATCCAGTGAAACTGGACGAAAACTTCAAGAGGAACTGAAGAGAGCTAACGATGACAAAGAAAATGAGGTACATTGTACAGTTCAAAAAGTACTCTATATCTGTCAAATTAAAAAAAACACGTTCACAATGTTTTGAAAACAACCCCCTCACTTCAACCCTTTTTACCCTCCAATAGTCCTGCCAGTACAAGCTATAGGCAGTGAAGCTTTTCTGTAGCTTCTCTGTATAGGAAGGAGAACAATAATCCTTCTCCCATGAATTGCACATGGAAACCAGTACTGAAACCACATTACTGAACAAGTAAACCACAGGGAAGCTTCAAAAAATTGAACATAGTGTTTTCTTAGCTACAACCCAGGAAATACCTCTGAGATGA
The DNA here is from genome assembly GCA_022496165.2 of Catalaphyllia jardinei. Classification (NCBI taxonomy): domain Eukaryota; kingdom Metazoa; phylum Cnidaria; class Anthozoa; order Scleractinia; family Caryophylliidae; genus Catalaphyllia; species Catalaphyllia jardinei. Next base: position 31,218,201 of record CM042751.1, read on the forward strand.
AATCAGAGTGTTGTCCAGTGCTCTCCAGTCATCTGGACAAGTAGATTTTCCTGAGATCTTGGTTTTTGCTCTATGTTTACCAGGATGAAAATTTTCCCAAGTCAATACTCTAGCCAAGGTGGCTAGGACAAAACTTTTTGAAAAAATAGCTTTGCTTTCATAACATAGCAGCCAAATTGGAATTACCTTTATTGGTTAAGTTACAAGAGTCCACAAAGCTATGATAATCACAAACAATACAAGCTTATGTTCTACCATTTTGGTTTAATTTGTTTCCTAAATTTAATTCCCCAAACCGGGCTGAAATTTCCCATGCGAACACTACAGACAACTAAATTTGTTCTGGTAACCCAGCCAGTCCAGTTACAGGGCTCATATAAAGAGGCCCATACAATGCAAGAGCATATCACAACCTTATTCCCAGGGTCCTTCATCTTATCACCCCCTGTAGCAAGCAAGGAGAGATCTCTCCTCGCTTTTTTCCAGGGGGCAAGGTCAAACACTGTTCAATCAGGGCAAGAGCAAAAATTAATAATATTTAGCAGACTTTCTGATGCTCAAATGAAAACTATTACATCTACACATTTTCTTTTTCTTTTAGGTAATAATATTATAAAGACTGTTTTGCTGGAATCAAACTATTTTGTCACTTGGAACTAGGAGAAACGGGAAACTAAATGTACACTGTGCAACTTTGCAAAGCAAAATGTCATGGGAACCACTAATGAAGGGTTTACAAAATGCGACTCAAAGGTTTTTTTACAAATTAGGGAACAACTCCTCCTTGTTCATCGTACTCCTCCCATCGATCACTTGGAAATCATATTTTAAATCATAAGACACTTTATCCTATTCTTGTGTATCTGTAACTAATTTGTTGAATTTTGCATGTCACATAAATTAACAGATTTCCAAGAGGAATGACATCATTCGAAGACTGAAAAATGATATCTACAATGTTGAGAAGACTGCAGAGGAGCAAAGTCGCAGGATCATAACTGAGGCAGCCAAACAAGATGCATCAGAAATGAAAACATCTGACAGCAAGAAAAGCAAACTACAACAGGAAATTATCGAGCTGAAGAAGAAACTTGAGTCAGACACACTAGCTCATAGAGAGAGTGAACTGGCTTTGCGAAAGGTACTGCCTGTAGTTATCACATTTGCACACTTTTCTTTGGCAGCCATTCTAAGTCTTGTGAACTTAGTTTTGAATATCTAAAGAAAAGATAGGAGTCTGCCACACAACTGTTACTGCCTAGATTAGTAGGCTAGTAATGCATACAGAGAGATGAAAGCTTTATATTATTTTTAAGCTTCAGGTAGAAATGCATGTACACATTTAGTACCAGCCGATAAAAAGGTTAATTAATGATAAGTCTTGTGTCAAGCCAAGTGACCCCTTAAGTTATGCTACCTGTAACAGATTGGTGGCCCGCTTTTGTTGTGTTGTGTGCCATATTGATTTGATGTATTGCCCGTGACGTTCATTCATGGAAGGATGCTTTTGGAGAGGGGCCGCTTATTAATCTCGTAAGTTTTTGTATCATTTTATGGAAGATTGTTGAACACAATTCCATTTCTTTTGTGTAGCGAAAATACAAGATCGAAACAGAGGTAGAGAACTGGATTCAAAAGTTTGATACTGATATGGGAGAAAGACAGGTATGATGCAAGTTTTTGATTGAATAAATACCGGTAAGTAAATTGCAATACATTAGAGGAGAAACGACATCAGCCTTAGCTATGGGTCCTCTACCCTGGTCGCCGAAATGGAGCTCGGAGATGTTGGTTTTTGTGGAGGGAGGAAAACTTGAGAACCCGGACAAAAATCCTCGGAGCAAACTCAACCCACATATGACACTGGGCAGAAATGGCGGGAGTTGAGTGCTCTCTCCAGTGCTCTACCCCCTGCTACCCTGGCTACTTTTCTTATTTTTAAATGCGCGCTCTTTACTAGTTCGGTTATATCAGAAGTGAAAAGGAGAGAAAATAAAGTTTTGCAGACTTGGATCCTGTAAACGTTTTCTTTACAGGACGAGTTTGATGCTTTAGACGCAATTTACACGGAAGAGAAGAGACAGCTTAACGAACTGGAGGAGCGGTTCAAGACGCTAGAAAAGGAATATCTAGAAATCGTGGAGGCGAGAAGAATTGCAAAAGAAAAAGCTGAAGCTGCGGAGAGAGAACTGAATCTGAAAATACGCGCCGCCAGACTCATCCAGTCGCTATGGCGAGCGCACAAGGCGAGAAAGGCCCTGAAGAATAAAAAGAAAAAGGGAAAGAAAGGCAAAAAGGGCAAGAAAAGTGGAGGAAAGAAAAAAAGATAGTGCGATGTTACGAAGGCATAAGAAAATCAAGATGGCGACTTTTCAAGCATAAGCATAAAATAAGTTTATGTGCTAGTGGAGACGGCCAGACATGAGCATAAACGTAAACATAAGAATCAGTATCAAAACCTTGCGTTCTTCTTATGCTTATATTTTTGCCGCTATTATGTCCATTGGGACAACCATTGGGACTTGATTGGCATAAGCGAAAGACTTTCAACCAATCAGCGAGCACTTTATGGTTATGTCAACCATGGCCTCAGTGAACACCACGCCGACAAATGTATAGGCATAAGCAGAGAGCTTATGCTTATGTAGCAGCCGTCCTTAATAGCGAATAAGCTTCTTATGTCTATATACTTACGCTTGCATTGCATGTGAGGTCCGGGCTTGGAGAGTTTTGCAATGGAAGCTAAATAAACGCAGCAGTAAAATGGCGTTTGTACACATGCGCTATTCAGTCATCTTGGTACATCTTGTTTATATATTGTGAGTAGGTAGCTTTTCTTTCAGCCAAAATTTCCAAGAATTTCCAAATGCCGGGGAAATTTGTTACGGAAGAAGTGGCCAGAAGACACGAAAAGTGTGGAATTTCCGAAAAGAGACCCATTTAATCGAAAATCCTGGAAAATTCTTGAGGGAAAACCAAACGGAACGGAAAATTTCGGCAATAAATTCCCGAAAGTTTGGCTCTACCTCGAAGTTGTCTTCTAATCCAAAAATTTCATAAACTGTTGTTACACTCGTCACTGGCAATTTGCGGAAATTGAAATCAGAATTTTCCATCGAATAGAAAGTGTCCTGAGTTTTTTTGGCGTTGTAAAACAAAGGAAATTCCATTGTTTAGGATTTTATTTTGACTTAGCATATGTAGCTGAAATTATGTAAGGTCGAGATAAAAATATCTGCGTGTAAGATAGAAACGCATGTTTTTTTGATCGAAGTGAGATCGTAATCGTCCTGGGGTAAGTTTGCTTGATCGTTGTATTCAATGTACAATATAATTGTAAATATTCAAACCATGTAGTGCAATTAGTAACACGAAATAAAAACAATTGCATATCCTTTACTTTTAAAGGAGTTGACAAAATGGCTTTTTATCTGTTTCAGAGTGTTTTGACTGATTAACTCCACTTACGTTCTTTCGAGATAAAGTAAAAGAGTGTATTATTTTGTACTGACACAACATTTTGTTTCGCTGTCAATGCACGACTATGTCTGAATGTGATTTAAGGTGGCTCAAAATAGTTTCCAGCACTTACATTTTGATGGGTTATTATAACCACTTTTCATCACGACGCTACAATCATGGTATCAAAAAATGCCCAGTCCGCATTGGAGAACACGTCGTCTTTTTCATAACAAAGTAGGTTACCATAGCAACAGTACAACCTGCTAAACACACTCTTAATTACAGCTTTAGGGGCTTATAATTCAAAAACGGCATGGTGACTTTTTTTACATTATCAACATTTGATAAGCATCATTAGGTGCAATTTTTGGCAAAGTTTAAAAAAATTCTGTAGGTGGCTTTCAGAGCCACCTTAAATTGTCCGAAAATTGAACCCCCAGGGTTTAGATGGGTTCTTCACTTAATCTTAGCTATAAAAGTGTATGTTTTCGATGTCGCAACGATCCCAACCACAACAGTTCTGATTTAGATTGATTTATTCGTAATCCAGAACAATTTTCGAACTGAGCAAATAAACGGTCATTAATGCAAGTACGGCTGTAACCCTACTTGAACAGAGACCTGAAAAAATTACTTACATCTGAGCAAGAAAAAAAATTACTTTCATCTGAGCAAGTAAACTAAAAAGGTTATTTAGTGACTGAACGTCTCTGAGAAAAGCAGTGGTATCATCAGCGTACTGCGTGCACAGTATTTATATCCAGTCAAAACCATATACAGGCGTTAAACAGATCTTCAAAAGCGGGGGCAGCCCTAGTGAAAACTATTGCCAGTTACATAAAAAGAATGAGCATGCTCAGTTACACCTTAGTCGCCGCTGTCTAAGCAGATCACCGGCACGGAGCAGGAGAAGTTTGAAGGACTTGAAGAGTTTTCATTTTTCGAGTTAAGAAATGCCATAAAAAATGAATATATATATATATATATATATAAAAATCGCGTCCGGTATAATACGTAATTAGCGTACCATCTTCATCATGTAATTGAGACCGAGGCCATTTCACCTCGTGCAACATTCTTGCTTGTTACGCATTTTTCTATCTTATTGTTTAGTGTAGTGTATTACGTAACTTCATTTACATTTCTTGCGTTTAGTATAAATTGTCGACCATTTGTAAGCCCACCAGGATTTTTAGTTTTTAGTTTTTATCTGTAAATATAAAGTTCCACCTCTGAAGAAGGCCGAAGGCCGAAACGTCAAAGTCACATTAAAGCCGGAACAGTTAGAAGTTTGCTTCATGTTTCATCATTTTACACTTACTTAAAAATTCACATTGAAGCACGGTATCCTCTTTGGATCCTTCTACTGGGAGCTCATCGTTTGGTTGGCCATTTTTATTCTGTCTATATATATATATATATATATATATATATATATATATATTTTTCAAATCCCATTTTATGTTTTATATTCTCAAATATACGGTCCCATTTTCCTAGCAGTGTAAAAATAAGCAATACCACCCGTCAGGAGCCCATGATTGCCCAGCTCCTGCATCCGTTCATATTATCATCTTCTTCAAGGCTCCCTCTCTTTAATGTTTGCTTTTGAATAACGGCAGCTGGAGGTCTAAAAGGGTCGAGTGCTGGAAGTCAATAATAATCATCATCATCGTCATCGTCATCATCATCATCATCATCAAGGTGCAAAGTCCGATGAAATGACAGCTTCGAACTGCATTTTCGAACTGCAGTTTCGTCACCGGTGAAAGTTTTAAAATAACTACCGTATTTACTCGAATAGGAGCCACCCTCGATTAAGCGCCGCCCTCGAATAAGCGACGCATCTGGGACAAACAAGTTAATAAGCGCCACACCGCCGATGCGGCGCTTATTCGACGAATTGGAAAACACTATAAAACAATTTTAAAACAGCATCGGCAATTTATTTTCCTTAAATGTGATGTTTTGAGTTTAGTTTTTTAGGGAAATGTCGTGATATCGTTCCCTTGCTGATTAAAGATAATCCATAAAACCGTTGAAAGTAAAATTTGTCCTGCATGCCAAATTAATGGTTATAGGTGTGTGCATCTTACGAAATACCTGTTTTCCTGAAAGGTGACTGAAACGCTATCTCAACCAAATCACACAACTAATTTGGACCGAGTTAAATTATGGAACATGAAGAAATAGAAACAAATGAACGCAAAACGATTTCCGGCAGAGCGCGTAATCCGCGTGAATGATAAAACGCCAAGCGCGAGAAACTCGCGAGAAACTCGCGTGACATGCAAAGATAACCGCTGCATTTTGCGTTCTCTCCCCTGCGTTCTGAAAAAAAAACAACTAAGTAACAATATAAAGAAAGCTGGAAGACTAGCTTCTAGTATATCATCCCATTAATTAATCAAAAATTGCCTTACAGCAAATATTCCACGAGGGCTATGTTCTGGCTATTTCTAGGCTTCCAATACAGTTGATATACATAAGCCGAAGTGACCTGCTTTGTTAAACTCCCTGCCGGGAAATTACATAATGCTAGGATGTCGTGCCTTTTAGTCTTGATATTGACGCCTTTTGGCAGAAAAAGATGTAAATAAATAGTGTTGATGCCAGCAGATGCCAGCTTTTTCATGCAGATGCTGGTCTATTGTCACTTCGGAACTCGTGCGTGAACTGACCTCTTGGCGGACCAATCATCGCTTCGAATGTACATTTTTTTGGCAGGTAACGAAATGACCAATCAAGCGTGGCGGGGATGTCAAAACCCTTTCGATTTCATATTGTACACGAGTTTGTACACACGCACTGCACATTTTGATTTATGGCTATTCCCGTTTCGGTAAATTAGTTCTAGCCACTTGGTATTTGTATTAGTACGGGACAGGCGAGATAACGCCGATTGAACACCGGAGGCAATTTATTTCTTATCATTTCTGCGTTGTTAACTATAGTCAAGGTGGAAGATCACACACCAATTTCGAGTTCTATAAACTACCGTCGAGTTCTGACTAGAGTGAAACGAGCTGTTATGGAACTTGAGTTAGATGTTACTGGCCCAAGAATTAGAGAAGAGAAAGGTCCCACGCATCGGAATGGAAGAGCAAATTCAAGAAAGATGAAACGACGAAGATTAGTGGACAAGAAGGGACGAGTACATCTCAACTATGTAAACGTGCCTGACCGCGGAAAGTTGTATTATCTCTCTGACCAATTCACAACTTTGATCGAGGCTCGCTGGCGGTACGTGATTCTAATTTTCTCACTGGCTTTTATCGTGAGTTGGTTAGTGTTCGGATCGATCTGGTGGGGAATATACAGTTATCGCCTTAAATACGACAATATAATATGCATTGAAAAAGTTAACTCTTGGACTTCGGCGTTCTTGTTTTCGTTAGAGACACAAACTACCATTGGCTATGGAGGCCGACAAATAACACCAGATTGTCCGGAAGGAGTCATTTGCCTGCTAATACAATGTATCATTGGTTTGTTAATCTCTTCTACAATGCTTGGGCTCATATTTGCCAAACTTTCGCGACCTCACAGACGCAGAACTACCATACTATTCTCCCGGCACGCGGTCATCGGTCCGCGTGATGGAAAACTCTTCCTCATGTTTCGTATTGCGGACTTGAGGAAAAAACAGCTGATTGAGTCACACGTTCGCGTTTTTTTCATAAGCCGACACAAAACATTTGAAGGAGAGGAAATCGGTTGCTTTAGGCAACCTCTTCCAGTTACTTATGACAATGACAACGACGATGACGAGAAAATATTTCTGTTCGCGCCTGTTGTCCTCCTACACGAAATCAACGAGGACAGCCCGTTCTTCGATTATTCGGCCGACGATCTACTCTTCGCCGACTTTGAAATAGTTGTGCTCCTAGAAGGGATCGTCGAGCCAACGGGAATGACTATGCAAGCGCGAACTTCGTACGTAGGTGAAGAAATTCACTGGGGTCATTTATTTGCCGACATCATGAGCTATAAGGACACGTCAATTAGTGATGGACACTTCAGTGTTGACATCTCGCGCTTTCACGAGACGTTTAAGGTGTATTTACCGCGAGAGAGTGCTAGAGAATTTTACGAAGCAAGACGTGGCAGGAATGGACGAGAAAGTGAACAAGAAAATTCCCAGCGGCAGGAAATGGAAAAAAACATTGACCTAGAAGACGCATCCCACAGCGGGATCTCGCTCGTTCCAAACGGAGACGTGAGAAAACAAGCTGCAGTGACTAAATTATAGACAGTTGTTTGCATTCGAACTTCATTTGTAATACGGGATTAAAAAACGATGGACATTGTTATTCCTAAGCAGCAGTCCGAATTAAATGTCCCGCTATTTTCTTCCATAACAAACTTTTCAGCTCATTTAAAAATACATCATTCACATCCAATCGTTAAAGGACTTCCAGGTCTTAAAACTCACCCGACAAACTGCGAATTGTTTTATCTATTGTGCCTACGAACAATTAATTCGTTTTCAAGCTGAGAGCTTTTGGTTTTTCTGGGCGAATTTAGTTCGATCTTTAATCTTTATTACAGCGAGTGAGAAACAATTTATTTACACCTGTGCTGTCAAAATGGCCAACTACGTGCTTTTAGTTATGGACTTTACACGATGCCAGGATATTTTTTGGCGGAATGAAAATTTTAAGTTATATTCATCGTGACCCAACCAGGTACTGTAAATTAGTTTGAATTCAGTGTTTTCGTTATCGCAGTTAAAGAATAAAAAGACTAACATTAAACGGCACATTTTGTGCTCATTTCCTGTCAAGATTGAATTGTTATACGTTTGCAATATATTTTATATTCATAGCATATGTACAAGTTAAACAAGTTTTTTTACCAATAAATTATTTTGTTGTACCAGAGGGTTCGTTAGTCTTAGATCATTGTTTGAAACGCCAGCGCTTAGCCTTGAGTGAATTTTGAGTGTGTGTTGTACCAACGTTTGTGTTGATAAACATTCTCTGTTTTGTCTTGTATGTAATATTTGCTCAGTCAGTCAGTACATGTTGTCTGATTTCTTTCTTTTATTCTGGATCCTAATTTGTTTGTTCTTTCCGCCCGTTTTAACCTCTAATCTTTGATGGAATAATCTACAATATTTCTCTAGTGTTCGTACAAAGAGAATTGGCATTATGCATGCATTCCAAACTTGGGATAATAGATAGCTCAATTTGTTTCTGCAGCTTTTGGGCATATTGGCAATCTTAAGCCTCTTAAATTTAAGAAAACAGCGCAGGTTCAATGGTTTTCCAAAGGCGCCTAGGGCAATATTCGAAACACCGCTCGAGTAAAGTTTCATAACCGCAGCTTTGCTGACAGAATCGGTTAATTTTCTAGCAGCGGACTAATTCGTGCCTTGTCCAAGATCATACAGGCAGCTAAATTTGGGAGCCACGCGAGGGGTCCTTGTGATCGATATCTGTTTTTGGGGACATTTTCGCGTGATTTGTCAAACTGCTTTGCGTCACAACAGGAATCTTCAGCTTCACACGATGAGAGTGATTAAATATGCAAATCACGAGGTCTTTTTATGTCTATTGTCAGCCTACTGAACTTTCTAGAAAGCAATTTCTGTTCCCTGATTAACTTTACATTTAAAAAACATAAACTTTGTTATTTTAAATACTCCAAAATGAAACAAACCTTAAGCGCGCAAATGAGTTTATTTTGTTCAAAGTTATATCGGTCAGGTGGACATTGTATTGTAAAATTACTCCGGTATTTCCTGTAACTCAGTAATCATACTTTGTTCCCGAGGAAACCCGAAAAACACAGAGAAAAAAATAATAGTTAAGACTTGCGTAGTCATGCATTAACGACCAGTCTCAAAGACTTAACTTACATATGACGTTGAGTTGTAAAAAACTTAGTCCGTTATCTGGCAAAGTTTGCCAATTAGCAGCCTTTTATTTGTTCAGCTGGCAACGCGTTGTTGGCAGTTGTCACTCTTGATCAACTATATTAGATTCAGAGTTACTCGTGTGAGTATCTCACGATCGCGAGTGAACTCACGCTACAATCGCGCTCCACGCTCGCTAGACACACGTCCCACCCACGGAATTGCGTAATCCCTTTGGAAACCATAGTAGCGCATTGTAATTTTGACCAATAAATACTAAAGGTTTATAGAAATATATGAAAATTTTATTTCAAGAAATTAAATTATTTTCATAATTATAACACCGTGTTAAAATTCAAAACAGTTTCGGAGGGACACCGTAAAGCTTAAATTTCATTTAAATCTCGATTTAAGGACGTTCGCGCCCAAAAACTTCCCAAGTACAGATTTTTTTAAAACTTTGACTGCAGATAGAAAATGATAAAATTAGATTAAAAACGTAAAAAAATCGGGGGTCACCGAGCTCATTTTGAAGATAAGGCGTAGCACAGACCATAGCATTTCTAGGATTCATTACTATCGGCATATATTTAAGTTGAAGAATCATATCTAAGTTATGTGTATTTAACACAGCATATATAGGCCTATTTGATAGATCTTTGCTACATATGGCATTAAATCAGCTAGAATTAGCCTTTAAAAAAATACAACTTCTAAGTTGCGCACACCTGTATCCATGTACCAATTCGACCCTATTTGAATAGTAGTTTATCCAAACTGGCCATTGTTCCACGGATCGCTGATTTAAAATTGGGGAAAATTGGACCCATTGTTCTGTGTATGAACAATGAGAGGGATCACCTCGCGAGGCACTGGGATCATAATCCCGAAAAGAACGACCCCTTCCCACACAGACAGCCCATATTCCCATATCTCACAAACCCTTCCCCAAAACGTATCCCTAAACCTGGCATTAATCAGAAAGCTAAAGTGACACAGATAGTTGTTCTAGGAATCCGTTTCCGAGGAAGCCTTGCGCTTCAGTGTTTCCTCCGTAGGAAACGCTTGCACAAAGTTCTTCACTGAGTTCAGGTTTTGATATAACCGAGTTAGGTCAGAAGTAGTATTGTAGTCATCAACAGCCTCTGTCAGGAGAGCACTTGTATTATCGTTGCGAAGGACCTCCTCAAGCTGCATGTAATAGGTAGCTGTGTGTGATCTCTCCCAGCCAACATGGCTCATAACATCCGCCAAAGCCGACCCCGAAAGAGCCAGTGTTACGGCGCAATCAGACCTAAAGCTATGTGCCGTCTCACCTTCATCGATGCCAGCCTCTTTGAGGTACGTTTTCAATCTGCTATTCATCGCTTCCGAGGAAATAGATAAAGGAGAGATTGCACCCTGAGCGGTTGTCGGCCGAAAAAGAAAGCCATCAGTCAGGTCAACCGGCATGGCACGCGAGGTAGCCATGTATCTTTCAGTCGCTGCTACAGGACAAATTTTGACATTCGCACATCTTATTCCAAAAAGATTCGATCTGTCTCCACGAAGCGTTTTTCCCCTTGTGTGGTTAAAGAGTAACCCATCATCATTGGGAAACCTAAGGATTTCATTTGTGCGAACCTGGCCAAGGTCTCCAGGTCTGTCCCCAGAGAAAAACGAGGTTTTGAAATAAGCTTGATCCCTGGACAGGATATACATCTTAATCGGGTCGGTTTTACATGCCTCAAGCTGTCTAACGAGGTGGTCCGATAGTCTTGTCAATTTATCCACGAATAAGGGGGTGGCCTGTTTCGGGGTAAGACCAGCGGTTGCTTGCTCTTTCTTTATGCATTTAAGGTATTTTCGCACTAAAAACAAAGAGGCAGCAGGGTTTCCCAGGCCAAGCCTTTCTTCCCAGTCCCCTGCCCGATCATTTTCCTTAAAAATAGCCCTAAGCTTGCCAATTAGGGAGTCAACAGAACCTGGAGCCAGTCGGTGAAGGCAACCACACTGAGAGGAGCACACAAGCCCCCGACGGGGGCATTCAACAGCGTGGACCTGAGTCTTCCCGCTTTTGTCCTTCCAGACCAAGAAATCAACTAAATCATGAGGCGAGGCAGACATTAGGTCCTTGGGCATCGGGAGTGAGGCTAAAAACTGAGACAGCCGGTCGATCAACCAAGATTTCTGACGTTTATATGTGGATTGTTTATTAAACAGCTGGGCTATCCGGGATCGATTGATTCGACATCAATCTCGAGGGGTTGTTGCGACGGCGGGGACAACAATATGCGTCTTGCGTATCCGCATTGCTGGCAAAACCTGAACAGCCTGTCGTTTGGATAAGGACACTGCGGGCAGGCCACTGCGGGGACCCAGATCCTGGAGACTTCGCGAAGGGGCTAGGGAGAGGCCAGAAAAAAGTCATGAAAAAAGAAAAAAATGAGACAGCGGAAAACAAGGTTAAGCTTGGTTTATTGAATTCACTGTAAAGGCAAAAAAGGATTCTACTGTCCACGCTTTACTCCTTCGTTCTCTTTTTAAAAAAAAAAAAAAACACAAGACCGTCAGCAATCAAAGCATACTCTGAAGGCCCAAAGGTCCCAAGGGATAGGACCATAATCCAGGAAGCCATATTTAGCTGGACGAAGCAGCACGCCAACATCACCTTGCCTGGCCAGACGCAGTTGTAGCGAACACTCAGAATGGAGGATAGGCCACCAGTAAGGCCGAGGGGTACCTGCCCGGTACCACAATGTTGCAACGCGCCTTCTGTTCCCAAAGAAACAGAACCAATTTGCAAAACTGGGGGGAAAACATAACAGCTCTCAAAGACTGAACCTTTCAACCGAGCGATGTCCTGAGTAAATAAATTGACACCCATGGCTTGGGGCGTAGGTACCGGCGCAATGTGCGGAAGTGGGATGCCATTGTTGTCCCGTTGGGCATTGGAGTCTAAAGCCATGAGGTCACATGTGTGACCTTGTGGGCCACTTTGGACAGTCGACCAAATCCTGGGAGTAAGGGTGGAGTCCACACGCGAAAGGCAACGAGAAGGAGCGTCGGCTGGTCCGTCGGCTGGGTTATCAGGCGACTTAACGAGCTGCAGGGAGATCGTCACATTGAGCTCCACGGTCGTCCAAAAAAGATCTTTCAAGGCCTCCAGCATAGAATGAGAGCTGGCGTACTGCCTTCCCAACAGCCATAGAGCACTGAACTGTCGACCAGAACGTCCACGCGAAGATGCTCGACAACATCGCCCAAGGACCGGAGCGTACAAAAAGTGCAACTGTCTCTCTCACATGTATTGGAGAAGAACGCATTGTTTCACATCATGAGTCACCAACCTCCTTGACGACTTGACCATTACTGTTGAACAGTGCCCGCCCCAACCCGAACCAGACGCGTCCGAAGCCAATGAGAGTGAAACATGGCCCTCTTCACGCCAGGTCATATGGCCTTCCCATGTCTCAAGGAATCGCCAGTATTCAAGTTCCTTTCGAAGGGGGCCAGTGATCTTGACAAATTTCTTAGACTTAAGGGCTCTGGAGGCCTCAAGGTTCATCTCTCTAGTAAAGAGCTTCGCTACTGGAACAGCCAAGCTGAAAGAAATACATTAGCCAATAATCTTCTGGATGCTAACCAATGACACAGACTGCCCAGATAGTATCCGCTCTCAGAGCTCAGCAAATTTCTGGATCTTGTCAGATGTCAGAGAAAAGGCAGCAAGTGTTGAATCACAGCAAAGTCCCAGATAAACAAGGCGTTGAACAGGTACAAGGACAGACTTAGCAAGGTTCAGGAAGTATCCCAAAGATGTTAAAATACAACTTCTACATGGTTAGCTGCTGCCGCCAATTCGAAACTGCTTGGCCCGGGGATCTGAGTATTGGTTTGTTCAAGTGACCGGGGTCTACGCTGCCCCAAATGGCAACATGGAACATCTTGACTGCGGATTTCCTGGGTTGCTACCATGCCGAGGGACTGGTAAACATATGGGGAGATTTTCCAGCCAAAGGGAAGCACGTGGTTAACGAACCACCATCCCCCCCCCCCCCCCCTACTGGAAACCCATTACCAGTCGACTCTCATCATCCATCAGGACATTATCACATCCCGACTTGTCATCGAGCTTAGTCCGAAAATGGTCCTTCTCCAAGTAGCGTGTAACATCAACGAGCGAGTCAAGACGGAAGGGCATATCCCGCATCCAACAGTTCAGGTAGCGCTGGTCCTGACAGTCAGTGGCATCACAATTGATGGATGGGCACATTGTCCAACCCTTCCATGGACGTCAACGGCACCGACAGCAATGCGATCTATTATGGTTTTTGAGATGAACTCTGTAAATGCCTCACAAGAGTTGTGGTTATGAATCAATCTTGGCACAGGGAAGCTAGAATCGTAGGTGCAACCACCAAACCGACCCTTGAACGGTTGGACAAAGTCGTAGACAGACACTTTTTT
>CM042751.1:31234471-31237938 GCA_022496165.2 Catalaphyllia jardinei
ACCCGGTTTGAGAATTTACTAAAACAATCATTCCATTCGCCCTATTTGATATGAAGTGATTATAACCAACTCGCGCTACGCGCTCGTTGGTTATTTTATCACTTCATATCCAACGCGGGCTCATGGAATAATTGTTATATAGCCTTGAATATATTAAACAGTGCGAGTTCCATGCTTTCCGCTACATTCCAACACTTAATCAGCTCCCGCTGGGAATATTGGTCAGTTTGAATAGTATATGCGAAATAATTAAAACTTCCCATGTACAGATTTTTTTTGTTTTTTAGTATAATGGAAAGAATCAGAAAAGGAAGTGATCTGCCGGGGAAAAAGTGGGGGCCACCGAGCATACAACAAAAATATTCGCACACAAAGTTAACGCAAAGGTCATCAGCTCTATGTTTTGTTGAGTTTTCGACTCAGTGCGCGCGCTTGAAAATGACGTGGCTCGCGCGTGACCAATGAATAGCGTGCGCACTAGAGATGCGCAGTGGCAATGGGCGCGAACGTCCTTAAAAGTGTTCGAGTGACTGAATCCTAAAGCGCAAGAAATTATGGGAAAGGGATATTAGAGACCTTGCCTCCCCTGGTTACGAAGCCCGGCAAACATCAAAGGAGCAAACAAAGATGCCAAGATTGATGTGGGAAGGTCCACGACCCTGCACAATCTTTTGTTTTGCGCTCATACACAATGCGTGAATTACGTAACCAACACGTTTCTATTGGTTGGTTCCTCAGTTCGGAGTAAACAGCTACTGCGTATTGTGCAGGGTCAAGGCCAAAAAAAAAAAAAACAGAACAATAACATGAGTTTTATAACCGTTCCCCTCCATTAACTATGCACAGTTAGATCATAATCCACCAAAGAGACTGGAATGAGAGAGGCTAGCAAATATTGACAGAGGCCATAGTTGGTATGTGATTACAAAAACTATGTACCACCACAACTTATTTGAACACGAGTTCGAGAGCGTTTTCTCGTGCACTTTCAATTTACCTTGCGCGAACGTTAAGGTGATTCCACAGAAATAAAAGTTGCTGATGAATTTTTTGAAACTTTCTCTGATGTTCCCTACCAAGTACTGTTTAAAAAAAATACAATAAATACTAGTGCTAATCACGCGCGTTGTTTATCGGTCCACGTTACATTTTGTGGTAGCTGGAATTACAGTTTATTGAAATAATCACTTGGAAGAAAACTCGACAGGTAGGAAGTGTTGAGCATACGGAACAATATCATGTAAAATTTGTGGGAAAAAAATCACACCATTTAAAACGACGTGAACTTAAAAAGTTCGTCGAGTTGTTGGTGGTGGTCACAATTTGCATCCTTGAGTAACAACGGTTTTGCGCACGCTTACAGTATTTTTTTTTAGGTCTTCAGATCATGGATCATGATGAGTTATTAAAATATGAATAATTAAGGAGTGAAGTCTCTCGGCTTTATCCACAGAAACAAACATTCTAATGGACTGGGTTCGATTTGTTCGATTGAGTTCGATTGGTTCGAAGATCGAACTCGCACAAAGTTCGGTGTTCGATTTGTTTCGATAGCGGAACTCAATCCGCGGATTGACTTCGATTAGGTTCGATTGAGTTAGACTTCCGAATGTTCCTTTAACCATACCGGAAGTACAGCTCACAAATTAAATCCTTCTTACGTTTTGCTAGCTTAAATATTATTTTCAAAATGTACCCTCTTCCTAGAAGTTTCCTTTCTTTTTCACTGCTACTTAGCAGAAGCGGCTCGTTCTGGTCGTTTCAAGGTTTACATTTGATCGAGAAATAAAAAGAGAGAAAACCTTTGTAACTAATTTTGAGATTTATTGAGAAGATGATAGGAACTGTTTTTCCGTTGTAGGAAGCTCATGGCCGCCAAGTTCCATTTTTGTCTGTTATTGATTATTTTGGGGAGCATTATCGTGCAGGGTGCGCGCCCGGGGAACCTAAACAAGTACTTCATGCTGGCTCATTTCTTGCGTCAGGAACCACCACCCGGATGTAAGTAGTAGTTGCTAGAATTCTCTCCTTTGAAGTAAGTGATGAACATCAAAGTCAAGGCAGTAGTGTCCCGGCGAAGCCGTTATTAGTTGCGTGACGCTCTTATCCTTAGGTTGCACTGTCACGCAATTAAAACATAATTCGAAAACCTTTCAGTGTATAAGGTCAAGAAATTATATTGGTATAGGAGATGAATAAATAAGACCCTTCTCCAAGTTTAAGGTCTGTACGTTTTCTCAAACTTCAAATATTCGGGGGGTTGGCTCCATGATATGGGACAATTTTTCTATTTTTAGAACAAATTGCGCCATCGCCTGCGGCACACGCGCGTACATTGCTGCGAGGATTTTCGCGGATGTCGCGCAGTGGAAATGGCGTCCGAAATTCCCGAAATCGTTTATGCTTTTGGCCCACAACTCAACGCCTTTATGGCTATTGGAGTTTTGGTTAAGTATGTTCGTCATAAGACGTAAGTTATCCCAGTTTGAGTGAAGACAGTGCCGAATTTAGGTATGTCCCGCTTTATATCGCTGACCAAGTTGAGTTCCGCTGCTCCTTTTACAAGAACTTTACATTACTCCAATCTAAATTTCACATATGAAGAAGATTAACAGCTTTTCCATAACACAAAAAAACTACTTGGATGTTTGGATATAGCAGCGTTTACGCCCAATAAGTGACGATAGGTTTATGTCTGTAGATGCTGCTTAGTTTTGTTTGTGTAAAAATTCAATAAATTGTCTGTTGTCGATGAATAAGAGCGCTCGCCTATGCGTATTTTGCACACCTAGTAAAACATGAGATTTTTATTTTCGCAGTGGAAAGTTTCACTATGTGAAAGAAACACACATGATGTTAATAGCCTTTTGGCGAACGTTGCTGAAAATTGTTGTAGAATCTCAGCACAAAAGACAACGAAACAAATCTTTATCACGATTTGTCATTTGTTGACAATCTGAAAATTACACCGAGTCGGACTTGAAAGTGCACGTGCTGCTCTATGCAAATGAGCTACTCGTACGCGTCAGAACCTTTGCAAACTGGCCAAACGAGCAGAAACAACAAGAAACTATTAAAAACAGGTTTTGGTTATGATAAAGCATTGTTTGGCAAACTCACAAATTAACTCGATACCTGAGTAAACAATTTTCTTACAGAACTTCTCTCTACAGAACAAACACAAAAGTTTACGCGTACAACTAGCCGGAGAGCGAATTTTATTTATTTTTATTTTCATTCACAGCGCGAAATTATAGAAATTCCCGACTCTGAAAAACACACCTTTTCCATTCAATCAGAACATAAAAGTACATAGAAGAGCCCTGGTTCTTCTTCTCTGCCTTATTCCCTGCCATCCCTTTGAAAAAATCGGGAAGAGAATCTCGCAACTCTCACCATTTCATTACGCAACGTGACAACATCCACGCGAGAGCCCAAGACACGTGCGTGGTTTAGCGCGGATATAT
>CM042751.1:31237948-31242948 GCA_022496165.2 Catalaphyllia jardinei
CTCGGTGGCAAAGCTTACGTTTTAAAAGTAAATAACCGTACCCTGTTTAATACAGATTCAATTTTTGTTTTCTAATTCAAGGAGGAATGAATACTGATGGCAATGGTGTCTGTCTCCATGAATGAAATGACGGTCTAAACTTAATATGGTAATAATGAAATGGTTAGCTGTCAAAATATACGAGGAAGTAATTGGGTAAACTTGGTGACTCTTTACCGAGGCAGGACTAACTCGTAAGCAACTGTTGGAAATATTTGTAAGAAGTGGGAACCAAGGGGTGGATAAATAAAGGCTGAATTACTCGAAAATGTTTGTTTTGTCTCTTTTCGGCTGTACTAGTAAGGCTGGTTTTCACTGGCGACTGCGGAGTCGGAGTCGTAAGATCGAGACCTTATGACGTAGTGAAAATCGGAAATCGGAGTCCTAAGCGGAGTCATAAGCTCGACAGAATCGGAGTCGGAAGAATCAGAACGTTTCCATTTCTTCCGATTCCGTTTACGACTCCGTGGCTTATGATCCAGTGAAAGCTAGGTTGTCAGAGTTGGAAGCAGTAGCGGAAAAACCAACCAATAGCAAGGCCCGGAGTCGAACATTGCCATTGGTTTATTCTTCCGCTTCTGCTTGCGACTCCGACAATGCAGTTTTCACTTGTTCGTAAGCGACGGAGTCATAAGCAGAATCAGTGTTCTGCTTCCGACCCCGTCGGTTTGAATTTCACTAGATCGTATCGCTCTACGCTTCTGATTACTACTCCGACTACGACTAAGTCGCTAGTGAAAACCAGCCTTTGGAGATAAAAACGCGAACGAAGGAAAGAGAGAGAAACCAGAGATACGCAATGGCCGAGACTCTGGGATATCCACTTTTCATGGCCGCAGCACATCATATAACAGCCAGTTGGACATACGATTTAACACAGTTTAATAAGTTCTATTCAAGAGTTTTAACTCTTGAAAATCTCTATTACTGCAGGTACTCCTCAAACATTACCTCTGCAATTTTGGAAATAAGGCGAAATTTTAAATTAACTTAACATTTAAGCTTGCTCTTTCTTCTCTCAAAGTTGCGAATTTTAATTTGTTTAACTTTTGGGTACCGTTTTGGCCCTAGCTGGTCACCACTATGTCATCGGCTCTGTAAGTCGGTGAGTGAGGCATTGAGTGGGCAGTTAGTGATTCAGTGAGTGAGTTTGTGATTGAGTCAGTGAGTCGGTGAATCAGTGCGTCAGTGAGTCAGTGAGTCAGTGAGCCAGCCGAGTGAGCCAGTGAGTCAGCGAGTCAGTGAGTGGGTCAATCAGTGAGTCAATCAGTGAGTCAGTAAATCAGTAAATCAGTGAGTCAGCGAGTCAGTGAGTAAGTGAGTCAATCAGTGAGTCTGTCAGTGAGTCAGTAAATCAGTAAATCAGTGTGTCAGTGAGTCAGTGAGTCAGCGAGTAAGCGAGTAAGTGAGTAAGTGAGTCAGTCAGTGAATCAGTAAATCATGCAGTGAGTCAGTGAGTCAGTGAGTCGGCGAGCCAGCGAGTCAATGAGTCAGGCAGTGAGTCAGTAAATCAGTCAGTCAGCGAGTCAGCGAGTCAGTAAGTGAGTCAATCAGGGAGTCATTCAGTGAGTCAGTAAATCAGTAAATCAGTGGGTCAGTGTGTCGGTAAGTGAGTGGGTCGTGAGTCAGTCAGTCAGTCTGTAGTCAGTCAGTGAGCTGGTCAGTCAGTCATTATCAGTCAGCCAGCCGGGCAATCAGTAAGAGTCTCTTCACTCTTCGGAATCTTTCGGAGTAAGTTTTCCGAACTGAGACTGAACAGTCGTTCTCACTTCTCTGTGAAAACGAGTAACGCGTAAAATTTTAAAATCCTTAGAAAGTGCAAAGCAAAGGAAGCGTGTTTTAAAAGGCACGGAGAGACATTTCGCTATGCTTTTGATTCATGTAACGACCGCCTAAGTATTTATATCATTGCATGTACATGATATGGAACCGAAAGAAGGACCCACTAGCTACCTGTGGGCATGTCCATTTTGTTAAAATAGTTATTAGAAAATAAAGAATAAGAAGAGAGAGAGAGAGGAAAAAAGTGTTTTTTTATATCTCCCAACTCAAACTATGAAAAACTGCGAAGAAATCGTTTGCTTTACACCGGCTGGCTCATAAATTTGCCGCGGTGTCAAGGAGCACGACCTGATCACGTGCGAGTCGACAGTTCATGTTGTTGTTTCCCTAGAGAGTTAGTGAGTTTTGACCCTGCTGGCTTTTCTCCTTTCGGTCATTTCTTCTTTTTTACCCAAAATGGGGGGGGGGGGAGAGGGTGGGGGGTGTCCCGGGCCCCTCCCCTAGAACTGCCATTGGTGAATGAAGTTTAAACTGTTTTCTCCCAGCGAATTTGGGAACAATGAAGTAAGCCCTAACACCCACACCATTCCCCCCTCGGCCACCTCAATCTCAGCCGGCTCCTTCTTGGCCTTTCCAGCCGCGCTCAGACCTTTCCAGCCAGTTCACAGGCTAATTATAAATGTTTGGGTTGGCCTTCGCAGTAGTAACATTTGTGTATTTACCCACAGGTTAAGCTTTTTATATAAGCTGTTTGAAAAGCATATAATTAACCAAAAAATTTATATCAACAAAAGCGGAAAAGCATCCGCATAACAGCTAAATCAAGATAAGGCAATGGGGCAATGTTTTGCTGTTATCGTCATAAAGGTCGGCACACACGAGGGGACTGGTCCCTGCAACAAGTCTCGGGACCAAGTCCCATCGTTTAAACTGGCCATATTTACTCCAACATCGAGTCACAGGTACCAACTTTGGTCCCTGTGACTAGTCCCACGAATTCAAACCAGTTTGAATTTTTGGGACAAGTCTCTGCGACTTGTTAACCAGAATGCTTCGTGTGAACTGTTCGTGGGACTAGTCCCTGTAATCAGTCCCTTCGTGTAAACTCTTCAGAGGACTAGTTACAGGGACTAGTCCCCTCGTGTGAGCCCAGCTTAACATTGAGCGCTTTAGTAGCCCGATGTAAAAAATTTATCAACCGATCAGAAAAAACGCTTGCAACAATGCTCAATAAGGCTGCTGTCGGAAACTCTCGAGGCGCCAGAAGACTTTACGACTGTGGTCATCCTATCTGAAATAGAGAGTTTTCCGAACAGTCTAAACACTTCACTATTTACAAGATGGGAACTATTTTCCGTGTTTCTGCCGCAGTGAGTGTTTCCATGGCTGTTTTGTATTCTTCCAAATTTTCATTCGTGTTTCTATAACTTGCTTCCACTCGCTCAGTTCCACAATCGACTCTGCTTTCCCCGTCGTCTCGTGCTAGTCAGTCTGTGATTCTATCGAGTTTTAGAATACATCTATTTGCGTTCTATCACTATTAACTATACCCAGCTCATCACCCATACTGTTGTAGATAGTAAGTACCCAAGCCGTCTACCGTTTTAGTAAAATGGCCACCGCTTCTTCGCGTTTTCTAAGTGTCTGTGAAGAGGTTTTGACAAAATTTTTAACGACTAGTAGAATTTTTGCTAAGACAATAAGATTATTCGCTCTCGATCTCTATACGTGATAGATAGCGAGGGTGCAAACGCGGTTGAAATGTAGACTTCACAAGAGAGAGGTTTCTTACAAGATAAAACAAAACACAACTTGGTAAGCAACTCTCCTTCTCAACTCATTAATAGTTCATCAAGTAAAAGCAACCGAGAAGGAGGTTTGGATACCCGGTCTTATTTAGCATAGATTTTTTCCTTCTCCGTTTACTCTTTAGCTTTTGTTTCGATTGAGAAGATATATCAAACACTCGAGACAGTGTTTCATCAGCTATCCAAACACCTCGAATTATTTCGTCAAAAATACTCCGCTACGCGTGGTATTGTCAACTCTCTTCTCGGTGTTTGGATATCCCGGTAAAACACTGTCTCTCGTGCTTGATATATTACTTCACAACTTAACCGCCAACTCAGGGGAACAGGAACCAAGAGCGTGGAGACTAAATAAATTAGTAAAAAAGACCGTTAACGTTGTGTTTCTGCCTGCCGCTGGCGTCTGTAATACTCCTTTGGTGAACACGTTGGTGTATCCACAGTATGCAAGTCATTCAACCTGGAGAAATCCGCATTGTAGAAGCCGTTCCCGCCAAAATGAGATTTCTCTAGAGTGTTACAGAAATCATACCCCCACAAAATTTCACTGTTTAAGTAGGAAGACTTTGGTTGTGTGTTTAATCCCGTCGCTTCTACCACGCCTTCAATCACCACTACAATCTCAAAGTCCGACTGTTGTAGTGTCTGGGGAGTGACGTCATAGAAGGGACTTTTCTCGTCGATCACGTGGATAATCACCATGGGCAACAGCAGGAAAAGTTGATTCCTGAAGTCGTTGTCAGAGTTACGCCAGTCGTAGCAGACTTTCAGATCTTCTTGGTAAAAGGGGATCTCTTTGCCTTCTTTAGTAATTGTTGATCTGAACAGCTGCATTTGCACAGATGCATCAAGAATTTGGCTCTTTCTTACGTCGCCGACTCTAAACATCAGACACATTTTGCCATCTCTCGGTGCTATGACTGCATAATCTGAGAACATGACGGTCCGCATGCGCTCTCGAGGCCTTGCAAGCTTGGTAAATGTTAGACCCAGCATGAAGGCATCAATGAGTAAGCCCATCAGTGACTGAAGCTGCAGAAGTATAACGGCCTCAGGGCAATTCGTCGTTATTGCTTTCTGGCCGTAGCCAATGGTTTGTTGAGTCTCCACGGAAAAGAGAAACGCAGACGTCCAGCTGTTAACCTGTTTGTAAAGTAAAAGCAAATGTCAGATGTGAGGAATACCGTCAGTTGATCTACGCGTGAACACGTCATGGAAAGCAAGCTAAAAAATCCGTGTAATTAATAAATAAATAAATATATAAATAAATAAATAATAAATAGCTATAAACATCAGTGAAATACCAGGTGAGCTTTCGCGCGTAAACATAATATCTTCACACGTGAAAATAACATGTTATTTCACATGTGG
>CM042751.1:31259871-31267371 GCA_022496165.2 Catalaphyllia jardinei
TGATCAACACTCAATCAACACCTCAATTGACACTTTATCGACATCTAAGTCAAGAATCAACAAAGTTTTGCAGACATGCCATTGAGTGCTGATCAACATGATACAGATGAGTCAGTTGACATTCCTCCGACCATCAACTGACTGTCAATCGCATGTTGATAAAATCATTGTTTGAGTGTGGCTTACTATCAATCAAGATGTCCATCAAGTGTCAATCGAGATGAGGGTTGATCAAGGATATCAGTTGACGCTTGGCCACGGATGCTTTTGGTACCCATTACCCAAACTGTTTACGGTGTTAGGCCAACAAAAAATATAATACGTTCTACTACTTTATACTTTGGCATAAATTAATGCAGAACATAAATAGTGGTTACTTTCAAACTTTCCCTTTCTTATCCCTAGTTCCCTGGAAACCCAAATACACAGCGTGGCAGGAATCACTGCTGAGCGAAAAGCTTATGGAGTGGGCTGAAACTTTCCAATGATTTCTCTAGACACTTTTACATTGGTATCCTTCCAGTGGCCCCATTCCCCAACCTGCAATCTCTTGTCATATATCACAGTGGACACAGCGTGGTTGAGTGGTTTAGGGCACCAGTGTTGTAATCTGGAGGTCCTGGGTTCAAGGCCTCCACCCTGCCACTAGCAGGATTTTTTCCTCGGTAGTCCAAAGTTCAAATATTCAGTTTTGCTTTGTAAGTAGCCTACTGATCTGCCTCCTGTGTAAAAAGGTAAAGTCTACGTAGGAGCCAGGTGGCCCATCAGGCCGGAGCTTATCCGGTTTCTCTTGTATTAAGTGACTAGGAGTATTTCTACTCCCCCTGAATGGGATGCTAGTCCATCTCAGGGTTACCCCCAACATTAAATTTGCCACTGCCCATTTACACTCCTGGATGCAGAGAGGCACTGTGAGAGTAAGGTGTCTTGCCCAAGAACACAACACAATGTCCCCGGCCAGGGCTTGAACCCAGAACGCAATCGCTCCGGTGGCGAGCGCACTCACGCATGCAAAATTGACACAAACAACCCTAAAGAAACAAAAACAACTCCAGCAACTGAATCAGGTTAAACCACTTTGTTATAAGAACAGATAATTTCAAACTGCTTTGAAACGTTTGTGTAAGCCTAGGACCAAAAACATATGACAAACATCCGATAAGAGTTTAATCTCACATACCACAGACAGCATCACATAAGGATATGTACTGTGCAGTTAATCTCCTGTGCAAGGCTGAACATTAAAATTCAGTCTTTGATCCAAGACTGCTCAAAAACCTACTGTAATTTTCACAGTTGATTTGTAGGGTGAATACTGTTTTGAGCAAAATTTTTTAAAAATCTTTAAAACAGATTTTGAGCTATTTTTGAAATAACCAAAATTTCACATTCTCTTTGCCCACAAAAAATCTGTTAAATTTACAGATTTTTTTTTTTACTCTGCATTAATGTTTAATCAAACGAGTAGATGTTAAGAAAAACGTCATTAAACCTGCTAGTTCGCAGTCATTTATTTTGGCTATTTAATGACGTGTAAATTGTTCAAGTATCACACATAGTGGTGGAAGACTTAGCAAACAGTAAGCTTAATTTAGAAAGCAAAAATATTTTGGTACATTTTTCAAAACTTTATGCACTTATCAATGGTTTGCCCCAGGATAGGGGGGGGGGGTTGGGGGGTTGGGCAACCCAGGGGAATTAGACTTCTTTAAGCGGCATAGGTCGGGATTTTGACATCCACGATCCCCAGGGGGAAAATTTGACTCAACCGCCATCTTGAAGAGTTGAGAGGATCTGTGAATGAGTGATGAATGATACGCCACCTTATAAAATACCCAAAATTCATTTGAGCAAGTTTCCCGCGGCCAAGGATGGCTGAACAAAAGTACAGTACATGTAAGGAGTACTGTGTTATTTTTTTTAAGCAAAAATGTTGTTTTCTATGCGCATCAGTGCTCTGTCTTTTAAGTTCTCTAACATAAGATATTTTTCCTTCAGCTTTGGGAAGAAATATTCGTACAAAAGCTCATTTAGATCAAAATTTACTTCCTACTTACATGTCTTTAATGGATGTAGCCATGCCATAAGTTTCTATATTCTCTGTGTTTATAGATTTGCTAGTATATTCCAAATGTCAATCTAAATGAAATTCTGGTCAGTTCTGGACCTCAGTTACAAACATCAGTTGAATTGAAAACGGAATATTTAAGACCTATTCCAGGCTTGACAGAAAAAAGAATCCAGAAATCTGTGCCAGATCTCACCAAACAATGACAAGCAGTGCTTTTAATAATAATCCTACCTTTTATGGGGTGGAAATTTGGGCTCCTATAGTGTGGTAAGCCACCTTAAATAATTAAATTATGTATGTACTCCATTCAGAATTTAGAAGAATTAAAAGGAACTTTGGAGCAATTGCAGAATACCCAGCCCACTTTGAACGGCACAAATTTCTTGCTCCAGCAGTCCCGCAGTGACTGAACTAATTTCACCATGAGTTACACTAAATGACTGCTACTGCAGTGCCGCAGTGCCGTAGTTTATGAATAATAAAGGTCTAAGTTAGTTAAACTACTGCTACTGAAGTGCCGTAGTGCCATAGTCAATAATAATAAAAGTCTAAGTTAGTTAAACTACTGCTACTGCAGTGCCGCAGTGTCGTAGTTGATGAATAATAAAGGTCTAAGTTAGTTAAACTACTGCTACCGCACTGCCGCAGTGCCGTAGTCGATGGATAATTAAGACTGAGTTAGTCAACTGAATGCTACCGCAGTGCCGCA
Organism: Catalaphyllia jardinei; assembly: GCA_022496165.2. NCBI lineage: Eukaryota > Metazoa > Cnidaria > Anthozoa > Scleractinia > Caryophylliidae > Catalaphyllia > Catalaphyllia jardinei. The sequence goes on from CM042751.1 coordinate 31,262,652, forward strand.
GTGCCGCAGTGCCGCAGTGCTTGAAGAACGACAAATACTTGGATATTTCGTGATGTTTATATTCAGTTTTTATGTTAATTTGGTGACTGTGGGACTGCGGTAGCAGTATTTAAAGACACATAAAAAGTGGCCGGGTATTCTGTAATCTAGCCGGAACTTTTTTTCTTTATTTACCTCCGTAGCACAAACAGACGGGCCTCGCAAAGCAACAAGAAGCCACCAAATCAAACCAAACAGACTCCACGACAGCACATACGAACCACAAAATATCAAGATCACCCATGGCCAGTGAAGATCGATCATTGTAGTGAATATATCAGCGAAGTACAGCTTCGTTTTCCTCGGTACATTCTTGGCTGACACTTTAAGAGATCCGTTTTTACTGACCAAACGTTTCTTCCTGGAACGATTGCGAACAGGAAATCGAGTGTGCTGATCGAAAGTTGGTGAGGAACATGGCGGATGAAGTGAAATTGTCGCTCCATTTCCTTGACGCTTCGATGATCGCATGCTTACCAGATTATCAGAAGAGAATGGTTCAATTCTAACGAAAGATTCATCTGCATCATTGGCATCACTTGTGTCCACATCGCGATTAAACTTTGAGATAGATGCCATGATTTCCCTGATGTTTGTGGGCTGTGAAGGCAGTCACGCTTCTGTAGTACCCAATCTCTCTCTTGGCATTAAACTGAGCGCTTTGGTGCGACACTTGGTGCTAATTAAGACGAAATTGCAGAGGCTTCGCATATTAAATCAAGGCTATGTCTAATGCTAATTTCTTGACAGAGGGGGAAGTAAGGAAGTGTACGTTGTCTTTATCACTGATAGTTGTCTGTACAATTTTTCTCAGTTACTCAATATGTCAATATTTTTAGGGATGCCGGACTGAAAGCCAAGATGCAACCGTGGACAGCTGTTTCGACCGCACTTGGCTGGTTTTTCGTCAGCACGCTGTGGCAGCAAAAAATAGAGCAATCAGCACAAAGCCCAATTGCCTACTTAATGCACATGCAAATGTTCTCAGATGAAACTCAAACCCGGCAAAGGTTTGCGCTATGTCCTTCCCGTGTTCACAGGCTATAGCGCACTGGTAGAGAAGCCCACCTGCCATGGATCTTGAAAAAGAGTTGTCCTTCCGTATACTTCATTGTCCTGAGCAAAATAATAGCTTCCTAGAAGGCAGACAGTCTCGTAAAGCCAGCAAAGTAAGAAATTGTTCAGTCGAAACTGAAAGGAGGGACTAGACAACTCACCATTGTCTAGCAAGGGCTTTTTTTTATCTAGATCAGAGAAGTGAAGTTCAGAATTAATCAAATTAAACAAAAGTATTTCTCGACCTTTTCCAAAAATATCTTATTTACTTCAGGTCAAATTCCTGATCTTAAAAATATATTTCTGTGCACGTAAGAAAATAAATCACCCAAATTAGAAGTTCCCTGAAAACCTTGTACATGAAAAATGCTCTCCTATTTGAATATTATTATTTACTCTCATTATGCTAGTGGGATAGGAACATTGTTAGCCGCTTGATTTATATTGGCCTTTGTCACAGATGCTCTCTACTACGGTTTCAGTCTATTTTACGGGTAAATTTCCGTCGCGTCTCGCGGCGACGCAGGCCAGATTTATACCAGCCACTGTTTGGGAATAAAATCTACAAAGTATAAATCTAAATGAAATTTACCTTAGCTGTTCGATCAGTCTTTCATTTAAATTTATACTTTATTGAACACTGCTGATCCTGATCTTCACAAGGATCCGGCTTCACTTCGCTACTGTTTGTGCAAGTGGTCCTTTGTTTACAGTTTACCTAATAAAATCTACGCTCATTTCCCGAAGTTTCTTTTCGGGAGGAACGTGCACCGGACTCGAGATAGAGGCAGAAATCGAGCCTAGAATATTGCATGACGCAAACCTTCTACAATAAAAAGCCACCGAGTTTCATTTTCTCACTTGCCGCTTACAATGGCTTCATTTAAGGCCTACTTAAACCAACCTCCCAAGAAGACTCGTTGCGTAACCGACGTTTACAAGAGCTAAAGGTAAGTTCTGTTGAGATCGAACAGAGCGCAAACGTTTTAGATTGATACAAAAGTTAAAACTGGTCACTACCAATGACTTCAAACTAATCAGTAATGGCTTGTTATACCTACCCAAAAACAATTAATATTAGTTCTTTATTTTTAGCACGCCAAAGCTTTTATATGCGCGCGTGAGTAGAGTAAAGTTTACAAATGATGATGCATGAAAGACCATATATTTGAACTGCAGAGAAAGATATGACGACATGATTGATTATCGTGAGTAGATGTGAAACTAAAGCCTGAAAAAAAATATTCTGGCAGGCCTGGACCGGTGAAGTGTTCTACCAACTGAGCTATCAAGCCTTCCATTTTTTCTGGCTTAACTTTCATATCTTGTGTGTGTAACTGCGATGATCAAATCATGTCTTAAAATAAAGTTTAATATTCCACTACGCGGAGCCTGGACGCCTTCTTCAAAACGCGAGTAACTGGTTTACTCGTTTGTTCAGCATACTGAATGACGGCTAAAATAAAATTATCTGAAAAATTCTACTGTCTCGCTTGTCCTTTCAGCTGACATTCATCAGCTTTCCTTGATAACCCCTGAAAACTTGCTTATGAGATCATCCGGGACATGACCTTTTTTGTGGTGTTAAAAATTACACCTGCTTATTCACTGAAAAACTATTACCAACGACCATTTGCACTACAAGTTTATCACGCTGGCGCAAGAAAAACAAAAGGTCACTTCTAAACGTGAAAGTTGATGAAACAGAATCAACGTTGGTGTAAGGGATTATCTCTCTATTTGTATCGCGCAAAATCGAAATTCGAAAATGATTATGGAAACGCAAATTTAACATAATCGGTTTTTTGATCTTGACTGCTATAATAAGCCGTTTGACTTGTTAATTGCTCTTCGAAACGAAGCAAAAAGGTCAATCGGTTCACCGCCATGAAGTGTCGATTATCAGTCTGTGATTTAGAACATGTGCGCATCAGTTCGAAAATGAAATCACTTCAGCTATTAAACTTGTGAATTAACTTTTACAAACTGAAATGAAATGGTAGTCTCGCTAATACGAAAATCATCAGACTGGTCACCTATATACGATACTTCATATTCCAAGCACTCATTTTGCAAGGTCGTAAAAAGGTCTAAAAAAATATATTTTCTCACCGTGTCAAGCTATATACCTTACCATTCCAACACACCTTTCAAGTCTCTAATACCAACCTAACTTATGTTAAACATATGCAACTGTGTCTCCTCCGTCCGTTTCAAACCCAATATCTAATACTGTGTCAGCGGGTCTTTGTCCTTCAGAGTCTGAATCGTCGTCAACCTCTTCTTGCATTCCAAGGCTCGGCAATGAAGCTTCTGAATTCATTTTAAACATTTTTCCTTCGTAATAGTCCTTAGCGGAAACCCGGGGGGTGGAAACTGGGCGAGTATCATCAAAAACTGAGAAATCGACCCTGTACCTGCCAGACCTCCACCTATTCTCGTCCGTAGTGCTGACAAATTCATGGCCCCACAGAATTTCATCCGCAATATAGGATGTTTTGGCTTGAACAAGCATGCTTGTTGCTTCTATTGTTCCTTCTAGAACCACGACAATCTCGAAATCACAATTGAGCACCTCTTTCGGTCGCATTTCGTAAAGGGGGCTATTTTCGTCGATAACGTGAACTATGGTAAGAGGAAGAATCAGAAAGATTGTACTGTCTTCTAGCAATGTCTCATCACAAGACCAGTCTATTCCGACGGGCAATTTCTGTTGATAAAACGGCAGTTCGAGTCCTTCACGAGTTGTTCTTTTCCGAAAGAGGTGCACTCGCACGACTGCTTCTAAAATCTGACTCTTTCTAACGTCACCCACCCGAAACATCAGGCACATTTTTCCGTCACGCACTGCGACCACAGCGTTGCGAGAAAACAGAATCGTTTCCGCACGGTTACGTGGACGAGAAAGCTTGGCGAAAATCAAACCCAGCATAAACGCGCCGATAATGAACCCGATCAGCGATTGCACATTGAGTAAAACAACAGCTTCGGGGCAGTTAGGGGTGATTTGTCGACCACCGTAGCCAATAGTAGTTTGCGTCTCAAGAGAGAAGAGGAACGCACTTGTAAACGAGTCAACATTATCGACACAAAAGTTTCCTCCACGAAAGTACGTTATAATCCACCAGAAAAATCCAAAACCCACCCAGCTCCCACAGTACATGGTAGTGTAGACCAAAGTAATCCATCGCCATTTTGAGTCAATCAGTGTTGTAAACAAATCAGAGATATACATGCCGTGTTTTTGAGGAACTTGTGATGCCACTACTTTCAACCCCCCCTGCTTTCCTACAAGACGGCGTTTCTTGCCGTGTTTCGTCGACAGAACTCGCTTTTTTCTGATCTTTTTACTCCTTGCCTGCCGTGGTTTGTTTCTTCGAGGATCGCTTTTCCCATTTGGCTGCTGTACATTCACTTCTTTCAGTTCGTACTTTTCGCCACCGTTTCCGCCGGAGTCGTTCATGTTTGAGCAATCCGAGGACGATGCTCTCGAGTCTGAAAAATCTTCTTTTTCCCTCTGTTCCACTTCTCCCCTTTGCCAGTGACGTCTAACTTGGTTGCTAGTCCTGTCTGAGTAAGATGACATGTTTAATGACCGACCACTGTCTCGCAGTAACTAAACTTA
>CM042751.1:31272371-31282371 GCA_022496165.2 Catalaphyllia jardinei
TTCAATAAAGTTTATGTTTACGTACAACAGCGTCAAATTGCCAAGCTCTTTATTATGAGAAATGGAAATGCCTAAAATTAAAAGATTTTGTTCCAGAAATTTGGCCACCACCAACGTCTCAATAGGACAAGGTAATCTACTTACTTGTGTCTGTAGTGGCCAGCTACTCTTGGCCGAACAAAATAACTCGTATTCATCCAGACAAACATTTACTTAGTAAAAACATCTTACAAACATCGAATCCCTGCGTATCTGAACGATTGGAAGTTATTATGCAGTTCTCCACGATGGCGGGAACAAAAACATGGCGGAAAGCTGAACTCATCACTCATAAGCACATGGCGAAAACTGCCCCCACACAATCTCTAGTCTGCGGCAACAATTAAGTGCATCGATCACGAAATGAAACCTACGAAAGCCCAGCCGAACAAAGACGGTTGAAAGTGCAGGAAACATTTCTGCTATGAAACTACATCAAAACATATACAATGACGTTCCCGCCATTTCGTCTCCTGTAGTTTCGGAAAAGTCGGTTCGGCTGTCCACGTAACACGAGAGTAATATTCGCGGAAGAATTGGGTAGAATGTCTAAGAGGACCTATATGGGAAATTCACTCTCTTACCTTGATAATCTCTTGTCTCAATAGGACACGACTAAGCTAACTCGAGCGATGCAAATTGGCGCGATCATCACTGATTTTAAAATGTTCCTATAGCGGAGCTCCTGCAGCCCGAAAAAAAGAAAAAGGGAGGGGAAAGGAAACCTATATGCATGACACCCATCAATAACTCGATGGATTTTCTCATGGTTACCATGGCTATCAGGTTTGCTCGTGGCGGTCAGGTTGCCGAGACATGCCGCCTTGGTTTATAGCGTACCTCTTAGATACGTGTCAATTGACACCTGTCAAAAAAGCCTTGGCCTCTGTTCCACTTCTGACATTACCCCCTGATTGGTATCGCCTCTTTTCAACTTCTACAGGAGGAAAAGATCTTTCCAGTGATTCCCAGATCATGCAAAGTGATTGGCCTAATGGAGCCTGAAATATGCTCGAAAATGGTTAGAAATTTGAGTGAAAAACTCAGAGCAAAATTTCCTGCCACTAGAACACGTACGTGGCTAATCCAGGGCAAAAATTCCCCGTCTCGATGTTGCTTTCTCGGAAGTTTTAAAACGAGAGGCAAGCCCAGTAGAAGGTCAATCACCGCACCAAAAATATAAGAAAAGAAGAAAAAGGAAATGCAAAAAAAGAAAAAAAAAAAGAAAACGAAAAGCCTAAAGAGGTAGCTCACTTTTTGTTTTCTTCGCATGCCCGAGCAAACTTGTCGCAAAAATATAAACGTGTAAATATGTGTTTATTTGTTTTCCCACGGAGCGCCAAGGAGTTCACAAGAACTCGTTCAGAAATGTCCGTGCATTCTAGGATTGAAAAAAGCCTGCGTACTGTCATGTTGCAGCTGCCTTTTGAGTAGATTGGAGCTAATTTGGCGCATATCCAGCCTGAAAATGTCGAAAATGTCCCAAAAATGCGTGTTTGGCGAAAGCTCTGGGAGTCAATGGGTCAAGCAAGCAACCGGAATGATGATCCTGCTGGTATACGTTGGATCAATTGTGGCCCAATAGGCTTCACATATAAAATGAAGAATATAAAAGCAGAAACCGAGACTACGTTGTTTTTGAAGGTGTCCTTTATTTCGGAAACAATCGTTTTCTTTTATCATGTTATTTCATTATTTTTCTACCGTATGCTTATCTTTAATTTACACTGTCAATAGGTTTTACGTATCTCGGGTATTACGAAAACATGCTGCATAAAAGCACCTCCCAATGTAAATTCTCATTGTACCTGAAGAAGGCTGGCCTGCCGTGCAGCCGAAATATAGCACACCTTCAAAAGAATGGTTTCTGCTTTTATATTCTTCAATTAAACGTTAATTTGTTTTAATCAGGGAGTTGTTCAGAAGTCGGGTAAGCATTCCAAAATGTTGACCAAAGTATAAAGTCTCTTGTAAAAAAAATTTATTAACTGCTAAGTTTTGTATAGTTTGAGATTATTCAGACTCAAAACAGAAGACCAAACCTCACCCCAAAGAAAACCTCACCCCAAAGTTATGGCGCGTTTTTAGTGTCAAAATTCAAAACCTCATTTCAGACATGCTATTTTTCTATTCAAATATTCAATCCTGTAATTAAAACCTGGAGCTCTTCAATTCAAATGTGATATCCTTCTATTCCGATTTCCAATTCGTAAATTGAAGTCCTTGTTTGACAATTCAGATACACTATGGTTACTGAAACATCCATGGTTTCAATTCAAAACAACATTTTTTCAATCCAATTATGCTCTTTTTCTATTCAAACCTACAATCCTTCGTTTCAAAATGTTTTTCTGCGAGCCAAACATCCAGTCGCTTTATTCAAACCTGCTATTGTGCATTTCAAATCTCCAATCTCGCAATTCAAAATAGTCAGTTCCGCAAGTAAAAATGCTTTGCTTCTATTCCAATATGCAAATCTTTACTGCAAATCCACAATTCGTCAATTCCAACACGTTATTCGACAATTCAAACAGGCTTTTTGTCTCCAGAAACATGCAATCCTTCATTTTGAGAAAGTTGTTCTGCAATTCAAACACTCTACTCTTCAATCGAAACCGACAATTCTCCTATTCCAACGCGTAATCTTTCGACCTGCTGTTCGACTATGGAGACATCCGGTCGTCTAATTTCATAATCCTGTTCATCACTTCAAATATTCCAGCTATTTTTCCAAAGATCCAATAATTCATTGCGAACGTGATATTTGTCACTTGTCATTTCCAATACGCAATTCTTCGATTCAAACATTCAGACTTTGAACGCAAACACGCTGTCCATCGTCGTCACCTGGAACCTAGCCCGGCCACGCATGCGTCGGAAGACCGTCGGAAAATAAGGAATGGCATGGAGTTTGTTCCTCGGGTAGAGATTTCAATTTTTTTGCACTAAACAAAAACAAGCCATAACTTACCATATTCTATATAGATATAATTCTCATGATAAAATATCTCTTCCGATAGATTACATGTACCATATAAAATCTCTGCGGAATGCCTTGTAATCGGCTTTGCCTATTTACAACCATAACATTTCAGTGATAACACTGATTCAACCGAAGCGAAAATTGCGAACGGATAAAGGAAGTCAGATCTGAGTTACTCAGTATTCTGCATCTCAAGTTACTCAACTAGATCAAAGTTAGTAGCTAAGTATGGCTAAATGGGGTCTAATTTTCTTGCCTAGCCGCACGTTTTAGTCATATCCTGGGTGCTAGAGACTTTTGACAGCATTATCATAACGAATCCGGACAAAGGAAATGGCGTGGTAATAATTAGCAGAGTTGATTATCTTAATTAATGAAACACTTGATTTCTGACAGTACCAAATTTAAAGAGTTACAACATAATCCAACTATATCCAGGAAGGGCAGCCTGCCAACTTATCTTCGGAAACTGAGAAAGGATAAAATTATTGATGATGCAACTTTCTACAAAAAAGAAATTAACTCTAGACAAGGCCAACGGACAAATCAAAAGTAACGGAAACCTGGTAGGTTCTGATCAGCAAATGCAATGGCTTGAAGAAACTGAACTTCAAGTTCAGCTTCTTTAAGCCATTGCATTTGCTTACCGTACAGTTAGGGTTGTCTGTTTTTATTTTCCAATATTTCGGCAGGGCCTGACCTGGGCGCTTATACGTAGGGGGGCTTTATCCGTCTTCCTAGATCCTGTTAATTTCTCTGCCCCGGAAACTTTTCGGGCCCGAAAAGCAATTTTTAGTTAAAGAGATGTATACGCCTAAAACGTCTTGTATGGAATGGAACCTCTGTTTATTGCCGCCGCAGGGTTTTGGCCCAGAGGCCAAAACCCGAGGAGGCATTAATAGTCTTCCCCGCGTATACGTAAAAAGAATGCGTGAAATATTGGTGTAGTATGTAGTCTCCTTCGCAGCCGTTATTAGGGTCGTCACGCAACGCTTCTCCCCCATTGCGAAGGAGACTATGTAATATGCGAATCAATCCCGATTTGAAGAAACTAGGCGCGCACGGCGGTCTCGGGTAATAGGTCGGGTTTCGCCATCTTCGAGCGGCATTTCAAGGTCAAAAAAATACACTCCAATTACAATATGGCCTGCATCACGATTTCAACGTGATCAAATGAATTCCCTGAATTCCTCTAAAACAAATTGAAAACGCTTTCAAAGATCCTGAAGATTGATTTTGGGAGAAAAACAGCTCAGAGGGTATCGTAGGAAATTCTGAAGAATACTATAGAAATTCGAGCCCAGTGTGGTTCAGTTGCACCTAAATAGCTAAATACACTTCTGATCGTCAGTTTTACCTTTGGCATCTCGTTTATTTGGATCGCTTATTTTTACTGAGTAATCTTACGTGGCGTAGACCCATGAGAGAGCTGGGTGACTAGCGGGTATCCAAATATAAATGTTTTCCGGCGTTTTCGTTGAGGACAAAAAGCTTGACTCTAGTTTGCATATATGGCGACTGTAACGCGATACTTCTGTTTACATCTCCGAAAAAATCTCGACTTCTGTTCTGCTTACGAGATACGTTTGCTGGTATATCAAGACATAGTTAATAGAGGGGAATGGTTATGAAACTTCGCCAAAGTTCTTTGTTGTATGTTATTGTTCTGTTTTTTTGGCCTTGACCCTGCACAAAACACAATAGCTGAAATATGAAATATTCAACATGACACGAGCGTGGGACAAAGAAAAATCTGTTACATATGAACTCAGTAAAATGACCTTGCTCTCCATGAGTTCTCGTAGCGCGCCCGCCCGGTGTTCGGGAGGTCATGGGTTCGATTCCTGTCGGGGACTCAGATTTTTCTTTGTCCCACGCTCGTGTCATGTTGAATATTTCATATTTCACATTTAATTACCGAGCTCAAAATTCACCATCTTCATTTACTTATCAACACAATAGCTGTTTACTCCGAACTGAGGAACTAAACTAGCAATAGTTTTCACTAGGGCTGCCCCCGCTTTTGAAGATCTGTTTAACACCTGTATATGGCCTTTACTGGATATAAATACTGTGCATGCATACGACTGTTAAAAAAGAAACGTTTTAATATTTATCGAAGTTAACATCCATGTAACTGGTTAACATATTTGTCTGTAAATGGCAATGAAATTTTTTACAGCCATACAGCTTTGTTGATATTTTTTTGTGCAACAGCAACGTTTTGTATTGCATGTTTTTTCTGTCCGCAAAATAGTTACTACTCCGTTGTTTTTTTTTGTTTCGTTCTAATAGAACAAATAAAGAATTTAAAACATAGACGAGCTGTGGCTATAAATTATTTCATATACACTTTACATCATTTCACTCCTTACGTGAGATATGAACTCATTCAATTGACCTTGCTCCCAATGTGTGGCTTCATAGCTCAGTTGGTAGAGCATCGCACCGGTATCGCGGAGGTCATGGGTTCGAATCCCGTTGAAGCCCTGATTTTTTTTTCAGGCTTCTTCTTTCCAATTGCTTAAACTGGAAAATTTACTGCGATGATCATACTTCACTTGCATCTATAACCGCAGTTCAAATATGAATTATTTCATATACACTTTACATCACTCACCGTTACGTCACCTATTGACATTAATGTGCCAGCCAGAGGTTTATTGGCTGTCGAAACAAAGGATTCTTTTGTTCTCTGGTTGGCAAAATTTGAATATCAAAAGACTTGTTTGTAAACAGTGAGTATCGCTATAACATGGATAAAGTTACAATGAAATTGAGTATTGTCTAGGCAGCTGCTTAGAGTTATTGTCTGCCTGGCTAGTAATTGCAGTATGCCAGAATTCCAAAGTTTTTCTTACGCGTGAATTGCCCCTGTCGATGAAGCGTCCCGTGTCGATGACATGAATAAATACCAGGGTTAACAGAAACAGAATTCATAAAGTGCCCTCTTCGAACTGTAACCACCGACTTGTTTATCTTCGACAGTGACATATTCAAATGGATATTGATATAACGAACTCGGTATCTCTTTCTGACAATATCAATGCAACTCTGAGTTGAGATTTTGTTCTGACATTATCTTTCTGATCTGTTGGATCGAGTCTGTCGATCCCGTTGCTGATTTGTGTCTAACAAATCAAATTTTGTACCGAATAATTTTATTCGGTGCCGTTGAATGCATTTGAATTCAAATAAATCACTGAACTGCAAAATAATCACCCTCAAATGCTGCTCGAAGATGTGAACTCGTGGTTTGAAAGGCTGCTAAAGATGGCGAAACGCGACTTCGTGGTTGCAAAACCTTAACAGTCTTTAATAACACGCTGCTAGAAGATGGCAAAACGAGAACTCGTGGTTGAAATGCTGCTAGATGATGGCGAAATGCGAACTCGTGGTTGCAAGACCTTAAAACACTGCTAGAAAGAACTCGAAATGCTGCTAGAAGACGAGGAAACGCAAATTCCTGCTCGCAAGACCTTGAAGCGCTGCTCGAAGACCTCGTGGTTGCAGAATGACATCTACCCGACAGCACCTTGCGCACTTTCTGAAATATTACCCGAGACCACCGTGCGCGCCTAGTTTGATCAAATCGAGATTTTTTCGCATACTACAATTTACTTACTTACTTACTTACTTACATCTTACATTTTTGAAATTTGTTATATGTATACACGCGGGGAATCCTAGGGTGCCTCCTCGGGTTTTGGCCTCTGGGCCAAAACCCTGCGGGGGCAAAAATAGAAACGTGTTGGTTACGTAACTCATGCATAGTGTATGAGCGTAAAACAAAAGATTGTGCTGGGTGGTGGACTTTCCAACATAAATCTTGGCATCTTTGTTTGTCCCTTTGATGTTTGCCGGGCCTCCTAACCAGTCTCTTAACTATTACCGACGCCAGCACTTCAACGTAAACTTAACAGCAAAATACTTACTCTTAAAAAGACTGACGCTATTGACACTCAACGCTACTATCGACTGAGGTGCTCTGTACCACAGCCACCTAAACTTTACGGACTACCGAAACTACACAAACCTGGTATACCTATGCGACCTATAGTCTCATTCTGTGGGTCCCCTACGTACCAACTGTCTAAGTACTTGACGAACATACTGCAACCACTAACTGACAAATCAAGACGCAAACTACAATCGACGGAGAACTTTATTGACGCTATAAAGACAGTACAGATACCTGACGACTACAAACTTGTGTCTTTTGATGTGAAATCACTGTTCACCAGTATTCCACTTAAATTGGCGTTACATTGTACTGAGACAATCCACAGAAGACATTATGGACTTACTGAACCTTTGCCTTACATCGACTTACTTTCAGTACAACGGTAAACACTACAAACAGTTGCATGGAACAGCTATGGGGTCGCCTGTTTCTGTTGTTGTCGCAGAAATTGTGATGCAACACGTAGAGGAACGCGCCCTTGAAACTTGCCGACAAACAATACCGCTCTGGTTACGCTACGTTGACGACACCTTGACCGCCGTTCACAAAGATGAAATCCATGCTTTCCACGACCACCTTAACGAACAGAACGCCGACATCCAGTTTACAAAAGAAATCGAAGAAAATGGAAAACTTCCTTTTCTAGACTGTTTGGTAAGCCGTGACAACAACGAACTGCGAACCACAGTGTACAGAAAACCGACGCATACCGACAGATTACTTGACGAATCATCCTACAAACAGACTTCACACAAAGCCACGACTATAAAGACTTTGACGAGACGAGCGCAACTAGTTTGCGATACACCGGACAGCTTACGTGACGAAAACAAATACCTTGAACATGTTTTTATCAAAAACAACTACAACGCTGACTTTATTAGACGAAACATTTTCCGACCTACTGAAACTGACGCAACGAACAAGAATCCGACACCTTTTACTACAGTGACTTTACCTTACATTAAGGGAACTTGTGAGACCATCTCACGGATCTTACAGCCCAACAACATCCGTGTAGTACGGAAGCCGATAAGGGACAATCCCAAAATATTTACGAAATCCGAAAAAAGTTTTTAAAATCCGAAAAAATATTTTAAATCGTAATGTTTTTTGCAAATCATCATTGAAGAGTTTATCAAATCTGAGAAACTATTACAAATCTTAATAAATTATTGAATCCACAAATATTATTTTGTAAATCTGAAACAAGTTTACAAATCCAAGAATTGTCGCAAAATCCAGAAAAATATTTTGCAAATCCGAAAAAATATTTTGTCACGTGTTACTTGCGCCAGCAGTCTGCAGACGTCACCGGTTTGCCGCATCCAAAATGGCGGAGTTTTGTGTTTCGTGTTGGACTCGTGTGGATCTAGAGACAAATTTTGCTTCAAATGTGGTTCCAAAGTTGCAGAGATTTCACACCCGAGTGCAAGAATGAGTACACCCGAAGATGAAAGTGCTTCATCCTCTTCATGTACGAAGTCATTATCGCAATATAATACGTGGCCTCCAAAGCGGAAGAACGCAGAGGATATAAGCTTACAGACTGAAACTTAAAAAGCCAAACAACTAAGCCTGTTATAAAAGGAACATCAATGATCCAGGACCCAGGATCCAGTTCAGTTTTCAAAGTCCTTACGTTCATATAGATCTCATGGTACTCTCGCCCAGAGAGTGGACAATGGTATCGTACCTAAATCCCCTCAGTTCAAAGTAATATCTATTACCAGCCTCTCGTCTGCGGAACTATAGAGACTTTCCTGTTGGTTTCTCTCTATTGTTCCACACTGCCGACAGAATACTTCATTGCTCTCAAACTCTCTGCCACATTTATGGCAGAACTGGCATCGAATATATTGTAACTAATCTCAATAAACACAAACAAGGCATCAGGGACGAGCATCTCGTTTATTGATACAGCAAGCGTTTTGCATCATCACCATAAAGAAATTACCGCAGTGAATAAACAATAAAGCAAAGTTGAAAGAGATGCCTTCGAGTGGCTCTTGCATAACTTATAAAATCTTGATAGCCTACAAGACCCTAGGGATTCATCATACCTGCAAGCACGCCTAAAGTTAAGTTCTTCTACAGTTACCACCAATCATACATAATGAACATACTCCAGTGTCATTGGCGAAACGTTAGAAAATACGGAAAAAATATATCAACCCACTCCGCCATTTTGGATAAGGCAAAATGGCGGAAACAAACTCCGACGCTGGCTGATTGCTGGCGCAAGTAGCACGTGACAAAATATTTTTAAAGATTTGCAAATTATTTTTTCGGATTTGCAAAATACTTTTCTGGATTTTGCGACAATTTTAGGATTTGTAAACTTGTTTCAGATTTACAAAATAATATTTGTGGATTCAATAACTTTATTAAGATTTGTAATAGTTTTTCAGATTTCATAAACTTTTCAATGATGATTTGCAAAAAACATTACGATTTACAATATTTTTTCGGATTTTTATAAACATTTTTTCGGATTTCGTAAATATTTTGGGATTGTCCCTTATCGGCTTCCGTAGTGTAGTCCACAAACCTACAACTACGTTACGGCACTTACTGACCAACGTTAAAGACCGAGACGAACCCAACAACAGACAGGGAGCTGTTTACAAGATCAAATGCTCCGACTGCCAGGCCTCCTACATTGGTGAGACTGGCAAAAACCTTAACACGAGACTGACTGAACAAAAACGAGCCACGAGAAATGGTGATGTCAACAATCACATTGCTGTACATCATCAACTGACAAACCACAACATTGACTGGGACTCTGCTCAATGCTTAACCTACAGTACAAACTATTTTCAACGACTGACTCTGGAAAGCTGGTACAATTACTTAGAACAAACGCCACTTAACAGATGTCAACAACTACCGGCACCTTACAAACGACTTATCCGCGACGAAAATTAAACCGACAAACGGACTTCTAACAGACCGACTTAATAATTTTTGACTTACAATAGACGGACTTTAAGGGTGCTTTCCATTATGCC
>CM042751.1:31287371-31295875 GCA_022496165.2 Catalaphyllia jardinei
TTTGATACATGTCTCAAAGAAATACATGTATCATGAAACTGTAATCACACTGACTATATATCTCTGTATTTCATCATGAAACTTGAATTTGATTGTTTATTTAAACTAACATTTGCTTCGCAGCCTGAATATTAAGTTATTGTTTTTTATCATGACATTTTGGTGTAACAGTTCTTCTTTTTATCATTATTATTGTAAATAGTTTCTAAAAACCTCTGAGGGAATGAGTCTAGTTCAAGAATTGTTTAGAACAAAAACAGAAGCGATCACTTATCTTTTGATCTGCGTGACAGCCTTCTTGGGCCATCACTTAATGTCACACAAGCAAAAAAGCCCGGAAAGTCAAACATGCTCTTTCTAATACAAAATGGCAAAGAACCTTGTCGAGCTAAAACGTTGCAAAAAGTCAAATTCCTGAAGAGGTCTTTTATCGGGCCGTGCATTAACAGAGAACTTATTTGGTGGCAATGTGGGAACGAAATAGGAATACAAACCATAAATCATCTGGTGTGTTTAGTAGAGTCTCAAACTGAGCACTAGAAACATGGAACTTATTCAGCTTTTTAACAACTTAAGATTAAAAACAAATAATTTTATTTAGTGTCTAATGTATTTAGCACTGTAGTGCTAATAGGGGCACTGTAAAAAAATAAGTCTTTGCATGTGTACAGGTACCTGCAGTTACCTAGGGCCTGTCATTCATGACTCTTTGTGATACAGATTGTTTCATGATCTTAGATTCTGCTAATTCCTAATTAAGATCAAAGAGGCCTTGCATATTAACCATTCTTAATCAGCAGTTGAAGCATCTAGATTTGTCTCTTTCCTTTTAATAATTATGTTCCTTTTTGTCTTTTATTTTATTGTTCTTGTTATGCGTATGCTATTTTTGTTGTCCACGTCTGTCTTATTCAAATTTTCAAGTTTTGACACATAATTTTTTAACGTACCTTAATGTAAAATTCAAATGTACAACTGTTAAAAGCTCATTTGCAACTGAAGATGACATGAGAATGTCAAAACATGTTTTGTAAACTGAAAACTGACGTTTCTTTATTGAGAGGTATTGTGACAGTCACTCTGCTGTCTTTATGTCCATTTTGGAAACTGTGCAATAAAAGGCATTAGTGTTCATTCAAAATATTTCCCTGTTTCTGATTGGTTAAAACCACCTGCATAATCCACCTTAACCAGCTGCTGTTGACCAAATTTGAAAAGAATCTTTATCATATTGAACCAGTGACATCAAAAGTTCAGCCAGTTGTAGGATTATTGAACTGATGATGTCAAAATGACGTCAAAAGTGCAGCCTGCTGTAGATTTTTGAACCGTTGACCGAGAAAACCTGGGGACGTGATTGTGTTATTTTTGGTGAGCAGAAAAACAAAGAATGAAATGGCGAAACTTCTCTCAGAATGGGAAAATGTTTTGAATGAATAATAATTACAAGCAATTGTTGAATTCGCCTTTCATAGGATATGAAGAATTCTGCAGATCGCAGAGGTGTTATCCACCTTGGCCATCGACGTCTGTGGATAACACCCTCCTTGATCTGCAGAATTCTTCATATCCTACTCAGCCTCATTCAATAATTGCTAATTATACAGAGGTGTTAAAAAAAGCTCTCTTGCTCAAAGTAAGTGTTAGGTGCCAACCATAGTGTCAACACTGGAATGGAGTCCTTCAAATGGGAAAAGTGTCTCTCAGAATTCTCTCGCCACTGAATTCCAGGGCCATGATTTGTCTTCCAGACCCCTTGTCAGTTCGCCTCATATCATGGCTTTGCTTGGCTATTGCTTTTTCCTGTTCATGTTTTAGATTGACTACTTTATTTGGTTTGATCAAAAGTGTTTGAAGAGCTTTGAGAAAAAAAGCTTAAATTTATTTGGATGTTTTTAATTTGATAATCGCCAATGCTGGTTTTTATTATAACAATAGGACTTGTCGTTTTTCAACAATTAGAATGCTGTGTCTGTGTGAGATGCCAGAGAGCGCCTTGTATTTGAACAAACAGTAGAGTCCGGGCAGGCTGTCATTTTTGTGCTAGGTCCTTGGTCTGCTCGTTTTGTTTGTCAACTTATGTCCCACTTTTGCTCCTTTGTCTCTGAAGAGCTTGCGGCTATCCTCATTCCAAAGTTTTGAAGAATCTTAAAGTAACCGAATGATATTCAATACGTTAACTGTTCTATGTACCCCTGTAATTATAACTTGAGCCCAACCTTAAGAAACCTTCACTCATTACCACACATAAAATTTAGACACATTTTCTTCTGATGGATTGAGATCGGGTTTTCTGTGCAGATTACATAGTTCCTGCTGCAACATTTCTGTCATTTTTGTCATTCTTGTTAAATGTCACTTTTTCTTCTCATGGGATGGTACCCAATAAGTTAAGGACATGAATACAATGGGTTATTCCAGAAAAAATCCACACCCCCCCCCCCCCCCCACGGTGGGGGTTTTGGAAATTTTGGGGGGGGGGGGGGGGGGGGGGGCAAAGACCCTGGAAATCCAGGCGGGAGGGGGGGTTGAACTGGAAAAAGTCTTCTGCAGGGGTCATTTCAACCGATAGTTCACGCGATTCGAACGTTTAGTTCGGTGACACTTAAACGCTCTCAGACCCTGAAAATAGTAGAAATATTTTGTTTACATATTTCTCACCTGAAGTAAATGATAATCTAAGTTCCTTTGTAGGTCCTTTTATAGCAGGAAAGGCGGGCAAGGTACTGAAGAAAGAGCCGTCGCAACGTTGTTGCAACGAAGAGTTTGAAATGCCTGACACATTTTTACTCGTACCCAGACCTAGTGCGCCACCGTTGAGTAATTTCACGTTAGCCCGCTGAAATCTTGGTTGTTTGTGTAACATTTGATAATAGTAAAGAAAATAAAATAACTGAGTTACTTTCCCACCTTCGCACTTTGTATTTTTTATTTTATTTTTTTAGCTTTTCATCTAGGTCTGCAATTTATCAGCGTAGTCCGCCTGCTTCTTCAGGCAGATTCCCCTCATAGTCGTAAAAGGAATTCTAGCGTCTTTGTAACAAGATTTGAGAGACATAAAGAAAATGAAATTTTTGCGTTATTTAATTACTCTCAAGTTTGCTTTGTCCCCTTCTGAGGCCTCTGCAGCCGCGGTAGCTTTTGCTGTAACATTTCCGATTCACTAACAAAAGCCTAACGACTTTTTGAAACTACGGCGCTCGGAGAAAGCTCTTCCGAACACGAGTTTGAAGTTTCCTTCCACAGCAGATTAGAACAACAGGCTCTTGAAGGTAGGATACGTGAATCAAATTATCCAGTCTTTAAGTTATAAAAGAAATTGAACAATAAACAAGTTTGGACTCGCTTTTCGAAAGATTTTTTGATTTTAAAGTTCTCGATCTTCAGTGGATGAGACTGACCTTCTTTCTCCAAAAGCAAAAGGTAGGACTGTTGAACTCGTTTCTCATGTTCTTTACTATTAAATTGTATTTGCTTTTGGACCATGTTTAGCGCAAAAAAAAAACAAGAGTAACTGATTTTTATGAGCTAAGAAAACACTCCTTCGCGTTTTCGCATTTTTGCTCCAGTCTTTTCTTAGTTCCACGCGACAGAGTTTTTGATATTATTTAGCCAAAACTTTAAGAATTAAAAAGAACATCTTCTAGACGTGATTGTGCGTACTTTCTATTAAAAATAAATTAAATTTAAGCCTAATATTTTTTTCGCGGAAATCCAGGCGGGAGGGGGGGTCTTTTGTCTTGGAAATCCAGACAGGAGGGGGGGTCGTGTGCTTCAGGAAATCCAGGTCAGAGGGGGGGTTAAAAAACGACCCCATCCGTCGGGGGGGGGGGGGTGTGGATTTTTTCTGGAATAACCCAATGTCATCTTATATTACATGTGTCTTTTCTGTTTTATACAGGAAGTGGGATATTCACCGGGTCAAGGCTGGTGATTCCATGGCGGAGTTGAATGTCTTGCTTTCTTGTGGAAACGATGACAAGACACTGAAGATTGAAAGGGACTGTACCTTTGATGAATTTAGGACACAAGTGAAGTCTCTCTTTCCTCATTTACCAGAGGTTAGTTAGTTTGAAACATTCTTACAGCAGGGATCAAGTTTGGGTCTGCAAGTCATCAAATGGGTGCGTGTAAGTATGTCAGATGACATTCAGTAGGGAAGAATGGCAAGAGAACAGCATTTAAATGGAAAGGTTACTTTTTTATTGTTTTCAAATGATCAGTCTCCTAGTACATCATGTCTGTAGTGCACCCAAGGGCATAGCCAGGGGGGTCCTGGGGTGCCTGTGACCCCCCTTCATTTGTAAGCCTTTTTGTTAGCAAACAACCTACAATATTCAGGTGACAATCTGGTGAGTACCCTCTGTATGACTCAGTGTGACCCCCTCCCCCCCCCCCCCCCTTTGAAAAAAAAAAATCCTGGCTACGCCCATGAATGCACCTGTCAGTGGACACAGAAAATCCTGGTACCGATTAAAACCAAGGCCACTTTGAGTGCCATGAAGGCTGAAAGGAGTCCTTTAACTCTTCCTGCTCATGTTTGACTCGTTTTTTTTCTGAAGTGTTAACATTACTAAAACAGATGCACGTGCTGTACAGAGCATCAGCAGTTGACAAAATTCATTCATTGAATACCACATCCTCCAAGATGGCAGACCAAAATGATGATTTTATCGAGAAAGAAACCTGCAAGTCTTTCTTTATTTTCTAAAAGTACCAATGGATGAGAAGTGGTCAGGATGCAGGAAACTCAAAAGAAAATTTATATTTATATTGTAAGGTACAACCAATTGTTGTGTCTTCATGTGCTTGGACATCTGCTGTATACTTATCAGGACATGAGTTATTCCTTGGGATGACTGTGACATACCACGGTAAAAATCCGGTTCGGTTTGTGTTTCTTTGTAGGAACAAATGGCAAAGCTAGCCAATAGGACTGTGTAAAATCTCTATCGATTTTTTATCGATTTTTGATCGACTTGCGTCATTGAAGAACGTTCCAAAATGTTGCTTGCAAAGTCCTCAAAACTCTCCAGTGAAGAAGTTCTTCTTCCTACAACCACTGCGAAAACATGAAGATCGAAGCCCTTTCAAGTAAGCGTAAGTTTTGACAACAGATATGCAGATCGGAAATTTAAAGCAGCTTTTCGGACTTTAGAAACAAAAAATGGCAATGTACGATTATATTACTTTGAAGTTGAATTTAAGTTTTGGAATGATTGCTAAAGCCACGGGTGTTAAAATGACTGCAAAAGCGGTTGGCAAAAACTCAAGCTTTTGCTTTAGCATGAAGAATAATATTTGAATCATGCAGCGAAACATGTTTGCGAAAATTTGATAATTTTTTTGCTGTTAAATAGGTTTCTTCGCCTCTGCGTGAATGAAAATTTATTGTTATTGAGCTTCCTCTCACATTTCTTACATTTCATTCTCTGTATTTGGGAAGTTTAGGTTTTAAAAGTGAACAGTATCTTGCACGCTGGATTTCTGCATATTTAATTTACAGCGACCACCAATGTGGTTTGTTTATTAATTAAGTTTATTTGCTTTGTTCAAATGTTTTTTGGAGTGTTATTCAGCTGCTACAGAACTGCCAAGAAAAGAACTGGATGGCCACTAACTTAACATGGTTGAAATACGACCGATCTCAAAATAATTGGCTTGTTTTTGTCGTCTTTTTAAATTCACAACTTTCATCTTTCTTTCGCAGCGCCTTGATTATGGGATATTTCGTCACAGGGCGAAGAAATTAGTACTTAATTTCTTGTTTTCAGTTTGCTTTCGCTCGCTCTGAAATATTCCAAAAAAAACACCAGGGAATTAGGGGTGGGTTGCAGGCAGTTTCATGCAGGTGTCAATAATCTTCTATAACATCACACTTTCTTTAGTCAACGCTTTGCACTGGATAGTTTTCGATTTATTTTTATTGTGTGACAGTGAAGAGGATCTGAAGTTTGTAGTGCATTGTTGAACCAAATTTCAACCCATTGTCGAACGTTGCCAACGCATCAGGAAACATTGCCAGCGCATTCAAAAATAATTATAGCGCATTGCGTTTACAATGGGTTGAAAAACGTAACACATTTTCAATGCATTTCCAATGCATTGTCTATTTCTGATGCCAGGTTTTCACAAATAAGGTCACATGTAGACTAAAGCATCCCACAGAAATGGTTGTTGTTACGTTTACACAGGCTTGCAAAGCTTATAACTGTCCTTTCAGATTCTGGATATCTTCTCTTTTTGTTTCTTTTTTTAGCACTTTACTATTAGTGATGGAGACTTCAATGAACTGGATGCGGGGAATTTTCATGAAGTTAAAAACAGCCGACTTGAAACATGGTGTCTGGTGAGAGATAATGACATTTTCTTATTAATTTATTAACAATCATGTAGAAAATCATTTCTTGTTAGCCTAATGATTTGTTGGATTTCACAGAAGGTGAAAGTATGTTTAAGTGGTCATGAAGGTGAACATTTTTATTTGTTAAGACTGGCATGTCATTTTTGTTTGACTTCTTTAATGTACAAGTTTACAGTACAGTTTGGGTCCTAAGCTAGTTCCTTATGGAGGCAGTAAGGTGGAACGGTTAGTGCATTGGACTGGCAATGCAGCAGTCCAGAGTTGAAGTTCCGCTCTGGCCCCTACATGTACCTGTTTTTGTTTCACAGTAGCCTTGAGTTCAAATCGTTGGCCATGGGCCATGCTTGTAAATAGCCAGCTGGTTTGCCTCTGGCCAGTTGGGATTCTTAAAAATGTTATGTTCAATTCGAATTTTGCTCGGCCCCACTAGCCTTTGTGCATTAAACACTATAAACTTAAGGTTATTAGTATTATTAGTTCCAGGTTAGTGAGGATCTTGTCTGAAATCAATTGTTCTAAACCAGTTTTCAACTGGAGCTGAAGATGTGAATTGAGGGCTTGGAATAAAACCTCAACAAGTTCTACCTTTTGTATAAGTCCCACCAATGTGATTAGAAGAATTAGGTTTTTTTGTACACTGGAGTAAATTACAACATTTGTATAATTATAATACCTTCAATTGTCAGGTACGAGGCTCAAAGCAAGATGCCGTTAAACTGGACAAGCCACATTCTGAATTGATGCGCTATGATGTGCACCCAAATGCACTCACTCAAAGTGGCAATTACCATTTTAGTGGTAAGGAATAGTGTGCTCAAACAGGGCTTGAAAAAACGTGCTGTACTTTACATTCTCACTTGACTGATGGCCAAGAGCCAGACAAGAGTTCTGTCAACTAAATAAATAAACAAACAAACTAGGGCTTGCCCAGGCAAAGCAAAATATGAGAGCTACTTGTCCAAGGGAAAGCTTGAAATCAAATTTTTAACAATCCCTGTGTAATTGCTAATAAAAGTGATAGTGCCAATAAGGATGGCCAGCTCCAAGTAACTTCTGATAACATGATACTGTAGGGTACTCTTCACACCCATTCACAGCTGATATAATTTGCAAGTTCTTTGATAACTTAATCTGTTACAGCATGATGACAGTAAGGTGTCTTGCACTGGAGCACAATCCAGGGACATAAATAGCTCAAAGCACCAGAGATCTTTATCTACTATGCCTACATGTAGCAGGGAAATTTTCGAGTTTCACAGGCTTTATTTTTTTTGCAATGGCATCGTGGGTTAAGTTGTGTTAAATTTGCATAATTCTAAACATTGTCCTTGTTGATGCAGAGGTAATCTAGTATATTTTTCCTTTCTACTGTTACATGTACACATAATTTCCATCCATGGAGCATTATCTTTTACTGTTTGCAGCCAGTTATCAAGCATTTTGTGAGTTTATTGACAACAGCATACAAGCCACAAGTATGAACAACTGCAGTGACATGGATAGAACAATAGACATACATATCTTCCTCAGAGATGTAAGGCATAGCATTTCTCATATGATTCTAAGCAGGAATGATAGAATGTTAATTTTGATGCAATTAAGACGGGAAGTGAACACATGGCTCTGTGGTCTAGAATTTCTGCATTTAATAATTGGTTAGTAGATAGAATTTTAATCTACCGAGTTCTTAATTTTAATTTACCACCATATCAGTCTTTTCCTATTCACCTTCAGAAACAATCATCTCAGCAGTGTGACTGTGTTTTTTTGTGTTGAGAATGGATGTTAATGTATTGATGAATTCGACCTAGCTCCCATGCATTTTCTGAGTTAAAGCTCAGAGATGTCAGAGTTTAGGGTTGACTAAATGCTGCACCGTCGAGAGAATTGATTGTTGTCACTGTGTCACTGGCTGCTAAGTAACTAGTGAGCTATTTTTGTCCTTGGATATCTGGAATATAATATCAGGAATATAATGTGCTACCTCTTACCAACAGAGGGGTCCATACTCTAAGTTATGAACCTCTTTTGCCCTCTTTGATTTATTGTCTAAGAATGAAGCATGCAGGTCATAAATCAAAGGGGAAAAAACAAGGATCTGTAAATTACAGTATGAGGTTTGTGAGATATTAGGATCTGT
>CM042751.1:31299535-31312605 GCA_022496165.2 Catalaphyllia jardinei
GAGTTTGCCAACACGAGTTTGCCAACACGAGTTTGCCAACACGAGTTTGCCAACTTTAGTTTGCCGTCTGAAGGCCGCTTAAGAGGGGGAGGGGTGGGAGTATGTCATAATGTAATATGTTATAATATTATATCTTGCGTGTTCTGATAGGAAAAACTGCAACAACGAGCAAAGGAAGGCAAGCCTGTATTTGAAGACTACAGATGGATACGAAATCCCAGTGACACGTCCACATTGCAACCAGGAGAAGAAGAGAGATGTCTGAAAGATATTGTGAGAATTACAGACCTAAATTAATCTATGTATGGGCAGGGAGGAAAACGGAAAGGGGGGCGGGGGCTAACCAACATATCTTGTTGAAATGGTGAAGTCCTTATCTAAACACAGGACAAGTCCTTGGTGAATTCAGGTGATGTGTGCAAAAGAGAAATTGCATGGAATGTGACCATTAACAAATACAAACCATTGTTAAGTAATCAGTCAAGAGCCTCCTGTTCCTTGAGATAAGATATTATATGAGATACCCTTAATGATTGCTTGCACTGTACTCTCCTACACAGATGCTCTCTGTGCACCTCACATGTTTTTGTCGGAGGCTTGTTACATAATGTACATGAACAAAGGTCAGGATACAGAGGGGAGACTGGAAACTATGCCAAGTCATCCAGACCTTTAGTCTTTTGTAAGCTGTTACTTGGGAAGTCATTCAGTGCTTTTTTTTTTTCATAAACCTGAATCGCCTTTCTGTGCACAGTTTAGCCAATTGGGAGAAATGTTGCAAGACAAATTAATTGTGGTGGCAGAGGAGACGACAAGACATCATAACATGTAACAATGGGACAAATGTTGTCTTGTCTTTTTTTGACAGATTGAAAGGGAAGCAGCATTCTCACAATTCACCATGATTATTATCACCGGCATCCGTGACATTCACATCAATTCCATTCGTGAGGATGGTGGAAGCAGTCTGGCCAGGAACTTGGCCCATGTCTACCACTTTTACTTGTTTGGTGAGCGTGGTCGCACGGGCAACATGAAGTTACCTGCCTTGAATAGAATCCCTGTAAGTGTATTGCGGCCTTATGATCAATCTGAGCCTAATGAAAAAACAGTTATCTCTTTACAATGGCCCCTTTTTTAGTCCTGACAGGCAGGCATTCCATTCATTCACTCTTACTTTAACCTCACTACAATTGCCACCTCTTTGCAACAGCGGCGACCACTAACAGTTATTCCAACTGGCCGAAATAACTTTTCCATAAAGCGGGTCAACAACTGATGAACGGTGTTTACAAAACCCTACTTTTTATTGTGAAAGGTCACGGCGTCTTTTTCTGTTAAGTGGCTGTGTTATTGATACATTTCGATCTATGCTTGCATAAATACACATTTTTTGACCAAAAAAAGTTTGCCCTGCCCCACAAAAAAAAAGACAATGAACAGGTGTGGCATTACACCCCTACCCCCGCCCTCCAATAACGGCGACCACTCTACAACGCCCACTTCCTCTTTCCCAAGATGGCCATTGTAGAGAGCTTTGACTGTAACTGAGTTAATCTGTATGCTTTCTTTGTGTTCAGGTGGAGTTAGGAATGAGTTCTTTCCTAAAGGTGGATATTAGGTTGGTGATAGACGATGGTAGAAATGCCAACCAAAAGACATTTTTTAATCTTCGTGAAATCGATGATGATCTGGAAAGTTTGTACCAGACCAGAGCCAAGGATTGGTTTCCGTTTTCGTTGACAATGAAGGTTCCTGGTTTGGATCCTCATCAAACTGTTCAGGTATGCATTTGAGGACTGTTGTAAACTGAGAACGTAAAGATTCATTGGCCAGTCAAAAGAAGCGCAAATACTGCCACAGACCGATTAGAACTCGTAGCCAAAACACGCAGCCCGTGCTAAGCGTGGGAAAAGTCGCTTAAGTAAATTCAGTACCATCGCTTCTGATAGGTTGAAACACCAGCATGTTTTATGATTGGTTGGTTAGAGCATGTGTTACGGAAGTAGTTGGACCACTTACAGGTCGAGGAATATCAAGTTTGTTTAGGACTGTTCTCCTTCGAAATTTCGCTTTAATGCTAGCAAAACTGGAGTTCCTTTGAGTCTCCTTTGAGTTATTGAGCTCGATTTCTGAATGATCGATATACCGAGAGTTCATGAAGATTTTTTTCAGAAGTAGGGAAAAACTCTTTATTGAAAGTTCTGAGCTTCAAGTGCTCTTCTAAGACAAGAAGCGAAAATTTTGATGTAGTGATTAACTGTCATGTAGCTTTTCCACACTTAACTGACTGTATTTTCGTGTATTTTTCAGGGGGTATTGATGTATTTTCCTCATGAGGCTGGACACGAGACTCTTCCTCGATCAACTGATCTTGAAGATGACGCCCAAGAGCCTATATTTGAGTGTTTCTGGCAAGGACGACTTGCTCCTCTCTCCTATGTTCACAAGTAAGGTGTTTATCTCTTCCTATGCATGCCGACAAATCTCTACTTATAAACTCTTTCATCAAAAATGTTCAATGTCTAATTAGTTAAGTGTTGGAAAGGTTTTTTCGTGGCTGTGTAGTAGCCTTCAGATAACATCACTTTTCTCCCCTTAGGATGGAATTTTGTACTTCTCCAGCTCAACGATCGAAGAAGCAGAAAGATGTAGTGCCCGACAGCTGTTATCGCAGGCTCAAGGGAATCTTGTTCTTCAACAGACATACACCTGTCTCCAACAACAAGTTGAAGATCCTTCTCGATGAAAGAAAAGACTTATCCAGTGCCCTGGAAGACGCGTCAACTGAGAGAAGGCTGCCGCAGGAATTCCGATCATGGCTTGAAAAATGCCACAAAGAGCTGGATAAAGAGGTAGGTATCAGCATACTCGCGCAGCGATCTTTAAGCGTTTTGCCATGACTTTATGCTGCTGGCACTTTTCCTCTTTTATTTGGTGTTTATTGCGTTTAGAACAGTATCCCAGTGATTACAATAATTGAGTTTATCACAATTCAGCGTAAAATGTACAGTCTTCAAAAACTGCAGGAAAACTCAGGGAAGCCAATTTACACTGGTGTTAGGACACTAGGGGACACTATTTCAAGCAGAACAAGACTTCCTGTTGTTGCCCCACTACATGAAGTTAAGGAAGTATTCGCGCGCCATGTGTGACATCGTTTGCTCTACTCTCGCAAACTGTCCTCGCTACAACACCTTTTTTATGGCTCAATTCGCTTCGTGTACACCACGGCTTGCGACCTATCCCTGCAGCATTCTTCGTATACGTACACACAAAGGGTATTGTCCCCGGTTCACGTGCCCGCAATATCACTTGTGTGCGCCGACCTTTTTCCTCAGATTGATGGGTGCTTCTTTTGGACAGTCGATATAAAATTGACTGTCAGCTAATAAAGCGCTGTTAAAGGAGTGTTTTTCTGTCGTAGGTGAGCTTTGACTCTCTATTGCCAGCCTCTCAACAGCCGAGGTCAGGTGACGTGCTTTACAGCGTGTTACGCGTTACGACTAGTTCAGGAGTACAAGTCTACAAAGCTCATGATATTGTCAAACTTGACACCAAACCCATCATCTATGGCAAAGTCATGCACTTTGTAAAAGTCAGCAAGAAAAATGACGTGGATAAAGTTGTTGTACAACGACAACCAGACGAGGTATGTAAAGACGTCAATCGGCGTTTTGTTAAATAGTTTCTGCAGCAGACAACTTGCTTCTATGATTAAAACCCATTTGGGCTGTCACGCTAGATAGTATGCACAAGCCTGTAAGGAACATTCTCTTGTACATCTCTTGGCCAAACGAAAGAAACAAAGGTGGGAAAGATAAAACCTGGGTGTGAAGATGGCCTGTGCCGCTTAATGTACTCTGTGACAAGCAGAATTTATACCAGAGATGGCCGATGAGACGAATTTGGTCAGAGAACGGTTCTTCGTCTGATAAAAGAGCTGCGTGTGTATAAGTAATGGTAATAGGACTTATAAAGGAGGCGTAAATTGTTTAATGTTGCTCTGAAAATGAGATTGGTTAATTTAAACTAAAACTTTGATTGTGTAACATACTGTCCCAAAACCAAACTGTCCAATAACAACTTGGCAAGTGAATTAGTGGAAAAGAGTTTTTTAAGCCAATCACAACGGAGGAAATTGAAATTTTTATGATTAATATATTTTCGGCTGTTCCTCTGACTGTCAAGACGAACTACCGTGATATTAACTACCATTCTTTCCCCAAGTTCGTTTCAGACTGATGATGCGTCTCTAGTGTATATCGAGCAATTTGCAAGGAGGTTGCTGAGGTCAGGAAATGAAAAGTGTCAATAATTGATCTATTTTGTCTGAAAGCGATGAGACGCGTTTCGCAGTTTTTTTTTACCTTCGAAATGCACGGACCAGTAAAGAAGTAAAGAAAGTCAGTGAATCAAAGAAAGCATTGACAAATTCTTACTGATTTTGACTATTTTTATTCGCAGGTTTATCCGTCTCAAAAAGAAGAGCGGCCTATCTCCAGAATATTAGAAATTCCTGATCAAAATACCCTGAAGAAGGTATTCAGCCAGGAAAAACAAATGCTCCCCAAAACAGGTAATATACACTTTTGTGTCGTGCGAGTCATCTCTCCGCTAGGGAGAAAGACAGTAATTTCCTGGAATTGTAGCCAATCGTCGATTAATCGCCTCCTTTTGTGAGAGGATAAACATTTCCAGAAAATCCGGAGATTGTTGAAGATCTGAAGAGCGAACTCTTTAACGAAAAATTCCGGAAAATCAAATGCTTTTTTGGGTCGAATGGAATTGGAAACGCCCACGGCATTTAATTTTTACGAATTATATATTGCGTCGCTCAATTCCCTGCGGAGAAAAGTATTGCGTTACGCAGCGTGACACACTTACTTTTGAAGAAGGGACTAATCACAAACTGGTTTTGATCTTGTTGACAGTCAAAGTGTACAATGATACTATGAGTAATGAAATCACGTCCAAGACAGTGCTGCAATGGTCAGCGGGCGAAACACAGAAGGATTTTAACGGCTTTTGGGTGAAAATCTTCAACGGGGAGCGACCACCCAAACAGCTAGTGACCTTGCACAACAAGAAACTGTCCGTTCGTCAGGTGATAGAAGGACCCGAAAATATGGCGCCTATTCAGAATGACCAGCCCCATGACGGAGAGAAGTTCGGCTTCAAGCCTTTCTCGTTGTCAGTGGCGGGAACTTACGTTCTCAAGTACATTGCGATGCTGGGAGACAGGGAGATGGCTTTCACACAATTCGACATTGTCATCAAAGGTTAGTCAATGGCTTGAAGAGTCTGAAAGTAATTCAGTTAAAGCAACCTCCGACGGTCGTAGACAATCAGTCGATCCAGGGAATACCCCTAGTCACTTCGTGCCAGGGAGACCCGAGATATTGCCTAGCCTCTTGAAGTAGTCGACTCCGTCAAGACGTAGCTTGCTGATTTTCTTACATACAATCAAACGTCAAACAATTACTGTATACGTCACGAACCGAAGGGCCCACCAGGCCGGCGGTTATCTCTGCAGCATGACTAGGAGTATTTCTATTTCCATCTGGATGGGATTCTCGTCTGTCGCAAAGTTCGCCCCGGTATTAAATTGGCGGGTACCCAATAATACACCTGGGAGGAGAGAAGGGAGGAGAGTTAAGTGTCCTGTGAGGAGAGTTAAGTGTCTTGCCTAAGAACACAACACAATGTTCCCAGCGAGGGCTCGAACCCAGGCCGCTCGATCCTTATGTAAATTCACTAACCATATGACCACTGCGGCTCCCAAACAAGTACTAGATACATGTAATTTAACAACCTGATCTTGTTTTGTGTCCTCTTTCTTAGCCAACATCGCTTCTCATTTCATT
The DNA here is from genome assembly GCA_022496165.2 of Catalaphyllia jardinei. Classification (NCBI taxonomy): domain Eukaryota; kingdom Metazoa; phylum Cnidaria; class Anthozoa; order Scleractinia; family Caryophylliidae; genus Catalaphyllia; species Catalaphyllia jardinei. The sequence continues at coordinate 31,305,403 of CM042751.1, forward strand.
CTTACCGAGCCTTCACGAACAGAAACTCCACGTCTCGGGCTGGGCGAACCGGGCCTCAAGTTTAAGCTCCTATTCCAAGACAGCAAAAACAACCCGGCTACAGTGTTCAGTTCCGGGGAATTCGTCAAGTTGACAGTGACATGCCAAAATTTTAACGTGCAAGGCGTTAAGGACAAGTACAAGCCGAACAGCGACGGAGTGCTTGAGGTCAGCGGTATAACTCTGACTCCCAGTGCGTCGGGCAAGGTGCAGTATGGGCGCGATCAGATAGTTCGAGTTGAGCTGACTGGATTTGATTACAGTAATTATGTCACGTTTCCGGTGAAAATTAAAGCAGGTAAGAACGGTACAGGAAGGAACTGTTTGAAGTTTTTAGTTCTGCCCTTGTTAAGGTAGCTTGGATCGTTTTTAGAGATGGCTATTGTTTGTCGGTGATTTTAAAATAGCTGAGTTTATCACGGGTATCTTTGTCATAGAAGAGCTATGCTGTGATGTTTTTCAGAAAGTTAGACATAAAAATAGTTGTTGTTGTCAGTTGATAAAACCAAATTATCTTGTAATACTCCCACCGATGCAGCACCACGGGTTCTTTAGAAACTTACCCCCTGTATAAAAATAGAGGTCTTCCTCCTTCAATGCTTTAATGCCGGGAGTTAAGATTACCGATGATGCGATTACTGAGCTCTGAATTAGAAGGAAGTTCTTAATTTGAGGATTATGTACTTTGATGTGTCTGAGAAAATAAGATAAGGAGATTGAATTCAGTTGTTTTTGTCTAGAACTTCAAGACTTATAACTTATTAAGAACACTGGGGATAGTTTGGTGTTTGGTATTAACTGTACAGAGCAAGTTTGCTTTAACCTGCGTTCCAGTAGGTTTACCATTGTGTTTATATATCAAATGTTACGGTAGATTCGATGTGTGTGTTGCCATTTCTGATTGTTTACTGGCAGACTGAAGAACGGAATGGCGAAAATGTTAAGTGAGTTCACGCGAAGAAGCTGCAACTGTAGCATTGTTTTCTGTCGATGATTTCTTTCATAACATTCCAGGTCCTGCATGGACGTTAAATCGCGTTTAGCATTTTCTCAGTTGTGTTAATTTTTTTGTCTATCAGGTCAACCACAAACTGTAAAACTTCCCCAGTTCGAAACAACCGAAGTTCCTAACTACGAAGAATTCCCCGAGTTCGTAATTCAAGTCCTAGACCAGTGGAATCAACCTTGTTCTGTGAGCGACAAAAGAACGAAGCTTCACGCCGAATGCGAGGCATTTATCACCGGCCCGCATCTCGCCAACATAGAGCACGGGCAAGGCAGATTTTCTCCCATGAAGGTGAAACTGGCGCCTGGCAAAGCACCGTGTACTGTCAAAGTTAAAATATCCCTTGTGTCCGTGGACAGTAATCGGCGAAAACTCACCGTAAGCGAAGTTTTGAAGGAGTTAAAACAGTTCTCCATTAAAGTTCTTCCCAGCACTTTGCCGCATAAAGTGATGATCTGCGAAGGAAACCAGAACGAAATGACGACAGCGAATGGAGTGGATAAGAATTCCAAGGAGGGTAGAGATTGTTTGGAGCTGACGGCTCCTGCGGGCTCCATTGTGAAGGGCTTGTTCTTGAAAGTGTTTGACGAGAGCGGAAAGCTTTTGGATGATGAAGACTTTAAGGTAGCCGAGCCTAAAGTGACCACAAGTTGGAGCGGAGAGGTAAAGGAAACCTACAGTGTGTAATCCGTGATTTATTCTTAGGAACTGGACGTCCCGCAACCTTTAGAAAGTTATTTTAGCGTTTCAATTTTATTTGTCTACCAAGACCGCTATAAAAGAAAGTTATGTCCTGGCTGGTTATAGTAACGGTCTGATAACAACTTAACTCGTAGAACTTCGCTGAATTTTTTCTTTGATTATTATTATTATTTGTTTCGTCTTTTTCAAGGTTTCAACGAGAAGTCTGCCGTATCTCCCTGACTGTCCAGTGGCTAATCTCGCCAACAGCACTTTTGTGGGAAATGTGGAGTGCGTGTGTAGTGACGTCAAGTGTCAATCCCAAATAAGGATTAAACCCATTGCAGGTATCGTAATAGCTGTTATTGGGGTTGTGCCTGCTGTCAAATATCCCTTTGTTTAGAAAAGCATACAAACGAGGCGAAAGGATCAGTACTAAGATAAACTGACCCTTTCGCCTCGTTTCGATGTCAAACCGCTGATAACTGCAATAATAGCTATTATTTGATTGAGTCTTACGGCGCTCTTGAAACCGTTTTGGGCTGAAACGTTTATCTAATCAATTATTATTAAAGAGTGCCGATAAATTGTGCCCGACTATTGAAAGCGTGTTGTACGCAACATATCAAGCACGAGAGACAGTGTTTCATCGGGATATCCAAACACCGAGAAGGGAGTTGAAAATACCACGCGTAGCGGAGTATTTTTGACGAAGTTCGAGGTGTTTGGATAGCCGATAAACACTGTCTCTAGTGTTTGATATATCTTCTCAATCGAAACAAAAACTAAGGAGTAAACGGAGAAGTAAAATCGTCAAAATCTATGCTAATTAAGAACGGGTATCCAAACCTCCTTCGCAGTTGTGATTTTTTTCTGGCTTTAACATTATTAAGTAGTTTGAGAAATATTACTTGAACTATGTTTTCCTTGTGGTAGAGCTTACGATGTCTTATTTCATTGTCAGGTGAACCTCAGAAGTGGCTCTTTTCTAGTGAAACTGCTTCAGTGGAAATCGAATGTGACAGCAAGAAACAGCTGAGCCAAAAGCTTAGAGTACAGTTACGGGACAAGCTAGGAAATCCTGCCGAGTGTCCCGCGGGCGTGGAGCCTGTCGTGACAGTTGGACATTCGCCATCCAAGAAGTAAGCCATTATCAAACTGTGATTAACCTAATATTTCTGGCGCATACGTTGCTACGATTAAAACTGTAGGAACAGAGGGGAGCCTTGAGGCAAAATCGTCGATAGCTTTGACACTTAACTTGATTTTAACATGCACGTAATATTAGTTCAAGTGTATGGGCTGAAAGTGTGATAGGCGTTTTGGCATCTAAACACCGGAAACTTGGTAGAGTAACACTCAGATTTTCCCACAGTATCCAACCGTGCCACAGTATTTAATTCAGGGTTCGTACGGGACCTGGAAAACCTGGCAAGTCCCGAAATTTTATTCTAGCATTTACAGGACTAAAAAGTCCTGGAAAAAGGCCACTGGTCATGGAAAGTTCTGGAAATCTGTTAAACTTAACTAAAAAATATGAAGTGTATGGAAGGCTGTAAGGAGAATTAACATTGAGATCTTGGAAGTTTAGGGGTTAATGTGAATTTTAGAGCCCTTGAAAAATCAATCTGAGTCCTGGAAAAGTCCTGAAAATTTGTTTCTGAAAAAGGGTACGAACCCTTTTAATTGCTTGGTGAAAAACCAGAACCAGAGTAATCTCTGTGGCTTATGACACTGTAGAAAGATACAGACCGAACTTTGTGATATCATAAAATTCAGGCTAACACAACAGACCTCAGTACGAGGCTCTTGGGAATAAACCCCACAAACTCTAGTTTTTCCCGTAGCCTCGCCCTGACGTCTGTTGTCTTAGGCTGAATTGCTCTTATATTCCAAAAGTGTGCGTTGAATATGAGATGATGGATAACCCATGAGGCGCATAGAGTCGAGTCGGTTATAAATTAATAATCATCTCATATCCAAGCAAGCATGAGTGGAATAAATGTTGTATCGACAACGCCCCCAAAATAAAAAAAAAACATGATAAAACTGAAAATGAAAACGCATATTTGTAGAGCTTGGTGTAATGACTCATAACCCATGATGACTAAGCCAATGAAAACTCTTGATTAGCATTATCCAGTGCTAAATACAGTATTCAATAATGTGTTTTATATGAATTGCAATAGCTTTGATTATTATTTTTTTTTTACTCATGTATGTAACATTTTAAATCAGCGTTTTTCCTTCCTTTTTTCTTGGCAGTGGGAGCACGGCGGTTTTCATTGGACATTTAACCTTGAAGGGAACTGAATTCGTGTTCAACAATGATGCGACCATCTCCGGCAACCCTGGCGTCATAACCATGTGTGTGTCTGACAAGGAAGGGAAATTCTCCAGAGACACTCAGAAAATCAGTCTAAAACCCGGTCAGTCAATGTTGTTTTTATTGTCAAGGTGTGATCAACATCTAATGTATAGAAACAGCTTAGAAGATCTCGAGTGGTTTGGTCCAACCAAGAGAAATTGAAGAGTATGACTGTTAATTATTTCCAAGTTAATCCCTCTTGACTTATTTTTAGACATAGTACCTAGTCCTTTCGCGTACAATGTTATCACGCGCGTTGCGTGGGTGTTTTTGTGGAAGATGGAAATGCGTGTAAAGCCGCTCAGGCTGTTCACGTGAGCAGAGTCCGCGTCACAGGATTGGTTGGGATTACCGAAACTCGGAATGATCCGAAAATAACTTAAGCTGTATTACCTTAAAAAACTCTCTTACCCCTTTATCCCCTCTTGGTGTTACTGTTTTTCACTCTTCTGTCTGCGAAGATCAATGAAGGTTCATTTTAGAAGGCAGGCAACAATTTTCCTGTCATCGAGTTTCACTACAATTTCGTCATCGAGTTTCACTACAATTTCGATCATGGCTCAACATGACTTATTAATGATGGTTTGTCAAATTATCGTATCTTATATGGTCTTAGGTGCTCCGCATCACATTGAGTTAAGAAGCCAAGCATTCGATGATCCATCACAGAAGCATGAGCACACCGCCAAACTCTTCTCCAACTGCTTTCTCAGCGCGCCGATCCACGCTTTCGTTTGCGATAGCTCTGGGAACAAGACCTCACTCAGGACAACGCTTAACCTGTCCTGGACCCCATCCTCCTGCGGGTTGCCGCTGACCAAGAGGGCTCAGAAAGGCGAAGCGGTGTTTGAAGCGAATACGATGAAATGCGGGAGCCGCAGCGGAGATCAGCTGGTTAAACTGAGAGTATTCAGTTCAGATCACAAAAATTTAACGGTGAGTTTTTGCAGGATTGTTCACTTAACCTTTGTCGACCGGAATGCTTCGCCAGTGTTTTTGTTTGGACTCCGTCGATTGATGTACTTGTCTTGCCCCGCCACGACTAGCTTTCCAGCTCTTTGTGGGACAAACTATCTCACTTCAGTATTTTTGTACTAAGAATAAAGAATAAGGAATAAAGTCGCCAAAGAAAGCGCTAGAAAAATCGGAAGGATTTGTGACATTTGGCGGCCTCAAATTTGATTTACAGGGAAAAAAATAGATAGGGGAAAAATGGATAGTGGCCGCCTAAAAGGGGTTGGCTGTTAAATAGAGGTAAAAATGATAGAAAAGCATTCATCGGTACTTTGGTTACTGACCGCCTAAGAGGACTGGCTGTTTAATAAGGGTTGGACTGTAATGTTTGCTTTGGATGCCATTTGGCTTTCAACTACTTTTATCTTTTCCTTATACGAAGGCTGCTGTTGCAGACAATTTTACAGCTCTGAGAGCTACTGAAAATGGTATTTTTTGGCTTAGCCCTCAAGTCACTTCTCCAATGGTCACTCTTAATTTTTAGCACGACATGCGAGTAATGCCACCAGTTACGTCACAAGGCTGTTTTAGCCGCGCCAAGATGGCCGCCAATTTTGGGCTCAACAAACCAACTTCGAACGGCTGAATATGAGATACAAAACCCTTAACTTGTCGTGCAACATTGTTTCGTTGCAAGTTTTCGTCGATGTTTCCCGTTTTTTGCCTTGCGTGTGAACTTGTTGCGCAACAAAAACATTTGTTGTGGGTCGAAGAAAGTAGGGCGCATGTCTACTTTGAGCAGCAAATTTTGGCTTTATTGCTCGTTTTTCATTTAACTCACAACTTGTCGCGCAACAAATTTGCTCGTGCCCTACCAAATCAACCAATCAGCGCGCTGCATTTCTTCGACCCGTAACAAATGTTTTTGTTGCGGGTCAAGTTGATCGCGCCAGGTGAAAACGGGAAACATCGACCAAAACTTGCAACGAAACAATGTTGCACGACAGGTTGAAGTTTTGTATCTTGTATTTGGCCGCCTTTACCAACAACAACAACAGCTTTATTTATCTCTATTTTTTTGTTACCGCTTGCGACAACAAAATTTACTGAATCTTGAATTAAATTGGCATAAATTCCGAAAACAGGCGTTAAATTTACTTACCTGCCTTTCTATTTGAGTTTGTCGAACGAGCTTCTGTGTTACTGTCTTGCAGGCCGCTACCGCGACAGCCACTCTGGAAAAGAGTAACCGAGTGAAATCTGTAGTCGTGGAGATATCCCCTGACCAGGCCCTGCTGGCTACAGGTTGTTATCCAACACTCAAGGTACACACTTTTATCACAAGGTTGTAGCTTTTACTGAATAGTAACTTTGAAAGCCAAAAAGACGCATTTTGTTTGGTTCAAACTTAATTATCTAGATCTGAATAGTCTTCTTAAAAAGTACTATACAATTGAGAGTAATATGGTGTATTAGGCATTCACAAGGTTGATACCAAATTGAGAAAGTCTGACAGACTTAACATTCTATCATCGTATTTTAGAAAAATCGTTAATAACTAATTGCAATTTGATTCAGCAGGAAGCGAAAGGTCGTGTTTTTTAAGATGGTTAAGACGTGGCGAAAGAATAGCGACACATTTTTTCCAAATTCCATCAAACAAATAAGAGAATATTTATGTCCTACTCATAATTTTAGAAATGCTTTGACCAACAATGCATAGTCTATGAGATTGAAACAAAAGCTGTGTAGGGTCAAGGACCTTCCAACACACATCTTAGCCTGTTTGTTAAACATTTCTCTCTATTAATTATGCTTTCACGAAGGTCACATGTCAAACAGAAGATGGAGTTCGAGTTGATTCCATGGGACATCTTAGCCTTGAAATAACTCGTCCAAATGGCACTCCCGTGAACACATCAATCTACCGCAAACCCACTCAGAACCGTGAAGGAGTCGTCACCTTTCAATCAATAGCAAACCGTTACTTGGAGGATGCGGGGCAGTGGTCCATCATTTGTCAATACAACGAGCACAGGGAGAGGCTCAAGTCTGTTTTGCCGGTGGCTGATCACGTGACCAGGAGTCTTCCAGCTCAGTTCGTGGTGCATCCCGGTAAATCCATGCGTCATACATTAGCTTTTTGTAGTAGTGC
>CM042751.1:31323898-31354513 GCA_022496165.2 Catalaphyllia jardinei
GACTGTGCTCTGTTCTGTTGTAAAGCACGCAGGAAGCGGTAGAGCACAAAAGAAGTGTAGGGGAAATCACGAGGCGCAGTCGAGTGTTTTCCCACTTCTTGAGTGCTCTACCGCTTCCTAAGTGCTTTACAACTGAACAGAGCACAGTCGAGGCTTCTTTATTTGTTTATGATAAAGAATTCTATAATTTCCCCACGCATTCACTGAATTTTCAAACCAAATTTTATTTTCCAAAGGAGTAGAAGTGGTGTAAGCTGTCTACTAATCTCTGATAAAGCACGCTAAAATAAGCCAATTACAATCCTTGTCAGAATTGTTTCAATAATTTGATTGGCTAACAACACGACAGCTGTCAATCACAAACTGGACTTCGGCTAACCTTTCCCGCCCTGTCGCGTTGCTCAGCTTTTGAGAGAAGGATGCCTTCAAAGTTCGCTTCTCAGTTTCAGTTTTGATACAGTAGATCACGATATTTTGTTAAGAAAATTGCAATACTATGGGATCTGTTGGACCAGCCATAAATGGATTGCTTCTTATTTATCTAATCGAACACAGGTTTGTCAAATTCTCATAAGTCAACTCCCAAACAAAGTTCTAAGATGTGGTGTTCCCCAGGGAACAATTTTGGGACCTTCTGTTTTTGATTTATATTAATGACTTACCACATTGTCTGACATATTCGGAACCCAGAATGTACGCAGATGATACCAGCCTGATGCTTGCCAGAACTGACATTGACCATATAAATTATTGCCTTAATCACGACCTGAGTAATGTGTACGAATGGCTGTCTGGTAACAACCTCACCCTAAATATGACAAAAAACTGAGTTTATGCTTATTGTGTCAAGGCAGAAGATATCACAATTTACGGAAAGTCCCTCTCTTACTATAAACGAAAACGCAATACAACAAGTAACCTCTGCTAAATCCCTTGGAGTTTATGTCGATCAAAATATAAACCGGGAGTGTCATTGAAAACGTCTCTAAGAAGATAGCTTGTGCCATTGGTGCAATTAAATGAATTCGGCATCTTACTCCTTTTAATGTTCTAGTTGAAGTTTATAATAGTTTTACTCAACCACATTTTGATTATTGCAATGAAGTATGGGGAAACTGTAACAAGGGCCTTTCTGAAAAACTGCAAAGGCTTCAAAATCGCGCAGCTCGCATCCTAATGTCTGCGAGCTATTTGGATGATGTGTTCCGCGTACTAGGGTGGAGAAGACTCTATTATCAAAGATTGGAACAGAAGTCTCCTAATGTATAAAACATTACATGGTATGACACCTGATTATCTTAGATCAAGATTTGTATATCGTGACAATGTAAGTGCTTATCGTTTAAGGAACACCGAAAACAAATTAGTTCTTCCACAATCTCGAACTGATTATCTCAAGAGAAGCTTTTTGTATAGCGGAGCTCAGGTGTGGAACAATTTGCCTGTTGACCTACGACAAGCGTCTTCACTTACCGATTTCAAACCTAAATTAAGTCGCCACAGTTTCAAGTAATATCTTAGTTGCAAGTAACACCTTAATTTTAAGTATATTTTAGACACGGCCTCCATGAAAAGCAGAATTTTTATTTATTTTTATTTGATTGTTATTGATAAATTTTATTGTAGTTAGGTAGTTAGTTACATTACTATAGATAATTAACTTAATTAACTGATGGATCTTATCTTAGTTTAACCCGTTTAAGCAGGACGTAAAACGAGGTAAAGGTTGCTAGTCCAGAGGAATCCGGCCGCACTGTGACTCACGAAAACGTGTACTTTTCCGTTGGAAATTACGAAAGAAGGAGCTCAAAGCTTGCGGATGAAAATGCGTTGTATTTGAAAGAATCTACAGTTTCTTTTACCCGCTTGCAGCAAGATTTCCCGAACTAACGTGAATGTTGCAAAGACTAGACTGCTCGCACTTGTTCAACTCCGAACACAGGAGCAAGCTTTCAACTGATCACTCGTCGGATGATACGGAATTGTTGAAGTTCAGTTCGTTGAGATGACGGGAGCCGCCGCCAGTAAGCAAGCAAGCGTTATGCACCTATCAGTATCGAGACCTAGGGGGCGGGGAGGGGGGCATAGGGTGGGGATTTTGACATGTCCGAAAAAAATATCAAAATCCCCACCCCCGGGCGAAAAAGAATATTCAAATTAGCAGAAACAAATGGTTTACTTACCTTCTACTCTGTAAATTTGAAAGATTAAATGCATGATGTCCGATCAAAATCCCCACCCTGGGGATATACGCCACAGTCAAATTCCCGTGGGCTCCACGACCCCTCCCCCCTCCTCCCTCGGGCTTGACATTGATAGGTGCATTACTACACTGCATGTAAGTGTTTGAGCATTTTTACAAAAATATAGCTTCTCATTGTAAACAGAGACAGCTCAATGGTGTTCCTTGTTGTTTTACTTCAGTATAATTTCTGCCTTCGTAATATATTCTGATGTCTTTCATCTAAGAATTCTCTAGGTTAAGAATTTGTTTATTTCGCTACGTGTTTTGTCGGAATCTAGGAAAACGTGTTATTTTTATACAGGTTTTAATAATAATATAATATACGTAATTGGCCACTCCCCGTCGGGGCTTTTCAGGACCAATGCAAACAAACACTGACAAATTAATATTCAAATAAACATAACCAGGTTAAGAATTCCAACTGGCGGGAGGCAGACCAGTTGGCTATTTACAAGCGTAACCGAGAAGTTGAACTCGGGGCTTCCGAGAACAACATCAGCAAGCGGTCAGAACGGGATTTGAACCCGCGACCTACGGATTTCAAATCCACCGCTCTAACCACTCGGCCACGCTGCCTCCCCACACTACTGTTGTCAACGATGGTCTCCATGAGCCATATCTACTGCTGACAAAAAGCTCGTTTATATTGCCTTTGTCTGAGTCGCACAGGGGATGTTTAATTTGGGTCAAATTAATCGAAATTCCGATGCAAAAATTTGAAAGCTAGCAAAATGTGATCAACCCTTTCCCTAATCTTTGATAAAGCACGCTGTTTCCGCTAATCAGAGAGCGTGCTGTATGGAAACTTTATTATAAACCAAGATATTAGACCTTGGCTTACTGTCTAGCGATGTAAACGATATGCTCAAGGTCGCATAAGCACAAGCATAACATAAGCATAAGCAAGTGAGAACACCCGCGACATAAGCACTGAAGCAGAAGAACGCACTCACTTATTTGTCTTATGCTGCTCTCACTTCCGCATAAGCATTTAATAAGCACAAGAAAAACAAACATGTTCGTTTTTCTTATGCTTAAGCGCAAGTGAGAACAGCATAAGACAAATAAGTAGGTTCGTTCTTCTGCTTCTGCTTACGCTTATGTTGTGAGTGTTCTCACTTGTTATGCTTATGGATGCTTATGCGCTTGTGAGAACCAGCCTTTACTGTCAGTAGAGTTAGTTCCTCTCAATAGTCTATTTACTTAAACCAGAACAAAATTCAGATAGATCAGTGCAAATGGTAAGATGGAAATTTTTATGTCGGTACAAGCACTTGTTTTTGTTCCTTTTTTCAATGTCTGGTTGACAACTTCCGTTGCATTGTAGTGATAACTAACATCAAAAAAGCGGCTATTTCGATTCATTCACTAGTGATAACTTGAATATTACATGTGATGGCAAGAAATATGTGAACACTGCAACTACCATTTTTGTGTTCACTCTTCACTTTTACCCAGTTCGGTCAAACGTTGGAAATTGCAGTCTGTAGAGAAATGTGACCTCGAACGTTAACGGTTTGAGTAAAAATTCAGTGTTCGATAACAAATTACAAAACAGTGATTTTATTCGTCAATTTTATAATAGTGATGTCTCAATTATGTCGGAAATCTGGGGATCGGAGGTAAATGAAATACCTGGATTTGATATCATTGCACTAAGCCCTGCAAGAAAACTCAATACTAAGAAATCTGGTAGATCCTCTGGTGGTATTTTAGTGGCCGTAAAAAGTTCCCTTACACCATATTTTTCCCTCATAAATCAAACGTCAGACTATATATGGGTAAAAATAGATAAAAATATTCTTCAGCTAGACAAAGATATTCTATTATGTTCATGTTATATTCCACCAAGTCATTCATCTTATTTTAACCCCGATACTCTCTCAAATTTAGAAAATGAAATTAACCTTTTTAAAAAAGATTATTATATAGTTTTGGCAGGTGACTTTAGTGCCCGCACGGGTGTACAGCATAATTTTATAAACTATGACAATTGTAATCTTGCACCTGGGGGAATTTCTCCTCCACCAACAATAATAAGGCCCAGGAAAAGTTTTGATACTCATGTTAACGATCTAGGAAAACAGCTTCTTGAGATGTGTAAATCTCTAGATTTACGAATCTTGAATGGTACATGCAAAGGTGAATCGCTTGGACAAATTACCTTCTACGGAAATCAAGGCTCTAGTACGGTTGATTATATTATTGTCAGCCATGAAATTCTGTACCTTTTCGAAACTTTGGCAGTTCGTCAGCCATCACCGTTTTCAGATTATTGCCAATTAATCACTTGCATAAGAGTTGACTCGACACTTTTAACAAATAAGGTGGAAAATTTTGAAAATGAAGTCCTCAGCCTTCCAAGACAGTTCAAATGGTCCACAGACTCTAAGGATTTTTTTACTTCTGCACTTAATTCCGATGAGATAAAGCAACTCATTCAGGATTTTGAACATTTAAACTTCGAGCATGTGGGGATATCAACATCATTGTTGAGAAATTTGCGCACATATTAGAAACTGCTGCAAAACAATCGTTGAAAATTGTAAAATAGAACAAAAAATCAAAACCGCGTAACTCCAAACTTTGGTTTGATAATGAATGCAGCCGCGCCAGGAAACATTTAAATCGCCTTTCCCATAGAACTAAAAAAAAATCCTTTAGACGAACAGACTCGACTTGAATATCTCTGGACAAGAAGTCATACAAACAGTTATTACGAACTAAAAAGCTCCAACATCGAGTTAATAAAATTGATGAACTAGTTAAAACTAGACATCCACTTAATTTTTGGACCACTCTGAAATCTCTAGCCAAGTATAATAAAGTTCACTAGATTCGACGGTTCCTATTCGCAAACTATATAATCATTTTCAAAAATTACATTCAGAACCAAATGCAAACCTACTCAAGAAACAAGAAGTAATATTGAAAGAATTAAAATACAAAAAAGCAACACTATCACAACTTAATAGTCTAGATAAGCCTTTCTCCGAGGAAGAAGTTAAACAATCAATCAAAAGGCTTAAAAATAAGAAAGCAGCTGGTCTTGATCGAATAAGGAACGACATGTTGAAAAGTGGAGCGCATTGTTTGACCACTTCACTAACAAAATTATTCAACTTCATACTTAGCAAAGGAACCTACCCAGATTCATGGTCTACTGGGCTTATAAGTCCTATCTTCAAGTCTGGGAATAAATCTGATCCTTCAAATTATAGAGGCATTTGTGTCACTAGCTGCTTAGGCAAATTATTTTCCGCTGTCTTAAATAATAGATTATTTACTCACCTCCAAGACCAAAATTTAATACATCCCTCTCAAATCGGTTTTCTTAAAGGTTTCCGAACATCACATCTTCTCGCTAAGAACACTTCTTGATAAATATGTGACTAATGCAAACAAGGGAAAACTATTCTGCTGCTTTCTAGATTTTCAAAAAGCTTTCGACTCTATTTGGCATGATGGTCTGTTACACAAACTATTATACAAAAACATAGGTGGACAATTTTATCATTTAATTTCCGATATGTATTCAAGGACGAAATGTGCTGTAAAAAACGTTAGCAAAAGAAGTTCCTTCTTCAACTACAACAGAGGAGTGCGACAAGGGTGTATCCTTTCTCCTTTACTCTTCAATTTATATCTAGATAAATTTCCACGCTTGCTAGAATCTTCATGTCTCACAGATTCAATTACTCTACCAAACGGATTCCCTCCTAACTGTTTATTCTATGCGGATGAACTAATCTTAATATCAAGAAGTGCCGCTGGTCTTCAAAAGCAACTAAACATCCTCCACGATTATAGCGAGAAATGGCTACTAAAAATTAATCTTAAAAAGACAAAAACATTAATTTTTCAAAAACAGAATCGCAGATCAACACGAGTAAGTTTTCTTTCTTTTTAAATGGAATTCCAATTGATAAGGCCTCACAGTATAGTTACCTTGGCATTACTTTCAGCACAAATGGAAGTTTTGCTAACTCCAAAAAGGTTTTGGTTGAAAAAGCCAGAAGATCAATATTTGCTTCTAAACGTTACCTTGACTTTAATAAACTATCTATCAATACGTGTAACAAATTATTTGATACTTTATTTCTTCCCATTCTTTTGTACGGATCTGAAACTTGGGGAGCTTATGACAACTTGAATATCAAAAAATGGGAAAAAGACCCTGTAGAAAGGCTACATACACAATTCTACAAAACATTTCTTGGCCTTAATAAAAGAGCACCTAATGTAGTAGCTCGTAATGAAACTGGACGACTTTCTTTGAAGTTGAATATCTTATTAAGAATAATAAAATTTTGGATACATCTTGAATCTCTTCCAGAAAACAGTATTGCCAGACAATGCTTAAACATTTCCAATCAATTTAAAAAGACATCAGCTTGAGCTAATCCGCTGTAATAGGAAATTATGTTTCTACTCTTTATTTAATTTAGAGCAAATAAAGAATTTAAAACAGACGAGCTGTGGCTAAACTACGATCAGGCAATCACAGTCTCAGAATCGAATCGGGACGACACTGTGTACCTAAATTACCTGAATGTCTTAGAATTTGTCAACACTGCTACTCTAACCAAATTGAGAACGAAAATCATTTCTTATTTCATTGTGATCGTTATAAAACTATTAGACAACAAATAACAAGTGACATTGTACTTAAATATCCGTTAATTAATCCTATTAACGATACTGAAAAAACTATATTCTTGTTCAATAATGCTGATTCTTTCATTTGTAAGAAACTAGGTTACTTCATATGTGAAGCATTGCATATAAGAGAAACATGTAATTTCATTTAATTTAAAGTGATTTGTGTTGTATTAGTTATCATTTTAGGTAATACCATCTATACATGGGAATACCAATAAATTGTTGTTGTTGTTGTTAATTGCATCTTGCAAAACTTTTGTTTTTCATGAGGTAGAATAACTTTCCATCCCAACCTAAATAACATTTGGTGAAAATGGTTTCAACAATGCTCTATACAACGTATCAAGTGTATCAAGCTGCAGATCAGAAGAAACAAATATTTATATTAGATCAGCACTTCCAAGCCGGCGTCAAAGACACCCGCGCGACAAACAAAAAGCGGCAGGAAACATATGCTTATAGCTTTGTACGTGAAATGAATGACCCACATTTCCTGTATAATTTAGACAAACTACTGCAAGATATTGAGTCGCTTCCGGCCGCTGTCAACACAGTCCTGGCGGGCCCACTCTGTGTCTGGTTGAGACTGATGTAGTTTATTTATAATGTTTTTGAATTTTTGTTCCAGCTGTGAAGGATTTTTATAAACATGTTAGATTTTGAGAGGGCTTAAGTCTGTTTCCTTTTCTGTATTCGAAGGGGGCCTCGAATAAACCTTTAATGTGAAAATGAGTTTTACCTACATCAAAATAAACCTGATAGGGTTGGTGGTCCCGAACCTGGAGCCCTTGACCGATTTTAGATCCGAGCCAAAAAACAATACCCCATTACAGATCTTTAAATGAGTACGTGATTCCAACCCATAACCGCAGCTAACCAGAAATGGCTTCCATTTGCGTAAACATTTGAGAACGGCTTCAAATTTGCCAATGTTATGCCAAAAAAATCAGTTCCTTGTGAACGAAATACGTACCCAATACCACGCCAGAGTGAAAGACCCTTCTCCAGACCAAAATGGTTAAAATCCATGCCAAGTTTTAGACCAAAACAGCTCAAATACCTTAACTTGGAGCCCGCACATTTCCAAACAGCCCATGTAAGAGAGTAATATCCCCTAGAAGGTTGCACATCTTCCGTTGCCTGAGATCAGTGAGCCCGGTCATGATATGGCAGATATCGATCAAGTCTTTTATGACGAGAAAGCTTTCGAAATCTGCTTGTAATTGTACACTCTCGTCTAATATTTGACTGGATTACAAGAATCGAAGATTGTCGATATTTGGAAGTCGTAATACACTGCAAAGTTGTCATTTCACGGTAAATAGTATTTAGTAAGTAAAAAATTGTTTTCGTAGCGAGCTATTACGTTTCTGGCTGTCAAGATGGTGTCCTGGAGCGGATACATTTTTCCTAGTGAGCAATGCAATTTTAAAGTCGTTAAATTACGGAACAAACTATTTTGTTTGTTTTAATATTGGTATTAACTTTTGGTTTATGCAATCAAGCATGTCTGACTGCTCATGCAGTGATAGATTTCCTAATGGACGAGAGTCGATAGTTGTCTAAATTCGTAGGCATCAGATAATCGCGGAGTTGTGGCCGGGGGGGGGGCGCGCCCCCCTTGCCGGGCATCTATCATTTACATCCTAAGAAGATGCACGGACTGAGAGACTCAAATTAAGACTACCTTCTCTTTTTTCCTTCCGTACATTAAAGGAGCTTGTAAATGTGTTCAATTTATTAGCGGCGACTTGTTGGACTGCGGCCCAAATTTGCGAATGCTCGCCAACAAATTATCACTGACTGTGTATATCTCCCCGTTATGCCAGTGACTTAGTGACCATTGACAAACAGCCAAAACACGGTTAGCTGACAAATGGCCGGCCGTCTTCTCAACAAAGCCACTACAAATACCATCCGGCTGGTAAATGAAATTATACAGAGAGTACGATAATTTTAAGGACTTCAACGTGCCATGTGTTCTTATCGGGGAGTTCGAGACGAAAAACTTGCGTTCGGCATTCATTTTATCTGCAAACATTTTGATGGTATACAGTCTTCCGTATTTTGCATCCGAATCCCTCCGAAAAACCACAAGATAAAGTTATAAAGTGTTAGAATTTCCCCTAAGACGCGTGCTAAGCTCTATTACTTATTTTAAGGTTTACAAAGGAGATTATCGCCTTAAAAAGTGCATCGTTGCCCGGGCACCTTCATCGTAAGTCGATTGTAGATTGTAAGACCATATTGTGCTAGTTTCAGATTATTTTGCAGCGTGAGCTTGTCTAGTCAGGCCGCGAAAGGAAAACCGCAATTATTTTTTTGAAATTTATTTTTGGCCAGCCTTTTACATCTAATTATAACTCAATATTTGTATCATGAACTTATTAACTAATTACAAGCAATATATACATGTGTGTAGGATGAACAGTTTTGTGTTTCTCTGTCTGAGAAATCCACCGCAAGGCATTTGTTCAACCTCCCAACCTCGTGAATTGATAAGTCTTTCAGCAGGACTGCTAGTTAACCGTCGGTGAAAAATGCAGACCGTTTCCAAGCCCTCATAACAGAGAACAAAAAGCAATCATATATGTACATACGTGTATGATGAACAGTTTTGTGTTTCTCTGTCTGAGAAATCCACCGCAAGGCATTTGTTCAACCTCCAAACCTCGCGAATTGATAAGTCTTTCCGCAGGGCTGCTAGTTAACCGTCGGGGAAAAATGCAGACCGTTTCCAAGCCCTCATAACAGAGAACAAAAAGCAATCACAAGACACAAATTGCCTACGAAAATTTATGCAGAGGCACTACTGAAGATTGCTTTAACTGAGCGCGTTTTTCATTTGCTGACTTTTCTAGTTCGCGTGTTTGTGTTGACCGTGACCTGAAAAACGTGACTCAGCGGTCCAACTCTTTGTAAATTGAATTATCGACTACGTGACAAAGATGGTCTCGAAACCGTTTTTTTTTCTTCCGTTTGACTCACCTGACTCACTATGGTATTAAAGCGCAGGAAAGAGTTCGTGGGCTGCGAAAACTGTTCGTAGCTTATTTCTTTGTATTTGCCTAACTTGAATTCTTTGGTCGCCCCATCTCTGATCCCACGCCACTGACATGAAGCATGATAGCCTGTGTGTTATTACACTCAATATCTTATCGCATTCCTCGTCATACAGATAAATCGTAGGTCCAGTTTATATCAAAAGAGATCAAAGTTGTTATCCAGAAGGACATGTATTGTAAGAATGTCTGCGTTTGGGCTGAAAAGCGATTTCAGTTTGAAAATGTTCTTGAAATGTTCCCGGCAAATTTATCATGTTTAAAAAGGTTTAAAAGTTAGCTAAATCTCGAAATAAGGTGAACTCGTTCATATACACATAAACAATAGCCTCAATTTGGCGCGAAAATATGCTCGGATATTTCTCCGCGGACATTATCTGTTCCGCGGGGAGGCGAACAGTTTTTCGAGAGCAGTTAGCTCAAGGAAAACTGTGAGCTTTGAGGAACAGATTAAGTCCAAGGAAAAATATAGAAGCATAATTTGGAAGTTGAATGGAGGCTATTGTATTTACTATCCTTGAAATATTTTTCGCAACACGTGCAGTTTTTAAAATTGGAGATAAATATACGTGTATATACACCGTACACGAAACACGTTTCCCCACATCCAACCTTCCCATCATTCACTGTCGCGGTTACTGTATTTTCTATGGAATGGCATAAAATGGTTATGCAACGATCTCTCGTGGCATACCACGGAATATCCACTTTTCACTTGTGCTGGTCTGTAGACAAAGAAAAAACCAAATAACAAATAGCTGTTATTTGAATGAAAATTTTAGTGACTCGTGTGTTAATCCGTGGTAACCACGAGAGCCGGTTGCATAACTAGCCAAGTATCAAAACTTATACCTATACACGTGTGTCTGCACTATACACGTGTGTCTGCACTATACACGTGTCTGATGCTGGCTGTCATGTGATGGCAGTTCTGGTAATTTCCCCTCAGGGGAAGGGGAGGAGGTACCCCACAAAAACGGAGTGAAGCTTTTTTATGTCAAAACGTGTAGGCCTCTCCTCACGACCTATTTCCTTATCCTTTGTAAAAGCAACCCTTTCATGTACCTTTTGCAGAACACGATAGAAATGTTACTCACCTCTTTCACGAAGCCGCAGAGGAATATTGCGTCCCTTTTCAGCTAAACTTTCATTTAGTAAGTTATGACTTAACTAAGTGTCAGGCTAAAATAGCAGTAATAAAAATAATAAATGGGGACACTTATCATAAAAACTGAGGAACACCTTTTATTCGTTACATTCTTTTGGTTGTGTAGTTAGTTCTCAATATTTTACAACATAGCTTAATTTTTAAGGTGTGTCGCGAGATCGTCATGTAACTTGTCAGATCTCTGATACATACTCTGATACATCGCAAGTCAAGTGCTCTTTCAATTGTTACTGTTAAAGTGCTCTATAAGGTTTATCAGTGTGCTTTATATGAACATGTGAATGAGTCCTTACTGTGTGGCCATGGCATTCCTTGCTACAGTTAAAGTGCTAGACAAGGTTTATCCGCTTTATATGAATGAATCTTTAGTGTGTGACCATCAAATAACCGTCTGTCGAACAGTATTTTCATTTGGCCTCTATTAAAATTCAAGGTGATACCAATTAACTTTTTTTTTGTATGAACTTCGAACAGTAGTCAACTTAAGAAGGTCATGCGACTCGCCGTGCAGCATATTTGGTAAAACTCTGAAATGAATAAATATAGGCCACGTATCGTATTCCAGAAACGTGAAACGCGACTGTTGAGAATCGGGCAATCGATTTCATTCCATTTCAATGCCACAGATGTCAAGTTTATTTACATTGCCGCAGTGTTTGGACTTAACTTTCGTGCGTTCTTGTTGTGATGACGGAGTACCACCCATCTTCTCCGTATTCTGAGACTGAGGAATGTGAAGAAGTTAAGTTGGCATGACAAATATGTGCCAGTTATCTCCTGCATGTACGTACGTGGAAGAACGTCTGAGAGCGAGCGATTAATTGATGCTAAAGTTCATAGTTCAGTAGTCGTTTTCATTCTTGATACACTCAAGCTAATTCGAAGCTAATTTTACCGAAGAGCGCCACTGATGTTGGTCTGCAAGTGGTATTCCACTACTTATTCTCTCGGTGCTTTGTTCACATTTCGTGCGATGTCTTGAAGCTTGCTTATTTCCTCGCGTGACTTGACTTTACGTGCAAATCTTACTGGAATTAACTAGATTCGATTGCATGCAAAAGGGTGGTGCGAAGGTGACCTTAATTGCAATACATTTATAGACAAAGAGTGTCTGGGCCACCATATCGTTAATAATAGAAGGGAAACCTTTATTTAGTGACCGTTAGGTGGCTGATTTGTGGGAGTAGGGTCTTAACGTCGCTTTTCAACCATCTTTGCGTGCCCGATTAAACTCGGAGGGTAAATTCCCCCATCTCTGTTATATTTCCCCTCCCCCTCCTCACATACTACAGCCCCGGTTGTGGGCTATCCCGGGAAATGCAGGTCCTGACTTGCGTCGCATTTCTTTAGTTCCCAGGCCTTTGAATGTACTCTTACGGTGCCGGTGGTTGACGATTTATTACAACCATGTCAGTATCGGAAAGTAAGTTCTCCATACTAGTCTCTATGCGTTTCTTGCAGTATTGGTTGGGAGAATTTCATTGTATATCATTCCCGTTTTGCTCAGTCGATAACTTGGTTGTTTCTTGAGCTGTCTCCCCGAATTTTGCGCGTGCTTTCTAAGAATCGAGAATTGAGATAACTCAAACCCACTGGGTGCCTTGAAGGGCCGCTATCGCAGTGGTTTGGCTACCTGTTCTAAAATGATTCTTTGGTATCTTAGCCCGTAAACGAAATGCCATCAGAAAATCGGCACCGAGAAGAAGATATTACGCCAATCGTTAAATAAATTGAATAACTGTTTCGAGATTTTGATGAAGATTGTTAGACTTTTACCCCCTCTCTCTGCTCCTTATTTTTTGCACGCTCTCCCAGTTTCGTTCCTTTCGCGTAAGTTTTTGGAAACAGGCCATTAGACTTTAAAGTCACGTTGACATCACAACTTGATGCATGGGTTATCATGGCGTCTCTTGGCAGCTTCGGTGTATTTATAAATTAAAGCACTCTGACCACCTTTTTTTTTGAGGTCACGCTGATACTAATGCAGCTTTAGGGACTGATGTTTTTAGAATATCAAATGTTCAAAACAAAAACGTATTTAACAGTGGGGAATGGTCCCGCCTTTTCAATCTTGTGGAGGAGAGAATTCTGCAAACCGAAAACACACTAAAAACGGCTGAAATGCGGCCCGGGAAATGCGGGCTAACTGAAGCCAACGTCTTCGACGTCTCTTCCAACTAAAAGTCCAGAATTTGTTGTATTCTGTCGTCCTAGTTTCCGCTCCCACTCGTCTTATGCAATACTATTTTCAACTCAATAACCACTTTCGATTCCTATTTTAGTACGTAGTTTAGTGATTTTAATTGTTTATTTGGATTACCCTCAACCTTTCCGCTCTTGAATATTCATTTATGAAGGAGCCGGCTATATATTTGCTTACGGAGCTCCATCCTGTCGCACTTAGAAATATTGCCAAGCTTTGTTTAAGACTACGGTTATGTAAAACTTTTGCTTTTAATGAATGTTTGATAAAATGTGTTTTTGAGCGGATTTCGGGATGTACGCTTCCTCTATCAAGATCTTGGTGTACAACGGAGCGGATAGCTATTAGTGGAGTATAGAATATTTGATTCCGCAGAACAAACTAATTCAGTTTTGTTCTGCATATATAACTCTGACACGAGTAACTTTAGGACCGGTCTTTTTGTAATTTGGAAAGCAGTGAATTTTCTTCCATTTGTAAAAGACGGCTCATTATAAAAAAACAAAAGCCATTGCCCAAGGTTTTACGGTGACTTTAAGATTATTGCAAACAGCGTCGAGTTGGTTGTAATTTTTTGCATGGACAGAGCACTTTTCGCCGCAATCTAATCTGAAAATAGCGGTGGTATCGCGGTACGTGCCAAGCATTTAATAAACCGAGGTTCGTCCACCACAACAAAGAAAGTTAATTTGCTTGCACTCTTGAGGTACCCGGGTGTGTCCACTTAGCCGGAAGCCATTTTATAAACGCTAGATCAAGCGTGGAAGATTTCGCCCATTGTTTGAGTGTTAATTACAGGAAACTTGGATTATTTTTGAACACGTTTCAAAACAATTTGGTTTTTCATTTTATCAACTCATCATGTACAATGTTATGCTCCGGAGATTGTGAGTTCTGCTTTTTTTGAGTACAGTTTGACCGCTCCTAGATAAATTGAGTGCATCAGTACCTTTCAGTTTGCGGTTAATGTGCTAGTCCAATGTAAATATTGTTGTTTTGTTTTTAGTTCGCGCTTTGGGTGCAGCTTAAGATAGCTTGTTGAGCTTGTTTGAGACAATGTTATTGGATAACAAGTTTACTGTAGAAAAAAGCACGGCTGACTCCTTAAGACTGCCTTTGCACGAATGATAGCTAGTGATGCCTAGCGACGAGATATGAAAACACTCTCTCCTCAATTACATCAAGAGCTTTTTCAAGAATAATACAAAGTTCCATGGCCGGGAAATCTTTATAATTTACACGGGTTTCGAAATTGTTGATCATTTTGCCAGGAAACTGTTGCTATCAAACCATTGATAATTCACCACATTTAAACAAAGGATCATGTTTGATTTCTGATCTTGATAAGCATGCTTTTTCGATTTGAACTGATTCCACCGATATCTCCTTAGTTTTGTGTTCCATCGCGTGTATGTGTCGAATGTTTTAAAACTCTCTTGTCGGTGTTAAAAAATTGTAATCAAAGTTTGATTCATTACTTAAAGGTCTAGATTTAATTTTTTTGAAATTTGCCAGACGAAAGAGTGCTCAGTCCGCACTAGACAGTACTTTAGTTAACAAATAAAGAAGCCTAAGCCGTGTATTACACTGTGATAAAACACTCCGGGCATTTGAAAACACTCGAGAAATATAGAAAACACTCGCCTGCGGCTCGTGTTTTCTACATTTCCCTCGTGTTCTCAAATGACCATCGTGTTTTATCACAGTATAATACACGGCTTAGGCTTCTTCATTTGCTTTAAAATATAGATTTTACGCGCGCAAAACAATAAAACACGCTTTTTCTACGTTTTATACTCTGATAAAACATAGGTTTTTGACCAATCAGAGCGCGCGCAGGGCCCTAACTATATTTTAAAACTGAATAAACAGCTTGTTAGGGTTCACCTACTGCGTAACTAGCTTATGGCTTATCATGAACACGCATTAGAGTTTTCCATTAGGTGTACATGTAACACACAACCTTTTAAGCACGATAACCTCGTGATATTTCATTTTTTAAAATTTTAACTGGCACATTTGAGGAGAGTGAAGTAGTGAACATGAACCTCCCAGTATTACTGAAATATTATTCTGTAATTAGGCGACATCAACGTCAACCCATGTATATGGCTTCGAATTTCTTTTCCCAGCTGGGGAATCTCTTCTCTCTTTCGTTCTGCTAGGCGCTAGCAAATTGTGCGTCTTATAAGGTTCAAGAGACGGTTTCCCCACGGTATGTGTAAGAACAACAACAACAACAATTTATTGGTATTCCCTGGTTATTTGCCCCCGTCCCATTCCCGCGGAGTTTGCTATAAAGCTGCATGTATAGCAAAAAATTACTGTGAGTTTTGTTGGGCCAAGAGGAAAAGGCCCCAACCGCTAATTAAAGCAAAAACTTCACAGCACTAGTTAACATCTTCCACGGAACTGCGAACAGTAAAAGTGTATTATTTGGAAACTCATCAGTTGCTGTCCTTGATGTTGTTTTAGTTGTTGTTTATTAATTAACCTGCCAGTAATGACTAAACTAACTGCTTTCCTTACTTTTGAAAGAGAACTACAGTTCCTGAGTGCATACCTTGCAATAATCAGTAATTTTAGTTTACTTACGAAAAAATAGATTTTGCAATGCACGTTACGTAGGTTACGAAAACTCATTACATTACATTCCGGCACCAGTTATCACACACATTGCATCAGGGTCAAGCTGTGATCATTCAAGTCTCATTAACTCTCTTAGATTCTTCGGCGTAGAGGTGTTTTCACCGGCTGACTGATCAAGCTTTTTCCACTGTGCGGTCCAGGTTTAGCGAGCTGTCAGGTTAACATTTTGAAAGTTTTTTATTTAAAATCTTAATCCCGTTCACAAATCAGTTTGTGTTGTATTAGTGCTACTGTTTCATTTCAGTATATTAATCTTTCCACACTTCAAATGCCAAGGCACCAACAGACGTTCTTAGAATAACACGAAGCAATGATTAAAAGTTAGAATTTGCTTCTCTACCTACAAGATATTTTTGATACTGACATTGCGAAATGTTTGTGACAAGTATAACATAATTCCCAAAGAGGTCAAGAGGTTTATTAACATGTTAATACCGTGCTTCTAAAACGTGAAATTTGGAGAATTTCGTCGGAGAATTCCGAACGTCTGAACTCAAACAAGTACGTTAGAGCAATGATGATTTTCGCATTCGGGCAAAATGATCGAGTGCAAACTCCTGCAAACATGTTTCCATGTTCAGCGGAACATCTTTAGAAATGCAGACACACTTGCGTGTTTGCCAGTACATATTTAAGAGAGGAATTCCCTTGCAACTATTTATCATAAAATCTTAATTAAAGAAGATTTGCACGAAAAAAAATATATAAAACCCCAAATTACATCTGGAGTAAATCTGGTTTTGTTATTTCAGGAACTCTTTCTAAATTTACGCGCTTCTTCAGGGCATTCCCAGTCTTTTTTTCCAGTTTAGGTTACTGAAAACAATCAACTAATTATGATGAGGAATTAATTTTTGTTTCTGAGGTGAAGGGTTTTGAAGTTACAATCACTGACAACGGATAACATCAAGGATTTTCTAAATTCTTTAAGGATATTAACGGTTGATATCAGTGACGATATCAACGATGTTAACCGATCAAGCAGGCACTCAGAGAGAAACATTTTTGAACATTTTCTGTTAATTTCAGCTTTGAATATAACCAGGGAATTCTATTCCTCAGGAAAACTTTCAACCATTTATTCTCAGAAGTGACTCTTATTATCGCAATTGTAGTACTGACGATATGCGATGTTAAAACAAGTTAGTTATCGTGATATTCAACTTATTTCCCTGCGACAAGTGTGCAGAGAGACAGATCACTGATTTTCGGCAGTTTGAAGTGGGTACCCGCGGTATAAAACCCTTATACAGTCGAAATTAAGCAGGAAATTTCTAGAAAGTCGAGACTAGACAGAAAATTAACACCAAAGAAATGGTTGAACCCAAGATAACCGCCCATAGCGCGACCTGTAAACAGTTCGGAGCTACATACCAACCTCAGCCCACTTGGCGGAATGATCAGAATACGCAGTCATTGGCATGGTAGACGTTTTATGTCTCTTGAGGCTGTGTGTGTGTGGTTCTTGTACATCAGACAGATACCTCGTATCTCAATGGTGTTGAATTTATGCCTGGAAAGCTTATCGCAATCGGAAATCGAGAGAAAGAGAGAAAAGAAAATTGCTGAGCATCCCACTTCTTATTTTCACTGCAGCACATGAACGGGCACACGAATAATTTTAATTTCATCTACCTTCAATTTCTAAATAAAAATGAATTGTTCTTTTCAATAAAAATTTGGAGCTGATAGCTCTCTTGTTGCAAACGAAGCTCAAGTTGTCACCCGTCGTGTCCTATCGCAAGCAAATTATGAACAGGCTCACAGAAGGCTACATTTGATATGCTGCTTTTAGCACCTACAACCAAACTGCTTTAAATTATGGTCTTTATTTCTGATGAAAAGCACGACAGTAATTGGAATACTGAACCAGACGGCATTTTCCTTGAGATGTTTACGCGTTTTACAAAGGAAATATCACAAGACTTA
Source organism: Catalaphyllia jardinei (assembly GCA_022496165.2). NCBI lineage: Eukaryota > Metazoa > Cnidaria > Anthozoa > Scleractinia > Caryophylliidae > Catalaphyllia > Catalaphyllia jardinei. Next base: position 31,341,817 of record CM042751.1, read on the forward strand.
GTTCTATTATGGTGGATTTAATTCAGGGGTAAGAATCCACCGGAAATACACCCCCGTACTTTGATTCCCCTATGCCGGAAGTGCGTCACATATCCCCGTTTCGAAGCACGTTTCGCTGTAAAGTTTGTAAACAACTCAAAAACTTTGGGTCGCGATTTCCTTGCTCCAAAAATAGTATGTACATAAAATATATTAACCCACGGAAAATATGTATCTGAAATTTGGAAACAGCTTTGTATTAATTGTCGCACAAGTGATTTTAAAATAAAAATGCTCGGTATTTTAGATAACCTGAGAAAAGTAGCACTTTTGATTTACAATCAAGCAAAATGCGGTTAGCCAGTGATAACACATTCTCAGAGGCTGTATTTAAAACAAACATAGGTCCCGGCTTAACCCTGACAGCGGTAGGGATATTTTCAGATATTTCAATATGTGGTCACGTCGACCTGATATCTTTCAATCGTAGCTGAAAACGGTTCACGCAGCGTGGGTCCCGGCGGTCTTTATCTATTTATTTAGTTAGAATATTTATTTGGCTTATAGCACTCCCTGGATCAGAACTGAGAGCAGATATCTGTTAAGACCGCAACACATGCCCCAGAGCATAACATGACTTTAGGACTAGTATCGGACTGCAAGTGTGTGGTATTACATTTCGGAAGTAATGTCATTAGCGGTAACAAATGCGTCCGCCGCGAGCCCCTGGTTTTGTGAGACACAGCAAGCATGCGGCCACTCAATATAACATTCGCGCTCATCGAGTTGTTTTCTAAATCTTACCCAATTCATTTTTCGTGATTTTAACCCGCGTTATCTCCTCACAATCTTCGTGTAACCCAATCAGTCAGTTATTATCGCTTGTTGTTGACTCTCATACAGTAACAGCTCAGCCTATCTTGGTTTTGCCGCTGGAACGTGGAGATAGTGGTGCGATGGCCTTTGGGTTATTTCGGGTGGATTTATGTTTCCCGTCTAGTCTCGGTCTGACCTCGAAAGCATCTGCATTAGCCCTTAACTCGCGAATACTCGTGAATTTCGGAATATAATACAATTATAAAACACAAATAAGTTTTGGCGAGGCGAAAATGGAGCTGCTCTCGACAACCTGATGTGGAATTTTGCGATCTAGCTTATTCAGTCTATTCACTGTTCGTTGAGTCACTCGCTTAATTTGTGTTCTCTCCGTGACCTTATCTAGGGTTTATTAATCTTAACTCATGAAACCGTTAATGGCGTTGAAAGCGAGAGTCTGGTTACGTCGGGTTGCCGTACGAGCTTGTAATTTTCCTGCTAACAGGGCCAACGAGATCCTTTTTCCAGAAAGACCGAACGGACTTAGCTCGCAGGAGTCCTGAATTGTAGACGATTTTATCAAACAGTTCATTTGTTATCAGCGCCCTTAGTAAACCTCTTCTCCTTCAAATTAATATCTCCCACGAGCGCTTAAGACATTTGTTCCAGCTAAGATATTTGTGGCCCTTTCCTGTTATTTTCCTCTTCTCTTCTCTACCCTTTCCCGAACGCAAATCCTTTTTTCCTAGCTCCTACGCTAAAATGTTGCCTCGAAAAATACTTTTGAAGTCTCATTTCATGATTTTAGGCGGTACCACTGCCACTGTTGAAAAAAATCACCCGTGGCTTAACTTGATACTGTTAAAGACTCGTCAAACATCACACCACCGTGTCGTGTCAGGGGATGGCGAGCGTTTGATTTGAGACGGGAGAAGAGCGCGCCAACTCTGTCATCAGCACGGCGAGAGATAATTATAGAGCGCGCGCACGGCATGCAGTTTATTTACTCTCACGGAATTGCTCGAGCAGCGTGCGAGGCCTACGTATCCTGCGAAAAGGAAATGATTTTCTCGCCTTCAAGAAGACAAAAAAAAAAGATAACAGAGCTGCTGAGGTTTTGAAAGTAACACTTTAACGCCCACGTGCTCTGTGATCCCTTGGCGATGGCCAATAACAGAGCTAAGTTAAGTGGTTTCAACACACCTACATCCAGCGGATGTTTATGTCCTTGGCACGAGCCATCTGATTGGCTGCGGTTTTTGCATCGACCAATCAGCGAGAGAGGTAACATAATATGTTGTCTCGCTTGATTGGTCAGGATATTATTATATCTGTGTTTTGAATATCTATACGCCAATATTCGAAATTGGCACGAAGTTCGATTTTTTGGTTAGAGTCTCAGTCCTGAGTTGAAAGCATTAGAAAACAACTAGTTGCGGTAGTGGAGATCATGACAGATCAAACGAACTCCGATATTAAGAAGAGCGAACCCGACATTCCTCAGGCGAAGAATATGGATTTAAGCAGCGCCATCGCAACTGCGGTAAATCATGTCTTAGATGGCTACGACTGGTCTTTAATACCGCTGCCTGTGAGAGTGAACGGAGGCCATAAACACAAGCCACACGTTAAGAGACCTATGAATGCCTTTATGGTTTGGGCGCAGGCAGCGCGGAGAAAGCTGGCCGATCAGTACCCACATCTTCACAACGCTGAACTGAGCAAAACATTAGGAAAACTGTGGAAACTGTTGAATGATGCGGAGAAGAAGCCCTTCATCGAAGAAGCCGAGAGACTGCGGCTAAAACACAAGAGAGAGCACCCAGATTACAAATATCAACCGCGGAGAAAGAAGCAAAAAGGTAACGGTGGTCCCGATCAACCGGAGGCCACAATCTCAGCCGATGATCTGTTGAAAGTCCTGAAAGGCGATACACAGCTGGTGCCAAAATCTGGATGCCAAGAGGGCAACTGCGCCAGCCCAGAAAGCAGCTTGAGCGAAGAAGCAAGCAGTCCGGGCTCCAGCAGTTCAGCAGCTTCGCCTCCTACTACCCCCACAGCCACGGTCAAGTTAGAAGGTGGACTGAAGTTCTCCGAGGCAAGCGTGTCAGAGTCTGACATCTCAGTTCCTCCATCCAGCTTCCCAACCTGCCCAAAGAAAACAGAGCAGAACAGCGGCAACAGCGCGATCGACTTTCACGTTGAAATGGGCGACCTGACCACAGATCTAATGGTCGACACCACTGAGTTCGATCAATATCTACACTCCTACACTCAGCCGCTGCTGTCCACACCACCTTCAACGGCCTCGTCCGTCACGTTTTCCTCTCACGGCTTCACCCAAACACACGGAGCGAACAAGTTCTTGTCGAATAATAATTCCGTCTCATCCAGTTACACTGAGTTTATGGAACAGCTACAAAAGCTTCCCTCGTCTTACCCTCCGAACCAAGTCGCTCCGTCAGCCCTGCAGCAGAGAAACCAGCCTGAAAACGGCGCCTTTCAATTCTCGTTCGGTGAGCCTGAAGTCAGTGGTAATAGCTCACGGGCCTTCGCGATCCCTTCTATTGTTGTTCCTGCTTCAACATCGGCAACTACCGCACAGAACCCACAGTCTCCACCCTCTCGCCTGCACACGCTCGTTTGGAAGTGAACGATCTTAAGGATCAGGAACATTATTGACGAATTAGCTCCTATGGAGCGAGGATTTTAATTTAACTTGCTGCCATGAGCAGCTTTCAGCTGGGAGAACAAATTTCGCATGGCTTCGATTACAGAAGCAACACGCTAACACACACGGTTTCTTGTTAGCGGAATCAAAGCGATGTGTGTCGCAACCCGGTTTTACTAGAACACAGCTTATTGTAAAATTAACGGAACGATTCATGCACTTGAAACTGATTGCTGTTTTATTTGGAGCAGAATTTTAGAGTTCCTATTTTCGCTTTCCACGGAAAGCCCCCCCCCCAAAAAAAAAATTCTACATGCCAACTTTTGTGTCTGACAAATCAGCTGACAGGCGGTAGAAAAAGTCCAGGTCGCAGTATGTTACGTTGCAACAGAGCTACTAAGTTCGTAATTTATCGCGTTCCTCTACATTAGAGTGCTTGCCAAATGAAACTTGATTTACGATTCTATCCTCATGTAAATAAGAGATAGATAGAGATGATAGCTTTTGTAAACGTCTTGTAGCAATAATCATAGAAAAAAATCGTCATTCCTGTTGTGCCTTGGGATGAAATCGCGTATTTGATGTTTCCATTTTTTAGTCAATAAATTTTTTTTTTCACCAGGTAATATTAAGTGTACTTGGTTTGTTTCTTCGGGCAGTGGGTTCCCTTTGGATTTACAGTCACACTTGGATGCCTCGCACTTCAACAATGGACCTACAAGGCAAATGTGTGTTTAATAATTTATACAACAGTTCCAGTATCTCTGAGAATCAAACTAAAAGTAACTGGCAGTTCAGGGAGACTAAAACTTAACTTTTAGCCGGGAATCGAATGGAAAATCCCGGTGAAATTATGTAACTTAAAAACCAGATGAATCTGCAGTAACTACAAGTTAGCAGATTAAATTGGCTTTTTGTACGTGCCTATGGTTAAATTTACATAACAGTGAATCAGGGTTATTTATGACAAGTTCTTCTAAAGAATACAATGCATTGATAACGCTTTGACTAAAGTTTGAGCTGCGTATTTTTGCCGGTTTAAATCTTTACTGATAGAAAATATCTTGGAACGGATATGAAGGCGAAAAGGTGACCTGGGCGTCATGTCCGGATGTGTCAGTCTTGTGTTAAAATTTCTAAAGCAGCGCGCGGTTCGTTTTATTTGCAAATGATTGAACACAACAGGGAATCAAAAAACAAATGCATTGGTTTATAGGTTTCTTGGTGGCATTAGTGCCAAAAAGCAACTTTTGACTTTCTTATGCAAAGGTGCGATATGCAACTAAACACCCGTAAAGGCGGAGTGAAATTTTTCAAAAGGGCAGCGATCCGGAAATTATGGTGACCGGTGTTTGACATAAAAAATTATCTTTTCCACTCGTGAAGCTTGACACGTTGACTAACTAAAAACAACAGAGTTTACCCGGGACAGATCAAAACTACCCGTAGTCGAAGATAGAAATCTGCCCTTAATTAAGACGAGCAAACACAACGGGAGGACAAACACAACTCGCAAGCCGATACCATCCTTTATTACCCTGCCAATTTTACGCATTGCGATAAAAAATATTTGTCTGGCCTTGTCTAGGTTCCACTGCGACTTAAATTACCGTACCGATGTAACAGCTTTTACGGACGTGAATTAACTGGGGAAAAATGTATCGGTATGACAGTGGCAAAGATCCCGTGTCACGAAAAATAACGCTGAAACGATCTGATGAATATCGTGCTTATTTCAATCAAATTACGTTCTGATTTCAGTTTTGAAATCACGAATTCAATGTGTTGTCACGAATGTTTTGTAAGACCCCCAAGAGTGTTTCAGACAATTCTCGACAGCATCCGTTCGAGACAAGATATTTATTTCTCATGCTTACGAAAATCAAACAGAGAACTAGAGAAACCTGCGAATTGCTTTGCGGCCTGCGCGGTCCTGGATTTTTATCTTCAAGAATTTAGTTTCGCCCCAGGCAAAAAGACGGTTGATTATAAAATAATATTTTGTCTCCGATTTTTGTCAAAAGCTGATTTCACGGAACATTGTTTTTTACCGCTCGGGTTATTTTGGTTCAGTTTTTAATGTACTATTTATAAAAAGAGTTGGTTTAGTGCCGTTATTTAGTCTCGACAGTTACTGGATTTTTTTGTCAAGTAGCTCGTTACTTTTATAGACCGTGATGGAGATTTGTAGCTGTTTGATATTTTGAAACTGTGGACCGAAAGCATTTGCTGGACAGTTGACACATATTCGATCAAAGTCACTGAGGATTAGGTAAAAGGTTAAACAAAAACAGATCATCAGCATGCCCTATTCCAGTCTAGTAAACATGAACGAGTTTGTTTTATTCTGCCTTTCTCGTTCATACTGTGTCAAAAGAAGATTCCGTAAGTGGCAATTGGATTGTTTTTAGTTTTGTAGCTTCAGTACGGTCGAGATTGACCTTTCAAATTGAAGAACTATGCAGACCAACTGCAGAAGTTCGAAAAATCTTACTCAATTTAATATAAGATCCGGTTTGCAGAGCAAAATAAAAGTCATATTGAAATATTGCTCTTGAATTGAGTGACTGAAGGGTAATTGATCTCCGAGACGGTTCAAAATAATGATCTAGCGGCCGGGGATTCTTCGGTGAGACGTCACTGTCTTCGTTTCTGTCGATATTCTGACCGCAGTAAGGCATCCTGCAAATTTTTGCCTGTCTCCCTTGCTTAAAACAGCACCGGAATATCGCATCGTTAAATTTAAAGTGAGTGATCATTTGTCAAACTAAAGCTCTTGAATTTTGTTACACTATTCAGCTACAGGGGCGCTAAGCATTAAGTCTCTTAACTGCATCAATGACTGTGTCTGTGGAATGACGTGTTATGGACATGTCGTTAGTAGGCTGTACCTATACAAGAATTTCATTTTTTGGTCTGCAAACCGATGCAGCGAATTAACCTTCAAAGCAGCCGAACTAAAATGCGGGAAAGTAAGACACTCGAGTATGTTTCCTTCCGTTTTAGAAATGCTACAAAAGGATCAGCGAGTTAACACGATCGCGTGATTTTCTAATGGGCTTGAAATTTTCCAGTGCAATTTACATCACTTTAAACTCATCTTCCTCGTGGGAAGAATCATAAGTCCGATTACTTCCATTCACCAGACGACACGCTATAAAATCATTAAGTTATTTTTAGTTCTGAGTATTATTATTATTGTTATTATGTTTAATCCGATCAAGGTCTTTTTTTTCTTTCATTTGTAAAACCAGACCAGGCATAAAACAATATTTGTCATTTTCTCAGCTGGAACATGCGCTCTCTAGTTCGGCTATAGAAATAAGTTGCAACTGACTCCTGAGAATGAAACAACCGATGATTGCCTCGTTCAGTAACTTAACTCTCCTAATGACACATTGAGAAAATATATGGAAAACATTGAGAAGATTTTTGATGTTGAGCGAGGGCCTCAAGGCAAAGTAAGTTCCCTTTTTCCACTTCTGTTTTTCTTATATTAAGGTTAGCAACAGGTCACTGAATTTTATGAGCCAAGGAGAAAAAGTAGAAACATTGTTCACGTATGGCATTAAACATCAGGGTCATTCTTCCTTGACCTCTTTCTTTTTTATCAGAATATATTTTAAAAGAATATCGAGACTAAAATTTGCAAATTTTAAGAACATTTTAATAATGAACCCGAGGATAAGATTTTGAAAAGAATCATAATTTTAAGTGTTAAAATTTTGTAAACACAATACAATTGTATAAATTTAAATTCTATCAGGCTTTCTCTACGGCAGACCTGGCTCAAAATCAACAAAAACAGCACTAGCAGTTTGTTGAAGGCTGATAACTATAAGATGATTTCCGCAGAACATTCGAGTAACAATGGCAAGTATTAAGCTTATACCAAGAACTCTCATGGCATGGTAATATTATGGATACAGTTAAGAAGAACTTATCGAGACTTAAACTCTAGAGCTGACTCCGTGAGGGAAGGTTGAACTTGAAGTTATCCATATTTAAATTAAAACAGACTTTTCACGATAGTTACAAACAATCACACGCACATTAAGCATTCTTACGAGGTTTGACATTAATTTTCACGAGACTTTTGATTGTGCTTGAGATTTGATTGCGGAGTCGCTTAGAGAAATGAACTTAAGTGACTTTTTTTAAAAAGTATCCCAAAGTTACCGTGCTATGGGCATGAGTAGATTGTTAGTAAAGAATTATCGCACTTATTGCTTTAACTTTGAGCGGAATCAGTCTCAACATCATCGAGACACCAAACATTTTCGAAAACAGATGTGCCATAAGCTTTGATGTAAGAATATTCACAAGATTTTTTTCAGCGTAAAATCGGCACAAAAAACACAAAAACAATAGTCTTTAAAAAAAACACCGTGTATGAAGCCAGCTTTCTTGAGCAACCACCAAGCTCCGCGTGTAACTATAGAAACACACACCTTCACTGAGTGAGACATCAGCCATAAAAGACAACTACAGAGGGAAAGTCAAACGAACGATTTGAACAGGAACAAGGTAAACGAGCTGCCAAGACGATGCTATTACACTGAATTATATGCATTACTGTTTCTATATTTCGGTATTGAACCACAAGCAATACAAGCCCCTAGGAATAACGTGGAATTCTGAAGTCGCTGGTAAAGTTCATATCTAGTACAGCTGGCAAAACACAACAGTATGAAAAATTTTGTTCACCATTTCAGTGTCGATTCTCTACAATTTGTCATGTTCTTTTCAGTGTATGCTACAATCTGTACAATAGTTCTGGGAGACTGTGAAGTCACGCCATTTTATGCGATTTCGTTACATTCTGATCTTGGTCACACTATGTTGAATCAAAGTCACGCTATCTTAAAAGATTACGTTACATAATGATCTCAGTCACGCTTGTTACAAAGCAAACTGCAGGTCACGCTATGTCATACAATTCTGGTTTACATAATTGTAGGCTATTATAAGTCATGTTGTTTCAAGTGATTTAACCAGCTGGTTTAAGTGGACTATTTTAAGTGATTTTTCGACATAATGTTGTAGCAACGTTTTTTTTTAGAGGATCCTGTTAGAAAGTGGGCAATGCTAATCAAAACGGTCACGTTACACTGCTCTTCTGATAAGCTACATATACAGTTGTAGTTAACTTCTGTCATGTACGTTACGTACCGATTTAAGTCACGCTATTATTTTTGGCTAATCCTTTACAGTCTGGGAACCTTTAAACGCTCTCTTCTGCAGTCAGCTCTGTAAACGGCTAGATCACGATATTTTGAACAATTCTGTTACAATCCTTTCTGAGTCACGGTATTTTGGGCTCTTCTTTCACGCCATCATTAGGTAACGTCTCTACAATCTGATTAGAAATGGTGGATCATAAAATTCGAGATGATCTACGTCGCAAAACGGTATTTTTTTTAAACTGAAATTAGTAATTCGTGTTCTTTAAGTATTGTAACGTGTCTGTAGCAAGTAAGTCACGCTATCTTGGACGAGACTGCTACTGTCTGCTCTAGGTCACGCCATTTTACTCAATTTTGTTACAAACCGGTTTCATATAGCTGTGGTTTTCAAATATGTCGTTACAGTCTCAGTTGTAAAACATAGGTCACGCTATTTTGTGCTATTCAGTCACAAACCTTGCAGGGTCGTTCTTAGGTGAAGCGCTAGAATACGCTGTTTTTAACCTATTCTGTCACAAAATGTCTTGCCACACCTTGTGAAAGAAAAATGTACGCTACTTTAGCTTTGCTATGACTACCTGCGTTAAGTCACGCCATTTTACGCAGTTCACGCTCAGTAGCGATGAGGTGAAGGGTCAGCTCACGCTAGTTGTGGTTTTCCTGCTGCACTCGACCCCAGGTAACGCCAATTAAGGCTATACAGTCACAAACTTATCTTAAAGCTGCCCTGTCACGCTGTTTATATGCTTGATATCGTTGTGACATTGTTACATTCTCCTTTAGCTCATGCTATTCCAGAAGATTTTGTTACAAACTGATCTTATAGGATCAGGTCATGTTAGATGCTAACAAAGGGTTGGTCACGCTATGCCTGTTGAGGGGTGTGTGACTTTTCCAGGTGATATCGTTTAAGTCTGCTTATAAAGACAAAGTCACACTATTTTAGGCGTGTCACAATGATCTGCTCAAAGTCAGGCTATTCTGGGTTATTCTGTGGTGCACGTTGGTCTTGAATTGGCCAGGTGACTGAAATCTGAAACAAAAACTCTGAAACTATAGAAGCGCGCAGAGAAAGGTAACATATTATGGAAGCTACGGATAAATAGCCTCAGAATTAGCTAACATAACTGTCCACATTGACAAGCTGATTGCCAAACGCATACCTTGATTTGTGTCGGATCGGCTTCGTGAAAGAATACTTTAGTAAAAGTTTAATTTATAAGAAATTCAGGCTCAAATGTAGAAAATGTTTACGACTTGGACAGTTGCGTAGCTTACAGTGCTCAAAAACCACCTTCGTTTTCCGTGAAGGTCACATCTGAAGCTCGAGGAGACTGAAGTACAGTTCTTGCAATCTTGCGGAGACTAGCACCTCTTTGTGTACACGACCTGCTGAAACTTTTCTTTGCATAATGGCTTTTCTAATCAAAGCTCAAGAAAGTACAGTAACCCTCCTTATCGGTTTTCATACATTATTTTTAATGTTGGATCTGAGACCGGGCCTTGTACGGCTACATCATATCTCCAAATTGTTCATTTTGCTGTATACTTTCTTTTTGTTCTCTTTGTTTTAATGCAATGATATCGAAAAACGAAATTTATCGTGATTACTCCTGGGAGTGAAATCTTTCTTTCATTATACCTCATTGCCCAAATATTTTTACAACTAATCCATGGGATTAATCCATATACTTTCGAGAAGAAATCATGTTCAAAAGCCCCTAGAGCCGTATTGATACGCAATCAATCAAAGTTCAATTGGTGATTTAAAATCTTATTTGGGTTATAAAATATATTTAAAGTAAACTGAAAAAAACGCCACACCTTGTACGCAAGTTCTGACAATCTCCCTAGATTTTTTAAATATTCAGGAAAAGGGAAGCGGAAGAAAGCAACGATAAATTATAGTCGTTGAACACAACCTTCGATATGAACATCTTAGTTATAATAAAACATGTCAAGACGACAACGGTTTTGGCTGTTGGTTCAGTCCTTATTCTTGTTATATGGCAAAAAGACCGCATATTCCAGCAACCGCTCTTCAAAGCGGAAGGTCTATTTCGAAATTTAAGCTCTTTTTCGAGCTTTTTCCCGAGTAGAAATCGCATTACTGATTGTATATTGATTGCGCCTTTAACCCCATAAGCGTGTTTTTTCGAAAACAACCTTGATATTAGTCAAGAACCAGAACAATCAACGATAGATTAATGGCACTTGGAAGTGTTCTAGAAATTCTCAAGGTTTCCTGAACTTTGTTCATAAACCAAGGCCTCGTTTTCTCGTTGTTTCTTTAATACGTCCCATAAAAGCGTTCTTGTTTTGGGTAAGAAGTCTTTGAACAACGTTTGCACTTAAACAACTGGAGGAACTAAAAAAGTAGAGTAAATAAGCATATGACAATTTGAAATCTCTGATATCTTGGAAAATGTTGGACGAGGCGAACTTCCAACCGGAATTTTTTATTCTGTGCTGCAATGCCGGCTGCAAAAACAGCCTAGAGGTAAAGTTTCCTACTTCAAAGTGAAAAACTATCATTAAATTTGTCTTTGTTACTTTGTTGTTTTGTCGTAAAAAGAAGGTTGGGAGTGACGTTACTGCAGAACCAGCGAGAGAGAAACCAAGTGTTTTGACTGTGGTTTTTTTAGAAGAAACAAAGGAACAATACAAGTGGTGAGACAAATATGTTCGTACCCCGCTAAAGCAATTCAATATATCTGGAAACCTCTCCGAAAACCTGCATCACATGAAAAAGCTCAAAATATAAAACCCGCATTTTATAATCGTAAGCCAACGGCGTGCAAAAGCTCCAATGTAAATTGTCTATTGCGTACAATACCCATTTGTAATTCCGTTGTCAGTATATTAATAAACAGTTCGCTGGCTATTTTAAACCTTAGAATCAACTAAATAGAATCAAGGTTTTACAATGAGGACAATTATTTGTTTTGCGTACCTTGGGCAAAGGTGATGTTTCAATCAGTTCGCCTCTCAACAGCGTTGATAAACTCCCCGTCAAAGAAACTGCATGAGTTACATGTCGCACGCAGTAAAAAGCAAATAAGACGTGGCGAGTCTGAATGCAAACGCCGCTAGCCACTTTAACGACACTTGCCACATATTCTAAGTCAATGGGCGATCAGCCTAAGATTTCTCATCCAAAGGGAAGTCAGCCGCTATCGACATGTTCGCTAAAATACTTTCTACCACCACAAGAACAACGAATGCTGACAACTTATTCCTCCCACGACGGAAATTATAGGCAGAAAAACAAACGTGGATTGGCCGTTTAGTGTATATAATAACATCACTGACATAACTGAAATACCGCAAAAGAAAGCGCTTATTGTTAGTCCGACCATCAATAGAAACCTTATTGTACTTCGAGAAGCCATTGTTGCCATAGTAACCACATTCCAAACCAAAACTGCCCACGCATCGTTGCCATATTTGGAAGAATCTTGTCAACACTTTTCCATTTCCCGCCCCTAGTGGTAACAGTTTTTAAACTTTTTCAGTTAAAAATTAACAAGAAAAACTGACTTGGAAATTTTAAAAGCCTTTGACTCTTGTCTTTTTCGTGGCTTTGAAGATCGCTGGAGCTAATCTGCTCAAAAGCAGGTTGTTTGTTCATTACAGACTAGATATATGTAACAAGGATTGTTATTTTAGCATTTTTGAAATTTTGTTTCCTCAGCAGACTTTGAACATGAGTGTGTTTGCAAAATGTAACTGATCAAATTAAAATCGGGGATAGCTACTTTTTTGGTCCTTTCCGAAGACCAGAAAATTCTTCGCCGAAACTGTAACTGCTATTCGCGAAAAGGAAGAAAGCAGAAAGACAACAGAGAAAAAGTTGGTGGTGTTAGTTAACACGAGCGAGCATTCCACGCGTGAACAATAGAAAAATCGTAGACTAAACACCGACTTTAGCCGATAAGGAACAATGGTTTTAAGCTTATTTTATCTTTCAGGAGAAAGGACCATTGAGAAAATTAAGAGGTTTGCAATATATATATATATATATAATTTCGTATTGGTGAATGGA